>CM033732.1:10329931-10774868 GCA_019671005.1 Hibiscus mutabilis
ATCAGTCGTGTAGAATACGTAAGAGGGAAGAGTATCATTGTGAACCCTACTCGGAACCCGGAAGACCCTTTATATTCTCTAATCTTTAAAAACCCCCATCTTTATTAATCCTACACCGAACCCTCATTAGAGGTATCCTCGTCCCATTAGGCCCCCGCCTCTGCTCTATCTCAATCGGGCGTGACATTTGCAAATGTCGAACATATCAGTGATAGCATCCCGTACTTTGATGAATTAGAAAAACTGAACCAAGTGAAGGCGAAGTTCTCAAAGTAGTTATATGAGACTAGAAAAGACCTTGAAGAAAAATTTCGGGTAAAAGAGGACATGGATGGTTCTTATAGCCTGAACGCTAGAGATATCAGTCTAGTCCATGATGTAGAAATCACATACAAGTTCAAGCCCCCAGAATTTGAAAATTTCGATGGGACAACTTGTCCCACCGCGGATATAACCATGTTCTGCCGTAAAATGGCTGGGTATACTGATAATGAGAAGCTCTTAATACATTGTTTCCAAGACAGTGTTGTGGGACCCGCCACGAAGTGGTATAACCAGTTGACACGAGCTCAGATAAAGTCGTAGAAGGATTTGGCCAAGGCTTTTACCAACTAATATAAGCACATCACTGATATGGTCCCCAACCGGCTCCTATTACAAGGGATGGAACAAAGACGTAACGAGAGCTTGCGAGAATATGCTCAGAGGTGACGTGACATAGCGGCCCAAGTTTAACCTCCTCCTCATGAGAATGAGATTTCTCCTATGTTAGTAGATACGCTAAAAAGACACTCTATAATCATTTGATCAGTAACCCTATTAGCAATTTTACTGACATGGTGATGACCGACGAACGTTTTGAAGTGGCCATCAAGAGTGGGAGAACCGACGGAGGGGAACCGTCGCGCAAACAGTTCAAGAAAAAAGACCATGAAATTAACAACGCAAACACCTATAAGGCTGTTAAGAACCTCGACATATCTCAGCCTCAAGCTTCTGTCAAGAATCCCCAAAATTTTAATAGAAGGGAAGATCGGGGGCCCAAGAAAGAGAACGAGAGCAAGTCTTTCACTTTACTGCTAATTTCTTACAAAAAATTCTACTTGTAGTTGTACAAGGCAGATCTAATTCGGCCTTATCATGTGACCCCTTTTAACCTACCTTATCTATCATGGTATGACCCCAAGGCATATTGTGAGTATTATGCCGATATTCTGGGGCATTCGATTGAGAATTGTGTAGAGTTTAAGAAGTTCGTTCAGAATTTGATCAAGACCAGAATATTACAATTAGGGGAACCCAGTACCGTCAACAACCCCTTACTGAATCACAGAGGACAAGGTGTAAACTCTTTTGAGGAAGGAAATGTTATAAGAGCATATGAGAGCGTGTCACAAGTAAAGTCACCATTGAGATGGGTTTTTCAGCAATTATGTATGGCTCGTCTCATTGACCGAGGAATGGTGATCGTAAAGAAATAGTGTGGCCCATATTGTGAGTACCATCAATCGAAGAATCATCAGATACAAGATTGCAAGAAGTTCCGTCAGATGGCTCAACAATTGATGGACAGTAAAGAGATTGAATTCTTTAAGGAAGAAGAAAAAAGTAGCAAGCCAGAAGTTTGCACGTTGGATGACTCAGATACCAAGTACAGTGCTAGAAGGCCGTTTGTTCTTGGCCTCAAACCAAGTCAAGAGAACACACCAAGGGAAGAGGGTCCTATAATGCCCCATAAGATTATAATTTCTGCCCTGGCATGCTTTCCCTTTAAGGATACCCGAATGGTTCCATAAAACTACACCGCCAATGTCTCAGTACTTGAAAATTAAGTTCGGAAGGAGGAAAGCCAATTACAGAAGAAAAGCCCGTCGAATGAGAGCCTGGGAAACAAAACCTCGAAGGGATAAATGATGTAGGGCATTTTATGAGAAGTGGTCGATGTTACGCTCCTAAAACTTCGAAGGCAATAAAGGAGTCGAAGGGTAAAGGCAAGGTAACCGAGTCTGAACCAACAAAGATATTTGGAGAAGAACCCCCCTCAAAAATTAATGAGCCAGTGACTAAAGTTCAAGCCCAAGAATTTCTGAGATTCTTAAAGCACAATGAGTACAGTGTGGTAGATCAACTCAAAAAATAGCCAGCCCGAATTTCAGTGCTCGACCTCCTATTGAACTTAGAAAAACATCGCGAGGCACTATTGAAGGTGTTAAACTAAACTTTTTTCAAAAGAAATATTTTGACTGGTAAGCTAGACCAGATCATCGACCATATCACTGACTATAATCATATCACCTTCAGTGATGATGACATACTGGAGGAAGAAAGTGGGTCTAACAAGGCCCTTAACATTATCACTCACTGTAAAGGTCATATACTACCTAGAGTGCTCACAGACAATGGTTTTGCCTTGAATGTTATGCATTTAGCTACTCTGTAATGCCTGCCAATTGACAGCTCGCACATGAAACCCTGCTAGAATGTTGTACGGGCATTTGATATAACCCAATGAGAAGTTGTTGGGAAGATTGAAGTACCTCTGTTCATTGGTCTAAGTGAATACACTGTTGATTTTATGGTGATAGAAATTCGGTCGTCCTATAACTGTCTCTTGGGAAGACCATAGATCCATTCAGCCAGAGTTGTTCATTTATCTCTACATCAAAAATTAAAGTTTATCATCGAAGGAAAGCTAGTAACAGTCAATGTCGAACAAGATGTAGATGCGCCCTACATTCAGACCGATGAAGAGGCGATAGAACGTGCCTTTTGGGCATCAATGCCACTTTTGTTGTTGAAAAAAATCAGATTCTATGCCCGAGTCTATCAAATTATAGTAAGATGGTGGTGACGGAGACGCTAGAAAGAGGAACGAAGAAGGAAAGAGGTTTGGGAAGAATTTTGTAAGGATGCCTGTGACCCATAAGCGTTATCCACAAGTGTGACCGTTTTGGGCTCAGATATAAGCCTAACTTTCTGCAAAAGAAGCAAGAGTGGAAGAGGAGAGAGGAACAAAAAAAGGTCTGACTCAGAGGGGAACATATTCCATGGGCTCCTATCACTTCTGCGGGCCTCAAGAATGTTTTTGTATTCGTCAGATCGTAAATCTCGAGCTCAAGGTCCAAGAAGCCAACCAAGAGAATAAAAGGATCCTCAACGAAGAATTGATTTGCGAAGCTGTGGAAGGAATGGATGTAAACATGATCTTCGAAGGTGACAAGACTGTCCAGCCTTTGGCCAAGATTCGCCCATGCCTTCCGGGAGAAAAGCTCGATAATTGGACCAGCATGGATCTGCCTGTAGTTTTTAGGACCAAACCAGAGTAATGCTCGGAACCACCATTTTGTTTTTGGCCCGAGAGTAATAGGGATCCTTTGTAAAAAGGCTACTAGTCAACTCTATTTTGCTTTCAATGAAAATGATGTTTTTTGTATTTTTTTCTCAAATGGCAAATATAACATTAATTCTATTCATTATTTATTTATTCATTTCATAAACTATTTCTATTCCCAATACGTACTTTCAAACTCTTGCATGCCTCTTAAGATTAAATGTATGAATTATTCTAAATCTAATCTGGAGTAGATTTTGAACAACCCTCGTGCTCGGCAAAAATCGATGAAGAAGATGATAAGGTAGAATATGAGGTCCCGGATGAACTGTTAAGATTGATGACAAGTGAGGAGAAACATATTCTGCCCCATCAAGAAGAATTAGAATTCTTGAATTTGGGAACCGAAGAAGAAAGGAAAGGGGTGAAGATTGGTACTACTCTATCGCCAAAAATAAGATACGATTTGGTGAAGCTGCTTTTAGAATTTGGGGATGTATTCGCATGGACATACCAAGATATGCCAGGCTTAAACACGGACATTATGGTTCACAAGCTTCTTATAAGGCCAGAGTGCAAGCCCGTCCAACAAAATCGTCAAAGAATGAGACCCGACATGTTGCTAAATGTTAGAGAAGAAGAAGGGAAATAGTTCGAGGCCAGATTTTTGAAAGTCGCCAGGTACCCGAAGTGGGTGGCCAATATAGTCATAGTACCTAAAAAAGACGGAAAAGTGCGTATATGAGTGGATTATGGGACCTCAACAAGGCAAGTCCTAAAGATAATTTTCCCCTGCCTCATATTGATACTCTAGTCGACAACACTGTAGGGCATTCGTGGTTCTCATTCATGAATGGCTTTTTAGGGTACAATCAAATTAAAATGCACCTTGAGAACATGGAAAATACCACTTTTGTGACCATGTGGGGCACATTTTACAATAAAGTAATGCCTTTCGGGTTGAAAAATGTTGGGGTAACTTATCAAAGGGCCATGGTAATCTTGTTCCATGACATGATGCATAAAGAGATTGAGGTGTACGTGGATGACATGATAGCCAAGTCTCGGACCGAAGATCATATCCAGAATTTACGAAAACTGTTCCAAAGGTTGATAAAGTACCAATTGAAGCTCAACCCAGCCAAGTGCACCTTTGCAGTTACTTTCGGGAAGCTCTTAGGTTTTGTGGTTTGCTAAAATATAATAGAGATTGACCCTGATAAGGTGAAAGCAATTCAGGATCTACCACATCTTCAAACTCAAAAAGAAGTCTGAGGATTCTTGGAAAGTTAAACTACATCTCTCGGTTCATATCTCAGTTGATCGATAAGTGTGACCCTATATTTAGGTTGCTCAGAAAGAACAATCCGAGAGTATGGAATAAAGATTGTCAAGAAGCCCTAAAAATATTAAGAAGTATTTGACCAATGCTCCAATCTTAGTGGCACCAATACCTAACAAGCCATTAATTCTGTACTTAACCGTATTTCATAATTCAATAGGATGTGTGATAGGGCAGCATGACGAGTTGGGCAAAAAGGAAAGGGCCATTTATTATTTGAGCAAGAAGTTCACCAAGTGTGAATTGCGGTACCCATTGATTCAAAAGCTATGTTGTGCCTTAGTATGGGCTACTAAGCGACTTAGGCAATACATGTTGTATCATACTACTTGCTTGATTTCTCTGATGGATCCACTGAAATTTCTAATGGAAGCACCCGCACTCAACGGGAAAATAGCCCGTTGGCAAATACTGCTGTCAGAATTTAATATCGTTTATGTAAGTCAGAAGGCAGTAAATTGGAGTCTGGTAGCAAATTTATAGCAAGTCGCACCTCAGATTACTACGAGCCATTGGATTTTAGTTTTTAATATGAAGATTCGATCGGTGCTTTATTTGAGGAGAAGCTCACCAATGAATCTTGGAAGCTCTATTTTGATGGAGCCTTTAATGCCCTAAGGCATGGAATAGGGGTCGTGTTGATTTCTCCCGAAGAGTTTTACTACCCTTTTACCGGTAGGTTAGAATTCTTCTGTACCAACAATAAAGCCGAGTATGAGGCTTGTGTCATTGGACTCCGGGCGCTATAGAGAGAAAAATCAAAGTGCATCAAGTCTTCGGGGATCCATCTTTGGTGATCTACCAGCTCCGGAAGGGATGAGATATAAGAGATCAGAAGCTAGTCAAGTACTATGATTTGATCCAGGAGTTGATTAAATTTTTTGAAGAAATCAACTTCGCTTATCTACCAAGAGAGGATAATCAGATGGCTGACGCCCTAGCAACTCTAGACGCCATGTTTGAGGCAAGCCTGAAGGCCGAGATAAAACCGATTGAGATGCAGATTTTTGAAGTATCGACCCACTACTATAATTTGGAAGAGGAGGATGATGGCAAACCATGGTACTACGATATCCTTTAGTACATTAAGTTTTAGGTCTACCCAAAAGAGGCCAATGATAACGACAAAAGAACCCTTAGAAGGCTGGCGTCAGGGTATATCCTTGATGGGGAAGTTCTGTACAAGAGAAGTAAGGATCAGATATTATTGAGATGTGTTAGCGCTCAAGAGGCTAAGACTATTTTAGCCGAGGTACATGATGGTTTGTGTAAGACCTACGCTAACGGATTCTCAATGGCTAACAAGATCATGAGGTATGGGTATTCTAGTCTACCATGGAAGAAGATTGCATCAAATACGCAAAGAAATGTTATAAATGTCAGATCTATGCTGAAAAGATACATTATCCTCTAGTGCCACTCCACACCATGAATTCACCATGGCTTTTTGCTGCTTGGGGTATGGATGTTATCAGTCAAATACACCTGAAAGCTTCTAATGGACACTGTTTCATCCTAATCGCCATTGATTACTTCACCAAATGGTTGGACGTTGCCTCTTACCCTAACATTACAAGAGCAATCGTATGCGAATTTTTGAAGAAGGAAATTATTTATCGTTATGGCTTGCCGAAAAGAATTATTACTGATAATGCTTCCAATTAAAACAACAAGATGATGACTGGAGTGTGTGAACAGTTTAAGATTGTCTACCACAATTCTACCACTTATTGTCCTAAGATGAATGGGGTAGTGGAAGTGGCAAATAAGAATATCAAGAAGATCATAACCAAGACTACCGATAATTTTAAGGATTGGCATGAGAAGCTGCCCTTCACGTTATTCGCTTACTGGACATCCGTAATTCCACAGGGGCAACACCATATTCTTTGGTCTATGTCACGGAAGCGGTACTACCTATTGAGGTGGAGATTCTGTCACCCAGAATTCTGAATGAGACGAAGTTAAATAATGCTGAATGGATGAAAGCAAGGATTGATCAGTTGAACCTTATCGAGGAGAAAAGATTAAGGGTCATTTGTCATGGCCAAATGTATCAGAAGAGGATGATGCACGCATACAACAAGAAGGTTCACTCGAGAGAGTTTCAAGAGGGGGATCTGGTGCTCAAGAAGATCTTGCCAATTCAAAAAGACTTCTGAGGAAAATGGATGCCTAATTGGAAAGAGCCTTATATTGTTAAAAAGGCCTTATCTGGAGGAGCATTAATTTTAGCAGAAATGGATGGGAAAAAATTGAGCAACCCTGTAAATTTAGACTCTGTCAAAAAGTATTACGCTTAAAAAAAGAGAAAAAAAATGAGGGTTCAAGATGAAAACTCAAAAATGGGCGTCTTGAAACCAAAGGAAGATTTGAATTAAAAATTCGAAAATGATGGTTCAGATGAATTTTGAGTTCCGGTATTCGATTGATAGGCTCTATTACAGTAGATGGGCCCTACTTTGGTTTATGGTGGAATCTTTTTTGGGTTATAAAAAATTTCAGTCTAGGAAGGGCATTAGAGTTCTATCACGGTTGATGGGCTCTCGCATTATTCATACAGTCGATGTTCGGGAATGTTACACCCTATACTACTTATATCTTTTTCATGTTTGCCATGACTTTCAAATTGTTCCACATCTTTTATATTAATGAAATTTCATTTCTCTTCCTTTCGCTGTTTATTTCACGAGCATCCTGCAAATAGATTGAAGTAGATCATTGAAAAATAAAGGATTTCTTGGCATTACTATGATTTAACCCTTTAAGTGCAGGTTGTTCCAAGATAGAAATCGATTCTGTTAAAGAGAAGTCTGCAAAAGTCAAGGCTAAAGGACACAACATGCAGAATTGACAAGATTTTCCCAAAAGGAAGATGAACGCCCTCCGTATTGAGGTTCAAGACAGAAGAACCAGTGGCGAAAACCTGAAAAGACGCCCCATGGAAAAAGAAAAGAAAAAAAGGAAAAAAAAAGATAAAAAATAAAAGAAAAGAAAAAAAGGAAAAGAAAATAAAATTCAAAGTAAAATCCCGAAATGGCATTTTGAAGAAAGAAAAAAATCTCTAAACTGAAAACTCGGAATGTCGCTTTAGAGCAAAGTTTTAGAGAATATGAGGGTTAAACAAGGGCTGGGTCCAGACACAAAGGGAGACAACAAATCTATAAATAGAAAAGGATAATGAGAGGAAAGCCGAAACAAGACACCAAGAAAAAAGACATCCGAACATTGACTAATTTTATTTGTCACGCATCATGAATAGTTAGGCATCCCTAAGGTATGAGCATGCTAACTAACATCATCAAATTATTGTTTATGTTTCCTTTTAGGCCACATATATATACATCAGCCGAAAAGCCAACACACTTTATTTCATTTATGGACCCGGGAAGAGAGAAGACATCAAGATTCTTGCGGCTACTCAGAGCCACTAAAGATTTAGAAGTTATGGTCGAGACCTATTGGTGCCCCTTTGCGTCGAGAAGCTTTTTCAAGCCGATGAGAGTTGCTTTAGGGTGACCACTAATAGAATCAATGCCTTTATTTGTATGCGTCCTTGCATTTTATTTGTTTCATGCATTGCATAAAGCATATATCATGCATTAAGTAATTGAAACCATAAAATTAATTGTTGGGGATCCTATGCCAGTGATCAAGAGTTTTACATTCATATTTTGCTCGACCCCAGAAAAAACAAATGGAAGATAGTTTTGCTAAAGTGGAAACCAATTTGAGAAGAGCATCAATCTCAGAAAATAGAGAGAGCAAAGGGAGGACTTCGATCCAGTACAACTTCAGAAGCATGAATGACCTAGTGGCTAGGGTCGATAAGCTCGAAGAGCTTTAAGGACTTTTGGTTGGGAACCAAAAGGAGATGATGGATTATGTGAAGAAGTTCCAAGAGAAAACTAGGGGAAAATCGATGAATTGATGAGTATCATGGCCAAAGGAAAGGGCTTGACTGAAGGCTCATTCGATCAAAGAGAGATGGGAAAAACCAGTGATAATTGAGATTGCGAATTCATAGTGAAAAAAACTTTGACTGATGAAGATCTAGCCATCGTCAACCAGTATGAGATAGTCCGCACTACTTCCGAATGTCCCATCGAATTGGAATTAGATAAGATTGAAAATTCTCTCTTAAAAATCTTGTCTACGCCAAAAGACCAAGAACCAGCTCAGAAGCAATTTAAGAAAATGAATCAGGAGATTAATAACACAGACACCTATAAAGCCCCTAAGGAGCCGACAATCTCCTCACCCCAGGCCATGTTCCCAAATGTGCAAGGCTCGAATAGAAAAGAGACTAGAGGCCCCGAAAAGGAGGTAAATAAGAAATTTTTCACCCTTTTACCAATTTCGTACACGGAGTTGTACTCGTAACTATGCAAGGCTGATTTGGTTTGACCATACCTTGTTGCTCCCTTTCAATCGCCTTACCCAGTATGGTATAACCCTAACGCACACTGTGATTACCACGCCGGATTAGTAGGACACACGATAAAGAATTGCCCGACATTCAAGAAAGTGGTGCAAAGCATGCTAAAAGACGGAGTCTTGAAGTGTGAAGGACCAAGTATGAAATTTAATCCACCTTCTAGCCACGGAGGTCAGGACATGAGTGCTTTTGAAGAGGTAAATTCAACGAGGGCAAAGATGGATGTGCCACGAAATACAAAAGAATTCAAAATCTTGATTTGAATTTACCGCGAAAGATGTAAATGCAAGCAATGGAGCATCATCCAAATTGAATCTTCAAAGTTTCCCACTTAGTACACATTATTTTGCTACAATTATCTTCCTAATTACATTATTTAATCCTAATTAAAGAACCTAAAGTTTAAGGCTTTAACAATTAATTAAAACTAAGAGGTAAATTCAATTTGGATTAAAATGGATGGTGAAGAGTTTCACAAACCAGTGAACTCTGATTCAGTTAAAAATACTACATCAGAAGAATACAAAAGAGATTAAAAAAGAAATAAGAAATAAAAAGCGTAGTGAAAACCCGAAAAAGGCACTTCACAAAATGAAAATATCTGTGGTGAAAACCCAAAAGGGTGCCATAGGTATCAAAAAAAAAGAAATGAAATGAAAAAGAAAAGGTTGGTTCAGGATGAAAACTCAAAAAGAGTGTCTTGAAATTGCAGGGGGGTCTGGGCTGAAAACCTGTAAAGGACGGCTTAGATGCATTGAGATTAGGCATCCAGCAATTAAAACCTCTCGGACACCTAGTATTTTGGGAGAGATTTCATATCATCAAACATCTTGACAACTTTCGAAGTCTGTTATAAAAAGGCTCAAGCTCAAAACTATATTCGGTTGATGGGGTTATTGAATCCTTCATGCTATGGATGCCCAATGATATGCCCTTGTTTCTTGTTTTTGTTATTTCAGTTTGCCACGGCTTTTGAACTCCATTGTATTTTTACTCATAAGCCTAAATAAAATTCATGAATTCTCTTCTGAGCTTTCCTTTTATTCTAAGCATCATGCAAGTAGATTGGTATAAATTCATTAAAAATAGATGATTTCTTCGTATTACTATATTTTTGAAGGTTACATGTGAAGTTTAACACTCGTGATTATTGAAGAAAAGTGTATAAAAATAATATAAAGTGGTACATTGGGCCAGCAAAAATAAGGGAATGAAAGAATAGTGTGGCACTTGAGTCAAATAGTGTCTGAATAAGTTGGAAAATAGAGAAAGGATTGGAGAATGTGAAAATGATTTGAAAGAAACGTGAAAACTTGAGAGGGTGCTAAAAAAGGAAAAAGAAACAAAAAAAGAGAAAAAAATGAAAAAAAAAAGAAAAGAAAAAACTAAGGTGAAAACCTGAAAGGGCGCCTTGAGAAAAAACAGAAAAAGAGAAACCAAAGTGAAAACCTGAAAGGGAGCTTTGAGAAAAGCAATCTAAAGTAAAAACCTGAAAAGACGCTTTAGAGCAAAAGTCAAAAACACATAAGGGAGGTTTCAAAGGTTAATCTAGAATGTGAGATGAAGTACCAATACAGACCGAGAGTCAGTAAAGAAGTATAGCAAAGAAAAACTAGATTGGTCTCTCAGAAAGCGAAAGCTGTGATTGATCCCGATGTGCCACAGTTTATGCATCATACATAGAAAATTAGGGTCGTACTAACCCTCATCAAAGCATTATAATTTGTTTTGTCAGGTTTTTAGCAAAGAACACAGAACTCCTAATGAGAATAGTTCACCGCAGAGTTCCTAATGAGAAGAACTCACCCAACAAAGAATGAGAAGAGCTTGCTTATTCAACACCTTTATAGAGAGACACATCAACGTTTTAAAAAAGAACAAGGAGTTTCTAATGGAAAGAGCTCCCTTGTTCGATACCTTTGTAGAGAGGTAGATCGACATGATCAAGAGGAGTGAATGAGTTCTTAATGAGAAGAACTAGTTCAGACTTTGCGGTTAGCCTTGATAGAAGGATTGGGAGGTTTCTAATGAGAAGAACTTGTTCATGCTTTCTAGAGTGGAAGAAAAGTAAAAGTTCAACAGTCAGATGGTTTGGGCTAAATTCGTGTATTTTCAATCTTTGTCATATTCCTGTTCCACAGTAATGAGCAAAAAGGGGCAGCTGTAATACTCGAATTTTACCCAGGGTAAAACATATATATTAATATTTTTTTATAAATAAATAGACAATAATAAAGTATCCAAATATAAATAAATGGCCAAATTTTTTATTATAAAGTCTTTACTAAATGTCCATTATACAAACATAAACCCAATATACATATATAAAACCCAAGTTAAAATCTGCCAGCCCACAAGCATTCAATTTCGTGCTCAAATTCACTAATTTTCGGGTATAATGATCCAAACAAAAACAAAGCCCAACCAAATGTTAAGTATCCCGCCCAAATTTGATATCCAAATTGCCACGTGTCTAGCTCCCATTGGCTGAACAAAATGCCACTGATTGTGGTCTTTCTTCCTCCAGAGTGTCAACACCTGTCAATAGGTGACGTCATTATGACGTCACCACCCACTAACTCCTATAAATAAGGAGAGAGAAATAATTAGATAAGGATGGGCTAATAATTGCTGCAATTATTGAAGCAATTAAAGAGAGAGAGCTATACCTGTCGAAGATCAAGGGACGCCAGAATCGCAGAGGTTGCTGAAAAGATTGACAAAAATACTTTTTCATCACCGGAGCCACCGTAAACCTTATAGAAAGGTAATTTTTCCCGATCTCACATTTTACCTGCAATAGAAAACATGAAAATGTTAGAACTAGGTTGTAATAATAAAAATATTAATTAAAAACAAGTTAAGGCAGTCGTAGTTTATCTTGTAGCGGCCGGAGCGATTTTAGGACATTGGTGGAGTTGAACAGAGAGGATTTGGGTAGATTTAGGGGTGAAGCGATGAGTCGGGTAGTCTAGGGTGTATCGGTGTGAAAATTTGTTTTCTTAGGATTTTTAGGGTTCCGACACGGTGGTCGGCCGGAGGTGATCGGTGATCGAAGATCAGGAGCGGTGGCTGGCTAACAAGGTTTGGTGGTCGAAGTAGGGTAGTGATGGATTGAATGAGAAAAGTGGAAGAACATGTTACAATTTCATGAGGGGTTTTGGTGTTTAATCCGTAAAAACATGGAATGTGAGGGTTTTAGGTGTTTGTGTTGGATAAAATGATTAAAAAATGATGAACGAGGGTTGAATATTTGAAGAACAGGGGTTTTGATCAAAATAGTTTGGTTTTTCTGGGTTAGGATCTATTCGAGTTGAGAGGATTTGGGACAGGTGAAAGAGGAGAGAGAGGGAGTGTGGGTAGAAAATGACTGAGCCAACTCGATTTAGGGGCTTTTATACCTTGAGTTAAACGGTGACGTTTTGGCAGCGGGTCGGCCCAAGATCCACCCACTTCTATCCGAATCAATCTAAGATCCGCTCCTTTTAAAAATTCTGGGTTAATTCATGCTTTAGTCCTTGCTAGTTTATAATGTAATGCAAAATGGTCTTTAATTGTAATAAAATCCGATTTTAAAGTTCATTTTCTCTCCATTTAGTCCTGGAATTTAGTTGCTTATTTAATTCAGTTGTTTTAAATTATTTGTTTGATGCATATTTTAAATATGTTAGACAATTTGATCATTTAGTTTTAATTAATTGTTAGAGCCTTAAACCTTAGGTTCTTTAATTATGATTAAATAATATAATTTGGAAGATAATTGTAGCAAATTAATGTGTACTAAGTGGGAAATTTTGAAGTTTCAATTTGGATGATGTTCCATTGCTTGCAATGGGGGTGTTATCCAGCATGGGCTTTTAAGTAGAATACTTAGTATTCATTAAAATTTAGAAATTAATAAATAGTTTAGTCAATTAATTAGAGCTTTAATTAGGACTATCACATTAAACAATTAGAACGACAAATTAATTAGTGAATATTATCTAAAATTTGGGGGGTTTAATATGGATGGTGCTCAAGCAATTGGTGATGTGTCATAAATGCCTTTAAATTTAATAATATTCATAGTCTAAACAATTTAATTAATTAGAGTCCTTTTAAGTTAGAACTTAAAATAAAGAAGACAATAATAAATCATGCATTAAAACCTTTTATGTTAGAAATATATTTTTTGAATATGAATGGGGATGCCTCGAACGTAAAAGGGTGCTTTTAATCTCATATTTGATTAAAAAATATATTTCCTTATAAAAGGAATATTTCCATTTGGAATTTAAATTCAGTTAATAACTAAGGGTTAAATTAAATTCAAAATATTATTCGGAATGCCAAGTAAAATTAAAGGTACCGATAAAGGGCGTTTGTGCGGGTGCTAATCCTTTCCCACACGTAACCTAATCTCGAACCCAATTTTAAAAAGAACGAATCTCTGTTTGTTTTTATGGTGTTTGGTCTACCAAAGTGATCGGTGGCGACTCTAAAAGGTTTTCAAAATTAAATAAAAAGGAACAATCCCATTTTCAAGATTAATTAAGCTTAAAACCAAATTTAACATGAAAAACTTAATTTTTCAAGATTAAATGAATTAAAAGGCAAAACCCTAATCTTCAAAAATTAATCGTTTAGCTATTTCAGACCCGGTTTAAAAATAGTTTCGACACTAACGTTATGTTTTTTTAGTTTTAGTACCCTACCATTAAAAACTACCAGAGATGATGGCGTGGCTTGGTATAATCACAGTTTTAGTCCAAAACACACATATATTATCAATTTAGTCCAAAATTCATCAATTTAAAACATCATCTTAATTTTGATAGAATTTTGTCTCATCACTTTCTCACCCCCTCGTATTCTCATCTGTATCTCGATCATGGAGTTTGGGTCCTCCAATGGACCCCTGATTAGCCCTCATTGATCCCCAAATCTTAAAGTTTTTTTGACCCTCCCTAGCGTATTTCTTAAACTTTAAAATCCAAAAAAAGTGTTAGATTGGAAGAAGAAAAATGAGGAATTTACAAAAATTAAAATAATATTTAAATTAATAGAACTTTAACTAAATTGATAGATTATATAAGTTTTTGGAATAAAAATGTTGTTAACCCAAGCCACGTCACCATTTCCGTTAATTTTAAATGTCGGAGATACCAAAATAGAACAAAAACGTAACGTTAGGTACTATTTTGCCAAAAAATAATAATTTGGGTACCAAAACAGTATTGCGAGCATATTTAGGGTACTAAATATGCAGTTTTCCTTTTTTTACGTATATTGAACGTCAATCTATAAAATTTGATGAATGCTGAATGGAGGATGTTCTATTATAGTAAAACCTACATTTTATCATTTATTGAATTTTAAAATCTAATGATGGTGTTTTTTTTATAATTCCTGATTTATTATATTCGAAAGAAGCAGTAAAGTATTACGGTACTTTTAAAGCAACACTTAAAAATTAACATTACAAGTAAACCTCTTATACACCTAGTTGATTCATCAATCTGTACACAAGGACGTAGCTATGTATAGGTTGGGAAGGGCTCTTGTCCTCCAAATTTTTTGGTATAATAATATTTGAGGTCTTTTTTAGTTTAAATATTAGTCAAACAAGAAGATCCTGCGAAAAAATAGCTCGACGCCAGGATGATAAAAAGCTTAACACCTCTCATTCTTATTACTTTTACAATATGACCTTTTCTTCTCCTGATTTTTAAATTTAGACGCTTAATAGACTCTTGCATCTCTCAGTGTTTAATCTTAGCTTCGTCAACATTTATACATAATTGTCTATTAACAACACCAATCTTATTGAAAGTTGCATTGTTCAGCTTGATCCGCGCATATTCTTTTATAAACACAAGCAATTGCTCTTTTGTTCGCTTTTTGATAGTCAAACTGCTTATTGTTTAGTTTTTTGGCATAATGTCAAAAGTACCCCTAACGTTTGATTGGATAGTCACAGTTGAAAATGTGATAATTTGGAAACTTTGAACCATATTTTCTATGGGTAAAGTTGGAGATTCGAATTATAGATTTATTGGTCATATTCTACTCCATAAGACATTTACAACGATATCTCATATGCTCAAAATGGTTGAATGATGAATGAGAAATTGATGCTCAAAGTAAGGTACTTGTGAATTGCTTAAGGAAAATGGAAAACCCTTATTCCACATTGGTAGGATAATAAGCATGAGAAGTGTTTATATCAGTAACCCACTTGTTAGTCATTGAATAACTTGAGTTTAGAATATGCCTTACATGCATGTGGAGATGGGGGTTCAAATTGTAGCTCGCTAAACCCATCAAAGATGGGGGCACACCCGCACGACATGGGTGATGCCATCAAATGTTTGGACTAACCGGGGCCTGTGGATATTTTACCCACTTTGAATTAATTTTTTTCCTTAAATATGACATATATTTTGAATATTTTGAATTAAAAGGATAATTTATGGTTTCCTTAAATTCGGATAGTAAAATGGTAACTTCTTGCAATTCACCAAAATATATTCGATTGAATATGGTATTAATGGCATGTTTCTGAAATCTATCTTAAGAAAACTATGTAGCTACATGCCTCAACTCGTTTTCTACTGTTTTTCTGATCGAATTAAGAATTTTTACTGCTTTATTTCAATTACTTAATAAAAGTTTGTTTTTTCCTTTTAACGCCTCAGATTGTTATATTTGTAACAATCACTTTGATCTATATTCTTGTTTCGAAGCACTTTAACATTCAACGATTTATTTTAGGCCAAAATGACCCCCGTGAATAAAAACTGTTAGTCAACTAACAATAAATATCTTGAAATGATGTGACAAACCTACATAGTAGTGCATACTGACATAACTGTCATCATATTTGTCTATACGACGGTTATGCCAGTGTGCACTACTATGTAGGTTTGTCAAATCATTTCAAGTTATTTATCGTTAGTTAACTAATAGTTTTCATCTACGAAAGGGTCATTTTAACCCAAAATAAATTTTAGGGTTAAAGTGCTTCAAAAAAAAAAGAATAAAGGCCAAAGTGGCTATCCAACCAAATATTAGGGGGTCATTTTTTGACGTTATGCCTTCCAAACTGCCTATTGTTTCTTTCTCTCCATATCCAATACACATGAGCATTCCATGCCAATCTCAATATAACAGTAATAAGAGATATCACTCGTAGCTTAGAAATAAACCATCCTTGTTCCTCTGCCCAATTACCAGGTTCTCTTCTTAAAGAACAAAGCTTCAATATATTTTTTCAAAATTTTCTTTAAAAAGAACACTTCAAGAAAAAAAGATCTCTAGATTCTTGATCATCACAAAAATTACAACTACAGTCTAAGTACATTCTCTGACTCCTAAGTCTATCTTTAGTAGTCAACCTATCAAGACAAGCCAACCAAGAAATGAAAGAACACTTAAGGATATACAAAGGACACTATACCATTCTGCACCAAGCAACCTTTGAGGACTTTGACTTGATTTCTCTCTATATTTTGCTGATTTGAATCTTTTGATTTTGTTGCTAGAGACCTTTTTCAAGATGCAGTTAGGGATATACATAACTGTCATATAGACAAATGTGATGACTTGATAGAATGGTACAACAATAAAAAAATAAGTTTATAAAATTATTTAAAATATAAAATTAGTTTTTATTGACGTTTCATTCTTTCAAATCATTTCAAGTTGTTTATCGTTAGTTGACTAATCGTTTTCATCCATGGAGGGGTCATTTTGACCAAAAATGAAATGATGAGGGTTAAAAGTGTTTTCAAAAAGAATAAGGGCCAAAGTGGCTATCCAATCAAACGTTAAGGGATCATTTTTTGACGTTATGCTTTCCAAACTGACTATTGTTTCTTTCTCTCTATATCCAATACACATGAGCATTCCATGCTAATCTCAATATAATAGTAATAAAAGGCATCACTCGTAGCGTAGAAACAAGCCATCCTTGTTCCTCCGCCCAATTACCAGGTTCTCTTCTTAAAGCAGAAAGATTCAATATATTTTTTCAAAATTTTCTCTAAAAAGAATACTTCGAGAAAAAAAGATCTCTAGATTCTTGATCATCACAAAAATTATACTCGCAGTCTAAGTACATTCCCTAACTCCTAAGTCTATCCTTAGTAGGCAACCTATCAAGACAAGCCAACCAAGAAATGAAAGAACACTTAGGGATATACAAAGGACACTATACCATTATGCACCAAGCAAACTTTGAGGACTTTGACTTGATTTCTCTCTTTATTTTGCTGATTTGAAGCTTTTGATTTTGTTGCTAGAGACCTTTTTCAAGAAGTAGCTCTTTTTCTTCCTCTCTTAATCTCATTAGCTTCTTCCAACACCAACTACGGTTTTGAACCAATGAAATTTGCCATATGTCTTTACCCTTCAACAAATAAGCACTTATCCAAGCAATAAAAAGATTACCAGACTACATGAGAATTTCCTAAAATTGGTGCACGATACATGTCCTATTCCAACTAAGAAGGTCCTTCAAACCATGGTCACATTCAGCTCTCGGCATACAAACATGGTTCCAACTTACATTTGTACCCTGAGCTTTTGAAAATGTCCCATATTACAAAATTCTCAAAAAAAAGTTGATTAACTTTTCTAAATATTGCCTTAGAAAGCAAAAAATACCTAACTCAGTAATTTTGGACATGGAAAAGAACATCTTGAATCAATTGCAATATGTCGGAATAAAATAATACCTTAGTAGCCAATCCAGTAATTCTTTTTCTTACCTTATCAAACAAAGGTTCATAATTGAAAAATTAAATTAAAATTTAAAAAATGATATATATTTATTTAT
The DNA here is from genome assembly GCA_019671005.1 of Hibiscus mutabilis. NCBI lineage: Eukaryota > Viridiplantae > Streptophyta > Magnoliopsida > Malvales > Malvaceae > Hibiscus > Hibiscus mutabilis. Next base: position 10,347,861 of record CM033732.1, read on the forward strand.
AATGAAAAGATATAATGACTATAACACCCTGATCCCACTGGATCTGAGATGCTACATTCAGCTTACCTCTAACCCGACCCGTAAAATATTATTTGGTTTTAAATCCCAGGTTTGGCCAAAAACAACATTTAAAATAAGCCATTTAAATAAAGTTTCGTAATAACTTCAAATCCAAAATATAAATGGAGCTCCATACAAATTAAACATCGTATATAAAAATAAAGTAGAAAATAGAGTTACAGACCAACTACAATAAGGTCATATGGATACATAGCCCTAAAAATAAAATAAGGTATTGTACTCGAGTGTATTAGGTGCTGGGAAATTCGATGTGATCCTTCCAAGAGAGTGACATGTCAACCTACGCACGAAAAAACAACACATCCGTATGCTGAACTAAAAAAGCTCAGTGGTACATGTCCACTCTACTATACTTCATGATGTTCCTAAAAGTAAGCATGCATAATTAAGCAATGAGTATATGGCATGAATAGGCAAATCAAGCACTAATTACCATCACAGTGGTAGTCAAACCTGTTAGCCCGGAACCACTGAGACATCGGCTAGCCATATGTACACTCAGGACCACTTAGACATCGAGTACCACACTCAGTATTCGGGACCACTCAGACATCGAATACCTTGCCATGCCACATACCCGGGACCACCATGACATCATGTTGTGCATAACATTTACCTCGAACCACAAAGACGTAGGGTAGTGAATGCCACTCGGGGCCAAAAAGACATCAAGTGCATTGATATTATATATATGTACTACAATACCTACCTCGGGTATCCGGATCCCATACTAATCCATCATAAATTAATTAAGGCTCACAAGGCCCATATACGATACTAGGCAAGGAAAGTCCATTCAAAAGAACATCCAAAGTCATAGTTCAACCATAGGCTTTAATTAAATTTATATCATGTTCGGTCTCTTTACTTTTACAACCTTTTACAACCCCATTAAACCATTTATGAATCATTCAATCAAAATTTGGCAGTTTAAACAATGGGTATCGGTACGATCCAGGGCGTACCAATACCAAGATTCAGTACTGGAATCTAGGGAAGCATGCTCGTATCGGTACTGGGTTGACCGTACCGATACACGGGCTAGGGTACCAGTACACTTCTCATCGTACCAATACCAAATATGGTTACTGGAATTTTACAAAACCACAGGTACCGATACAGGTCGATCTATACCGATACTCACTTGAAGGGCATACCGATACATGTTGAAGGCCGTACCGGTACGCTACACACAGTTTATCCTTGTTCTTCAAGTGAACAAGGGGTATCGGTACTGCCTCCTGAATACCGATACCAAAACCCATAAATGGCTTTCCAAGCCATAGAATTCAACTCAAACCCCCCCAAATTAGATCCATAAGGTAGTTTCATGCTTCCTAAAGTCTATTGGGATTATTATTAGCACATTAAGGCCCTTTAAACATGTTGATAACAAAAATTACCAAGACTTCAAGAACACCCAAAGGTCATCATGCTTAAGCACCCAAACACATCAAAAGCTCAACAAATGCAAGGCAATCACATTTTATGAAAAACATGAAGCACATTGGAGATAGAGATGTACTAACCTTGCTCCATTCCAGAATCCTCTCCCTAGCAAGGTTCTCCTTACTTATTCTCCTTGTCTTTGGTGTGGGATGGTTCACCAACTTCTTTCACTAATCAAGGAGTGTAAAAACAAAGCTTTACAATACAAGCGGGTTAAAAAGGAACATTTAAAAAGAATTTACATATCACAATTTGTCCTAAAACACCCTCATACCAGGAAACCCCACAAAAAGCCATTTTCACCTCCCACGACCATTTTCAAGGATTTTTACCTTCAAAGGTAGATCTTGATGTGTAGATTTTGAATCTAATGTTCCTTTCACAAGACTAGGTGTTTAAATCAACAAAGCTTGCACCTTTACCATGGGTGTGGGTGTTGGATGAAGAAGAGAGATGAAGAGGGGTGTAGTAATGAAGATGATGCAATAGTGTAGCTTTTGTCTATCCCAAAATCACGTCCCAACAAATAGAAATCAAGGGGGTTCAACATTTCCTTCAAATTTTAGGTTATTTACCACATAAACCTCTATCTCTATCCCTTATTACCTTTTTGCTATCTCCCAAGCCCGTAAAACCACCCTCAAGTCCAAAAATACTTGTGTAGGCCCTAAAAGCTCACTTAGTTTTGACTATCAATGAGTCTATATCTCCGGGTCAATGCTAGGAGGTTGACCCTAGATTTTAGGTCGTTACAATGACCAAATTATTAAGTAAATGAAATTAAAATTATATTATTATGATCAATATAAAATATAAGATGTATTAAGACATGACATCAATATAACATGAAAAATAATTAAAAAACATGAAAAATAATTAAAAAACATGTAAAATTAGCGCAAATCTGACAAATATTGACACGATCGAGCATGCCAATATTAATATAAACCAAATTATTGCGTATAAAAATTCTTATGAAATATAGGAAGAGAACAGAAAGAATGTATAAAAAACTTTTTTGGGTAAATCTTCCAGCGTGACTACATTGGAAAGGGCTATAGAAGATGTTAGTAATCATTGTGATGTTAAATATGCTTTCATTCCACAAAAAAGGTCAAAGAAAGGTTGACTCTATAGTTTTATTAAAGTATCAACAATGTGAGGCGCGAAAAAAGCTATGAAGCGTTTACATGAATTTTGGATGAATGAATATAAAATTAAAGTGTCGTTGACAAAGTATAACAGTCAAAGTTTTTATTGAACGAAAGAAAAGATCGATCTTTGATAGAAACATGCATTGTAACGAAAGCATTGAATTTTAAGTTTCCAGAAGAAAGCTTGATGATGAATGTATAATGGTCAAGCTGTAAAATGACACTCGAGGAAATGCATGAAGGAGTTTGTGGAATACATGCAAACGGTTTCACAATGGCAAAATAACTTATGAGGCACAACTATTACTAGTTTGACTATGTAATGAGATTATATTAATTTTAGATGAAAATGCGAGATTATATTAATTTTACATGAAAATTCCACAAGTATCGAGTTTACGGGGATAAAATTCTTGTTGCTTTTTCATTTCTTCATATTATGATTCTTCGATACCATTTTCTATATGAGCATAGATGTGACTGGATTGACTACATAGATGGCATCTAATGGGAGTCAATTCATCTTCATGATTATTGATAACTTTTCCAAGTATATTGATATGTTTCATACATATATTTGACTAGAGCAACATCTTCTAATTTTGGAAAAATGATATTATATGCCGATATAAGCTGCTAGAGAGAATGATCTTATATAAGCTTAAAATTTGAATAGTAAAATGATGAAAAAAGTATGAGAACAATTTTAGATAAAACATCACAATTTGACATCTTACCGTCTTGTTGAGATATTGATTTTGATATAACTTAAATGAAAAATATTTTTGGGCTTAAACAAATTTGCAAAAAAAATTCAAAGTCCAAATAACTTGAAAAATATGTTCTAAAGGTTTTTGAAATGTTTTAAGTGTTTTTGACTTGAACAAATGCTTTCAAAATACCCAAAGAGTAAAAAATAGGCTTTAAGTACCAGTACAATACTTTTCGTATCGATCCTCAACAGCTTGTACCGGTATGGTCATAAGTGTACTGATACACAGTGTTTTCCCCAATTTCAGTGAGCCATTCTTTGAACTAATACGACCAAGCCCGTACCGATACTCATATATCGTGTACCTATACGCCCTACTTTAAATGTGTCTAACGACTCTTTTTTCTTTAGACATGTATTGATACTGAGACCTACGTACCGATACCCACTGCACCAGAATTACATTTAATGCTGGAAATAAAGTCCCCAATGACTCTTAACAACCCACAACGGCTAGAAACGACCATAAACTCCTTAGGGGGTTTAAAAGATACCTTCAAGCAGCTATGGAACAATAAGAAACCAACTACCAACATTCAATGTTAGAGAAATTATTCTAGTGCTCAATTTTGTCATTTTTTTTGTAGAACACACTTGTGAGCTTAATTATTAAATTTGCTTAAGTGTTAAGTTTTTGGCGAGAGCTTAATTTGCAAACACATTTGCCTAGAGAGGTTTTCCTTGTTTGCTTATCTGTAATTTCTTCTTGTGAGAGAGTGTCTCAAAGCTTTGGGGTATAAGCTTTGAGGGTGTTGTAAAGGTTACTCTTGATCCTTGAAAAAGAAAGAAAAATTAGTAAATTTGTGAAAAATCCTTAGTGGGGAGCTACCTGCTTCCACTAAAATTTTTTTCAAGCCAATTCACCCCCTCTTGGCGATTCAGTTAACATATTCGAGCCCAACAATTGGTATCAGAGCAAGGCTCAAATCGACGATCTAACAACCTTTAACGTGATCCTAGGGGTGCTCAATCAATCCTTCTATCAACCAATTCAAATGGCACAATCCATCTCCAAGTCTCCATACTTCAACGGTGCCGATTATTCTTATTAGAATAATAGAATGATGATCTTCATACAATCCATTGACTACAACCTTTAGGAGATCATTGAAGATGGCCCTAGACTTTTACAAAAGAGGGTAGGAGACATTCTCATCCTCAAGGAGAGGAATGAATAGAGTAATCAAAAAGTGAGACAAATGTAATTCAACTCCAAGGCCATGCATGTGCTCTTGGTCCAAAAGAGTGTTCTAAAGTCTTCGCTTGTGCCGATGCCAAGGAAATATAGGACAAGCTCAAAATCACATATGAAGGAACAAACAAGGTGAAGGAGACCAAGATTGGAATTCTCAACGTCCACTATGAGAACTTCAAGATGGACCCAAAGAAAGACATCAAAAGCATGTTCGATCAGTTCTTCATCATCATTAATGAGCTTAAATAATTTAGAGAGGTAATCTCGGAGGACAAGCTTGTGAGGAAGTTGATATATTCACTTCCCTATTCATGGGATTCTAAGAAGGTGACTATTATTTAAGCAAAGAACTTGAAGAAGCTCATGCTTGACAAGCTTATGGGATATTTGCTTACCTATGAAATGATGATGTCAAAAGTGAAGAAAAAATAAAAGAAAAATGTTGCTTTTAAATCCTCAAGCCATCAAGAAGATTCAAGTGGAGAGGATAAAGAAGATGAAAAGATGTCCAAGCTCTTCAAGAAATTTAAAAGATTCATGAAATGCAAAAAAAGAAAAAGCTAGACATGAATCGAAGAAGATGAGGGATCCCATTATATGCTTCGAGTACAAGAAATCGGGGTACATGAAGTACGATTTCCCTCGACTCAAGAAGAAGGGATCAAGCTATTCTAAGAAGAAATGGTTTGTGGCTACATGGGGTGATGAAGACTCCACTGATGAAGAAGTAGCAAACCTTTGTCTCATGGCCTTAGAAAAAGATTCAAGGGTAACTTCTAATTCATCTACTTTAAATTACTATTTTTGATGAAATACAAGATGCCTACGACGAATTGGTTTTAGAATTTGAAAACCATATTTTGAAAAATAAGAAAATGGTTTCAAAATTGAAAGTTCAAAATGAATTGCTTTCTAAAGTCAATCTTGAACTTGAAGCAAAACTCAATGAGTTTGAACAAAAGAATTTGAATTTACAAAATTTGCTACAACAAGTTCATAAAGATCATCAAAAGGAGTTAGATGATCTTAAAAAGGAAAAGAATTTGATTTACAGAAGTTTTGAAAAGAAAAATGGAGAATGCTTCAAAACAAATTTTGTAAAATCAAATTTTATATAACACAATCTAGTTCACCTAGATTTATAAATGGTAAAATAGTTAAGTCTGCTTCGGTCCATAAGGGACTTATTTCTTCTAGCAAAAAGAAGATATTGAAAAATGGATTCTAAAAGGAACTAAATCATTTTGAGACTAATGCCAATGGATCCAAAGCAATTTGGATACCAAAATTTGTATGATTTTCTTTTGTAGGTTTGCTTGAGCATTGATGAGCAAAGTCACATTTTTTTGAGCTCTAGACACACTAAGGGAGAAGGAAACTTGAAGATGATGAGGCTTCAAGTGGTAATTTTTTTCATGCAATTGCTTGATCGTGCTTATATTGTGAAATTTTATGATGATCTAGCATATTTTGCTTAACTCTATGATGTCTTAATTGCATATAGTTAGGGGGAGTCAAAATTGCATGAGTTACATATTTTTGGCCTTTTATACTCATCTCTATGTCTATGGCCATTAACTTGTAATATTTGGCTGATTTGGTGAAATCCATGCTTTTCATGCCTTAATTGTTTTCATATGATCATCCTTGAAAGCTTGTTGTTAAAAATGTCTAAAAAGCATATCTAGGACTTCTTAGAGCCATCGTATGAACTTCTATTGCTCTTATAAGGCTTTTTGAGTTGCTTTTGCTACATATTTTCACCATTTCGTGTAGTCGGTACGATATAGCCCATACCATATCGATACGACATTCAACCAGTACTAATACGGTCGACACCGTACTAGTACGCACAGTAAAAAAGGGACAATTTGGTCTCTTTTTTGTCATGCTTTGTGTGTTTATTAATATATTTAATATATAGCGCGTTAACTTGAATTTCTTGATTTTTTATTGAAATTCAATTTTATTTCTCTTAAATTGTTGGACTAACAATTTTGTTGATGCTTGATTAAGGGGAGCCTATTTTTTGTTATTCTTTCATGTTCAAATTTTTTTACGTCTACTCTATATTTTTATTTTGTACTAACATTTGGTATCAAACTTTTGGTGTTTGAATCATTTTTCATATAACAAAAAGGGAGAGAAATATGTTTAAAAAATTCAATTTAAAAAAAAGGGAGTTTAAATATTTTCTAAAATATTCTATTTTTTAAAATTATTTTTCTTAGGGCAACATTTTTAAAAACAACTGTTCAAAGGGTTTTGTTATATCAAAAAAGAGAAGATTGTTGAGATATTGATTTTGATATAACTTAAATGAAAAATATTTTGGACTTAAACAAATTTGCAAAAAAAATTCAATGTCCAAGTAACTTGAAAAAATATGTTCAAAAGGTTTTTGAAATGTTTTTAAGTGTTTTTAACTTGAACAAATGCTTTCAAAATACCCTAAGAGTCAAAACAGGCTTGAAGTACCGATACAGTACTCTTCGTACCGGTCATCAACAGTCCATACCGGTACGGTCATAAGCGTATCGATATGTAATGTTTTCCTTAATTTCTAGTGAGCCATTATTTGTACTGATATGACCAAGATCGCACCGATACGCAAGGGCCCGTACCGATACCCATATATCACGTACCGGTACGCCCCGCTTTAAATGTGTCTAACTGCTCTTTCTTCTTTAGGCAGGTACTGATACCAAGACCGCGTACCGATACCCACTACACCAGAAGTGCATTTATATAACACCCCAAAATAGGGTTTGAAGGATTAGGAGTTTGATCGGGTTAAGTTTGAATCTGTCGGATCGAATTGATCGATTAAATATGTTTCGAGTAAAATAAATACTTTAAAATTAGAATTTTGTTAAATTGGCTTCTGGTGTAGTGGGTATCGCTACGCGGTCTTGGTATCAGTACCTGCCTAAAGAAGAAAGAGCAGTTAGACACATTTAAAGCGGGGCGTACCGGTACGTGATATATGGGTATCGGTACGGGCCCTTGCGTATCGGTGCGAGCTTGGTCATATCAGTACAAAGAATGGCTCACTAGAAATTAAGGAAAACATTACATATCGATACGCTTATGACCGTACCGGTATGGACTGTTGAGGACCGGTACGAAGAGTACTGTATCGGTACTCCAAGCCTGTTTTGACTCTTAGGGTATTTTGAAAGCATTTGTTCAAGTTAAAACATTTTGGTATTTTAATTAAAGGTTTATTAAATCCATTTAAGTGACATTTTAGTTTTAGTGACTAAAATTTAAAAGGGTCAATTCTAAGAATCCTTAGAGAGTTATATTTTCTAAATTTTTAATTGATTTTACCACCTTAATTAACAAAAGATTTTGACGGTTAATTAGTTTCTCAAAAATTCTCAAGATTTTCTCTCAACATTTTCTCTCAACATTTTCTCATCACTTTCTTTCTCATAATTTCCAGAATTCTTGATGATCTTTAATGGGAAATATATCATTTGATTCCTCTTTCCTTGTTTTACAAAACCTTACAAATAATTTCTAAAAGATCACTTGAATTTCCATTTTCTTTTTCAAAGAAAAATTGCATCAAATTTTGGTGGAAAGCTCTTAAAGGTAATTTTCTTCTTTTCTCTTAAAAATAAGGTTATTTATTGATATTCCCTAGTAATTGACTATTGTTTATTGTTTTATAACTTGATTTTTGCAAATGAATTCAAGAAATTGATGTTTAATGGTGAGTTTGGTGTTTTGCCTAAATTCTTAATTAAGAAGATGAATGCTAGTGATTTCTATTGGGTTAATCCATATTTTAGTTTTATAAACATAATGTGAAATGATGTTTTCGATATAAATCTCGAAACTATTTAATTGCTTATTTTTAAAGGTGATAATTGGTTAGTTTTGGGGCTGTTATTGTTGATTATTGATTGTTGGAGGTATGAAGATGTTTTGATTATGTTTATTGATGATAATTGATGAGGTTTAGAAGATAGAATCATAGATTTGTGGCTGATTATTGATTGGATGAAGTTAGAAGGTGTTTTCCGATAAATTTTTGGAAGAGTATTGATAAGAATGCATGAGAATGTTTAAGGATGTGGTTGGAATACATTTTTATGCATTATTCCTCTGGTTTTATGTTGTAGAAACAGAGGAAGACCATGGAGAAGTTGCCTTGTAGATATCAAATCGTTTCGGTAGCGTGTGACGCATTGGCAAGCGAGGCGTTGTGTATCGGTGAGTGTAAAAGTGTTTTGGCACTCTAAAGAGGTTTGAATTATGGCTTTGGGAGTTTAGATTAAGCCTAGCAAACTTAACTAAGCTTGGAAGTAAGTTTTTCTAATTTAGCCATTTGAAAACGGTTATTTTAAAAGCATGATTTACATGTTTTGATTTAAAAGCATGCGATGAAATACATAATGTTTTTATACATCGTTAAATGTTATTCAATGACTTATCAAGCATGAGGATGCCTAACTACATCGATAAAAGTTTCTGAAATGGAATGTTAAAGTTGCCAAGAGCAATGTTGTTTGCATATGAAATCGGTTTGTTATGTTTAAATGATTATATTGGCTATGTGACACTCTAAAAAAGTATCAAATATAATTGACATGTTATAGGGTTAAAATTGCACTATAAAATATAAGTCGATCGCCCTGAAGCTTTGAGGTAATTAAAAGACATTATCCGGACTGATGGAATTCACGACTTTGAGGTAATTGAAAGACATTACTCGTGCTGAAGGTAAGAAGGTAAAAGGTGATTGAAAGAAATCACTTGGTAATCTGTGTATCCGATGAGATTTATAAAAGAATAAAGGTTTTGAATTGGTCACACTAATTGCCAATATATGAGGATATAAAGGAAAAGCAAGTGTGAAAGCAATATGCATATGATTTGAATAAACATGGCATATTTAGCAAGAAAAAAAACAAGATGCATATGATTTGTATAAGCATGATATACATAGCAAGAAATACATAGTTTTACAAATGGTTTTATGTTGCATTTATGAATATTTGTAGAGCTACCTCACTCAGCATGCATTGCTTACGCTTTCATTTCATCTTTGTAGATAAATAAAGGTTCGAGGCTGCATTTGAGGCAAAAGGATCCCAAGTACTTCATTAATATCAAGTTTGAGTTTGTGGTTAATAAGACAATGTGTCATTTTAATTTTGGGGTTTGTTATATGGTTTGTGTTGAATTTCAGATTATTATTGCCTACTGGTTTTGATGATTTAAAGCATGTTGATGATAATATTTTTTTTTTGAATTGTGATAGGGTCTTTTATGCTTAGTCATGCCTTGTAATGAAAATGATGAATGGATGCTTATGTTTGAGTTTTGGTAGCATGATCAAGTCTTGTTTGACAAGTATTAATGTTTGATAGCATGTTTAGATTGTTTCAAGCCATGAATTACATTTTTGAGTATGTTGATTTTATGCAACTAGGAAGCATGCCTCTAGCTTAAATGTTGATGCTTGTAAATGCATGATTGTTGGTTCTAATGTGTGTAGATGTTGTCCAAGTATGTTGAATATGTTTAGGAAGCATGTTAGAATGTTTGTGGCATGTTTGATATTATTTGGGGGTGAAAAATCAGGCTAAATGAGCATTTCAAGCATGCTTGCATCGATACCATACCCTCCGTATCGGTACATGGGGCCTGATCCAGACCATGCAAGTGGAAATTAAGCTTGTGTATCGATACAGGGCGAGCCGTACCGGTAGGGCCCTTTGGCTACTAAAATTGCCCATATGTGGAAAATAAGCTTGAGTCCGGTACTATTCTAACCGTAACGGTACGACCCATTGGCCATTGGAAGACACAGGATCTGTACGGTGATTCAAGTAATGATATGCCCTTGACTGTATCGGTACATAATCCCATGTACCAGTACTCGCGGTCGTTTTTGGTAGTTAAAAGCATGTTGTAGTTTAGATTCTTACGATTTAGTCCTTGGATGTTTGCATATCAACTGGATGAGTTCAGAAGATCGGTATGAGATAAAAATTTATGCGAATGCATGAAACCTGCTCAATTAATGATTGGTAACTTAAAATTGGAGTAAGTCTTTGTAATTTACAGATTTGCAAATTGGTCTCTAAAATGCACGGAAGTGCAATTGAACATCGAATTGATGTTCGATTCGTGTGAGATTTTAACCGCTGCTTGCATGTACACTATAGGACCTAATGATGCATATAGACAAGATAAAAGAAATAATGGACCTAATTTGTAATACCCCAAATTTTTGCCATGCTGATTAAGGGTCATTTAGTACTAAGATAAGGGCTTAAAAGCTAACTTAGTGACTAAAATGACAGCAAGTCAAAGTTTGATGTCTAGAGTTTAAAGATGGGAAAAGTATAGGCACTTGATGGATAATTTTACTATTAAATGTTTTTACTCCACATATAAGTAGTACAGGTTACATGAAGATGATCTATATATAGTCAGATTTCAGGTATAAGATTTATGTAGAAATTTATTCTCGATTGAACAATCAGAGGAATGAGCAGACATTTGATTCGAATAAAATTACATGGAGACTTTATCAGTAATTATTTTATCTTGTACATGGATTAAACATATCATGAAGAAAAATTTGATATAGACTCTAGGAATAAAAATGCAGTATAAGATATCAAATTTTGGTCGAAATACAAAGTTAAGTGTGCTCAAGGCATAAGATGGGTGACCTATTGGGAAGGTCTTATGTCAATACTTTAGACTGATAAAAAGGAATCAGTCCGAGTTAATATTATTCATATGGATAGTTGATTAAGAAATATTAAGAGAAATTGTATCCGATGAAGATTTCAGGTAATTATCGGTATATTTAAACCGAGTCAAAATTTTAAGTTTGACTTCATAAATATGGAATATTTATTCGATAATATTATTTATTTTTTAGATATGGAAATAAAGAGTTTTTAGAATTTATTTGATAGCCCGCTGAATGGAAAATCGCAGTAGAAGTAGTAAGTGAATATTGGGAAATCATATCGAATCGAAATTTCAGAGGTTGTACCATAAGTCACGGAAAATTCATAAAATATTATTTTATGAATAAATTATTAATTGGCTGATTGTGATCTAACTAGAATAGTTGGATTTTTACAAAATGGCAAAAAATTGTGATTTAAGTGACTAGTTTTGGTAATTTGGTATTTTGGTCACAATGGCAATTTTGAAATATTTTGAAAGAACCATGGGTAATATGGTAATTTCACATGTGAAAGCATTACTCTAGTTTGTTAGAGTTGAATGGAATTTGGTTGGAATTGAACAAGAATGGCAACTTGTAAATTATGATTTAGTTGCAGGTTAGTTTTGGAAAATGACTAAATTGAATAAAAAATTCAATTTCTCAAATACATGTGGAATAAATTAAAAAAAAAGATGAACAAAATGTTCATCTTCCTCCACCATATTTTCGAAAACCATGGGGAAAGGGAGAGAAAAATACACAAAAATTTACTTGGCAATTTTGAAGGCTCCAAAGTCAGAATCAAGGTATGTTGCTTTGGAAAATAAAATGATCTATGTTTAATGCTCTTTCATTTGATAGTAATTTTATCAAGAATTATGAAGATTTGATTATGTTCTTGAAGAGAGAGAAAATAGGATTTCTTGTTCCATGTTTAGATTGAAGCTTGATCTATGCAAATCTAGTGTTGTAGAGATGAAATCAAGCTTAGATTGTGATTAATTTCATGTTTAAGGACTAAAAACCCTAACCCTATAATTTGGGATTTTATTTAGGGTTTTGAAATTGATGATGAAAATGAAAGATTGATGATATTAGAATCTTGATTTTGATGTTAGAATGAAAAATCCTCAATTAGTCCTTTAAGTGACCATTTTGGTATACATATAGAAATTTAGAGACATATTGTGAAAATTATCCTAGTGATGGATTTGACGAGATTATGAATTTAGAAGGTTAGTTATGGCATTTGGACTAAAATAAAGTCCTTGAAAAGCTTAGGCACCCAAATTTGACATGTAGGAATAAATTGGGTTTTTAAATGTTAATTCTTGGAAATGAACAATATATGTTGGAAAATTTATTTAAGTATGTTAGAATGTTGTTTGGATGAAAAGTGAGCCCAAAGAAGCTAAGTGACCAATTCGGCAACATTGAAGAATAATGGGAAAATTTTATGAAATTATGATTATGAGATTTATGATTCGAATATGTTGTATGAAGTTATAATTGAAATTAGAGTCCAAGGGACTAAATTGACAAGAAAGGAAATGACAAGGGACTATTTCGACAGCTCTGGTTAGTTCAAGGACCAATTCAGCTTTGGTATAAAAGTAGGGGAAAACGTGAGAAAAATTATAGAAATGTTGGATTAATTATTCGAATACAAGTTTACAAGTTTATGTGTAAAATTAGTGACTAAAATGTCACTTTGGTAAAAGTTAGTGGAGGAAGGGTATTGAATAAAAGTTAGTGAAAAATGATAGAATTATTGAATGATTGTGATTTAAGCTTGAATAAATTGCAAAATGTGCAAAATGGTCACTAGGGACCTTAATGAACAATTTGGCATTATTAAAGGAAAAAAGTAAAAAAATTTGAAATATTTTATTTTCGGATAACTATACTAGTATAATATAGTTAAGCGATGTTAGATTAAAAAAATCTAACATTAATATTTTTATGTATGTTCAAATAGTAGTGTAAAGCTATTGACGAGGCTAAGGGTACAAGATCAAAGGAAAGCAAGGAAAAAGTATCGAAATAGCTTAGTGAGGCTAATATCATGCATGGCCCATGTGAGTGAATTTTTACTTATTTAGTATATATGTGATATGAATAGTGCATTTTTATTTATTTTATATATATGTGACGAGGAAAACTTGCAATAAGTCAACCTTGATATTAATGAAAATATATGTTGATCAAAGTTATGTAAATGGCATGAAATATTAAATGGTATATGTGATACATGGATATGGCATAATGATTTATCTAAGATAAATCGAATTTCAAATTTTGGGTATAAAATGCTCATTATCGAATTATGGTTGATAGTATTGATGAATTGGATATTGAAGGTGAAAATAATATATTGCTATGCCCAAGTACTATTGTGAGTCTTTGGTATAATTGGATATCCAAAAAGAGTCATAGCAGCTGTGAACCAGCACTACGATAAGAACCAGACACTTCGGTGTTGTTAGCAAAAAATGTGCGATTATAAGGAGCAAAGAGCGTCCTGATTATGAGGAGTAAAGAGCGTCCTCGAGTACGTACTCACCATCAGACGCTAAGGCGTTGCAGACACTACGGTGTCGTTATGATGACTCGTATACCATAGGTTTACATGAAATTGCATGAGAATCTTTGGTATAGTTGGATATTCATAGGGTCTTAGCAGTTGCGTCATAACACTACGGTGCGAGATAGATTCTTCGGGATTGAAATAGACTCTTCGGGGTCGAGATAGACTATAGGGAGTCAAGTTAGACTCTACGGAGTTGGTTCAAACACTATTGTGTTACATAGCACAAAATGTGCGAGTATGAGGAGCAAAGAGCTTCCTCAAGTAGGTACTCATCTCAGTCAATTTGGCGATGCAGACGTTACGATGTCGTAGTCATGATGACTCGCGTACCACGGCATCTCATGATTTTATACTTTGGGCTATAATACATGAAATGCATTTATGCAGACAGTTAAGTTAAAAAGCTTAACGTATATTTGATTAATAGAATAAAGGTTTGATGCTATGATATAAACTGTAATTGGGATTTGCTTGCCATTTTGCAAGAAATGTATAGCACTGTTAAATGACTTTAATAAGTTTATTTTATGTTATTTCTATACATTGAAATGCTTTACTTCAATTTATAGTTGCCTCACTAAGTGAATACTTAGCGTGTGTTGTTTCATACGTAGGTTATTGGAAACATACTGGAAGAGGAGTCAAGCATATTAATCAAGCTGCAATCTGCCAAACATCAGTAAGACATTCTAAATTTATGATATTCTTTAGTGGGCATGTATCAATTTATTCATTGGTTAATTTATACGCTAGTTTTATGTCAGATGTTTAAAAAAAATTTACAAGTCAGGAAATCAGCTAAATAATTTAGTAACATCTTCAATGTGTATTTAATCATCAAATATACGTTGAGGGTGTTACATTAAGTGGTATCAGAGCAAAGGTTTAGCCGATTCTGGAGGTTAAACCGAGTCCAATATGATTTTGCTAAAGTGTATATGTCCCTAGGATGTGATGTTACTGATGTATTGCTTGCATAACTTGATGTAGTTCCTCAATATTATGAATGAGACTCTAATAGTTATAAGAAAAATAATATATTGTTAGATTTCTTCGGTTGACGAATTTCGAGGGTTAAGAAAAGTCTCATAATGGATACAACACAGTGAAATAAATATGATAGTTAACTCATATTCAGAATGAGTTATTTGTATAATAGAGAACTGATACAATAATTATAAGAAGATAGAGGATACTCCGATTGTAAGGGAATTTCTAAATGTGTTTTCGGATGAATTACTAGGATTACCTCCAGTTAAAGAGGTACAGTTCGATATTGACGTTTAATTCGAGAACAAAGCAGGTATTGATAGCACCTTATAGAATGGCACCAACCAAGTTAGAGGAGCTGAACGTTCAGCTGCAAGAGCTATTAGATTGGAGTTATATTAGATCAAGTGCATTACTATAAAGTGCATCAGTATTATTCGTAAAAAAATTCATTGGTAAAAGTCAGTTAACAGAATTATAAAGTAGAAGTAGTTACTTGAGAAATCGAGAAGAAAATGAAAGAGCAGTACCTGCAACTTTTTGAACCATGTACATTATAAAAATTCGAGGATGAATTTTATTAAGGGGTAGAATTGTAATACACCAAATTTTTGCTAAGCAATTTAAGGGTCATTTAGTACTAAGATAAGGGCTTAAAAGCTAACTTGGTGACTAAAATGACAGCAAGTCAAAGTTTGATGTCTAGAGTTTAAAGATGGGAAAAGTATAGGCACTTGATGGATAATTTTACTATTAAATATTTTTACTCCACATATAAGTAGTACAGGTTACAGGAAGATGATCTGTATAGTCATATTTCTGATATAAGATTTATGTAGAAATTTATTCTCGATCGAACAGTCAGAGGAATGAGCAGATATTTGATTCGAAAAAAATTACATGAAGACTTTATCAGTAATTATTTTATCCTGTACATGGATTAAACAGATCATGGAGAAAAAACCGATATAGACTCTGGAATAAAAATACAGTATAAGATATCGAATTTTGGTCGACCTACAAAGTTTTTATGTCAGTACTTTAGGCTGATAAAAAGGAATCAGTCTGAGTTAATATTATTTATATGGATAGCTGATTAAGAAATATTAAGAGAAATTGTATCCGATGAAGATTTTGGGTAATTATCGATATATTTGAACCGAGTCAAAATTTTAAGTTTGACTTCATAAATATGGAATATTTATTTGAAAATATTATTTATTTTTCAGATATGGAAATAAGGAATTTTTAGAATTTATTTGATAGTCCGGTGAAAGAAAAATCGCAGTAGAAGTAGTAAGTGAATATTGAGAAATCGGATCGAATCAAAATTTCAGAGGTTGTACCATAAGTCACGGAAAATTCATAAAATATTATTTTATAAATAAATTATTAATTGGTTGATTGTGATCTAGCTATAATAGTTGGATTTTTACAAAATGGCAAAAAATTGTGATTTAAGTGACTAGTTTTGGTAATTTGGTCACAATAGCAATTTTGAAATATTTTGAAAGTACCATGGGTAATATGGTAATTTTCCATGTAAAAGCATTACTCTAGTTTGGTTAGAGTTGAATGGAATTTGGTTGTTATTGAACTAGAATGGCAACTTGTAAATTATGTTTAGTTGGAGGTTAATTTTGGAAAAGGACTAAATTGAATAAAAAATTCAATTTCTCAAATACATGTGGAATAAAAAAAAGCTGAACAAAATGTTCATCTTCCTCCACCATATTTTTGAAAACCATGGGGAAAGGGAGAGAAAATACACAAAAATTTTCTTGGCAATTTTGAAGGCTCCAAAGTTAGAATCAAGGTATGTTGCTTTAGGAAAAAATGATCTATGCTTAATGCTCTTTCATTTGATAGTACTTTTATCAAGAATTATGAAGATTTGATTATGTTCTTGAAGAGAGAGAAAATAGGATTTCATGTTCCATGTTTAAGCTTGATCTATGCAAATCTAGTGTTGTAGAGATGAAATCAAGCTTAGATTGTGATTAATTTCAAGTTTAAGGACTAAAAACCCTAACCCTAAAATTTGGGATTTTATTTAGGGTTTTGAAATTGATGATGAAAATGAAAGATTGATGATATTAGAAGCTTGATTTTGATGTTAGATTGAAAAAATCCTCAATTAGTCCTTTAAGTGACCATTTTGGTATACATGCAGAAATTTAGAGAAATATTGTGAAAATTATCCTATTGATGGATTTGAAGAGAATATGAATTTAGAAGCTTAATTATGGCATTTGGACTAAAATAAAGTCCTTGAAAAGCTTAGACACCCAAATTTGGCATGCAAGAAAAAATTGGGTTTTTAAATGTTAATTCTTGGAAATGAAGAATATATGTTGGAAAATTTATTTAAGTATGTTAGAATGTTGTTTGGATGAAAAGTGAGCCCAAAGAAGCTAAGTGACCAATTCGGCCACATTGAAGAATAATGGGAAAATTTTATGAAAATTATGATTATGAGATTTTATGATTCGAATATGTTGTATGAAGTTAGAACTGAAATTAGAGTTCAAGGGACTAAATTGACAAGAAAGGAAATGGCAAGGGACCATTTTGACAGCTCTGGTTAGTTCAAGGACCAATTCAGCTTTGGTATAAAAGTAGGGGAAATGTGAGAAAATTATAGAAATGTTGGATTAATTATTTGAATACAAGTTTACAAGTTTATGTGTAAAATTAGTGACTAAAATGTCACTTTGGTAAAAGTTAGTGGAGGAAGGGTATTGAATAAAAGTTAGTGAAAAATGATAGAATTATTGAATGGTTGTGATTTAAGCTTGAATAAATTGCAAAATGTGCAAAATGGTCACTAGGAACCATAATGAACAATTTGGAACTATTAAAGGAAAAAGTGAAAATTTTTGGAAATATTTTATATTCGGATAATTATACTAGTGTAATATATTTAAGCAATGTTAGATTAAAAAAATCTAACATGGATATTGTTATGTATGTTCAAATGATATTGTAAAGCTATTGACGAGGCTAAGGGTACCAGATCAAAGGTAGGCAAGGAAAAAGTATCGAAATAGCTTAGTGAGGCTAATATCATGCATAGCTCAGGTGAGTGCATTTTTACTTATTTAGTATATATGTGATATGAATGAGTGCATTTTTATTTATTTTATATATATGATACGAGGAAAACTTGCAATAAGTCAACCTTGATATTAATGAAAATATATGTTGATCAAAGTTATGTAAATGACATGAAATATTAAATGGTATATGTGATACATGGATATAGCATAATGATTTATCTAAGATAAATCGGATTTTAGATTTTGGGTATGAAATGCTCATTATCGAATTATGGTTAATAGCATTGATGAATTGGATATTGAAGGTGAAAAGAATATATTGTTATACCCAACTACTAGTGAGAGAGTCTTTGGTATAATTGGATATCCAAAAAGAGTTATAGCAGCTGCGAACCAGCACTACGGTGCGAACCAGACACTTCGGTGTTGTTAGCACAAAATGCGTGATTATAAGGAGCGAAGAGCGTCCTGATTATGAGGAGCAAAGAGCGTCCTCGAGTACGTACTCACCATCAGACGCTACGGCGTTGCAGACACTACGGTGTCATTATGATGACTCGTATACCATAGGTTTACATGAAATTGCATGAGAATCTTTGGTATAGTTGGATATCCATAGGGTCTTAGCAGATGCGTCATAACACTACGGTGCGAGATAGACTCTTCGGGGTCAAGATAGACTCTTTGGGGTCAAAATAGACTATTTGTGGTCGAGATAAACTCTACGAGGTCGAGTTAGACTCTAAAGAGTTAGTTCAAACACTATGATGTTACATAAAGCAAAATGTGCGAGTATGAGGAGCAAAGAGCGTCCTCGAGTACGTACTCATCTCAGTCGCTTCGGCGATGTAGACGCTACAGCATTGTAGACACTACGGTGTCGTGATGACTCGCGTACCATGGCATCACATGATTTTATACTTTGGGCTATAATACATGAAATGCATTTATGCAGACATTTAAGTTAAAAAGCTTAACGTATATTTGATTAATAGAATAAAGGTTTGATGTTATGATATAAACTGTAATTGAGATCTGCTTGCCATTTTGCAAGAAATGTATAGCACTGTTAATTGATAGAGGAATGACTTTAATAAGTTTATTTTATGTTATTTCTATACATTGAAATGCTTTACTTCAATTTATAGTTGCCTCACTAAGTGAATACTTAGCGTGTGCTGTTTCACACGTAGGTTATTGGAAACTTATCGGAAGATGAGTCAACCATGTTAATCAAGCTGCAATCTGCCAAACATCAGTAAGACATTCTAAATTTATGATATTCTTTAGTGGGCATGTATCAATTTATTCGTTGGTTAATTTATAAGCTAGTTTTATGTCAGGTGTTTAAAAAAAATTACAAGTTAGGAAACCAGCTAAATAATTTAGTAACATCTTCAATATGTATTTAATCATCGAATATACATTGAGGGTATTACATACTTTGAGTTAGTTAGTTAGGGTTTGCTTCGGCAAACCTAATATGATCCTCTCGATTCGGGTCTAGCGACTAGGCCAGGTCGAGAGTGTTACAATTTAATGCTGAAAGTAAAGTCCCCAACGGCTCTTAACAACCCTCAACAGCTAGAAATGGACACAAACTCCTTAAAGGGTTTAAAATACACCTTTAAGCAGCCATGGAACAACAAGAAACCAACTACCAATATTCAATGTTAGAGAAATTGTTCTTGTGCTAAATTTTGTCATTTTTCTTGTAGAACACACTTGTGAGATTAATTGTTAAATTTGCTCAAGTGTTAGTTTTTGGGTGAGAGCTTAATTTGCAAACACATTTGCCTAGAGAGGTTTTCTTGTTTACTTAGTTGTAATTTTCTCTTGGGAGAGAGGGTCTCAAAGCTTTGGGGTATGAGCTTTAAGGGTGTTATAAAGGTTACTCTTGATCCTTGAAAAAAAGACAAATTAGTGAATTTGTGGAAACTCCTTAGTGAGAAGCTAAGGTAACGGATGTAGACTTGGTTTAAAAGTCAAACCACTATAAATCCCTTTGCCATAATTTTTAATTTCTTGTGCTTCCACTAAAATTTCTTTCAGGCTAATTCACCCCCTCTTGACGATTCGGTTGGCGTATTCGAGCCCAACACATTCAAAGATGAATGGTGCAATATAAGTGACCAACAAAAAGTATAAAGAAAATTGTTCAAAAAACGTTTGAAACTTATAAAGATTAACATAAAAATATTTTTTTTCTTGTATCCATATCTTACCTCTACACCTACGTCTACACGGACGACCTATTTTCCTTTAGTTTATGGGATACATGTCATCTTGTCAATCGAAGTTGAAATCTCATTTCTCCGAGTTTTGATAAGGCGGTAAGTAAAAGTTGAATGGGTTCATGTTAGATATGATCGATTGAATCTGATAGAAGAAAAGAGAATGATAAAAAACGATTCATGTGAGCTTATGACAAGAAGGTTCAATTAATAAAATTTTGTAAGGACTAGTGTCAAGAAAGATTATTCTCATCCAAAAAAATTATCGAGGAAAATTGATGTCAAATTGAAAATGATCTTATTTTGAGAAAAAATTTTCTCTAGAGCAATCTTGGTCTTGACTGAGATGGACGAAAATGAGCTTTCTAATCATGTAAACTAATATTTGTTAGGTTCATAGCCGTTCCTGAGATTTTAGTGCTCCTAGGGCGAACATAAAAATTAAGCCTTGATAATAAGTATTGAAAAATTGAATTTTTTAAGTGGTTCCCTAATATCAAGTATTAGAAACATTGATCTCTAATAACAAATATTTTTTTAAAAAAAATACCCCTAATAACAAGTATTGAAAAAAACTAGAATTCTAATAACAAATATCAGAAAAATTGAATTTTAATACTAGATCCATAATAACAAATATAAAAAAGTTGGGCATCTAATAACAAGTATTAGAAAAAAATTAGCTCTCTAATAACAAGTATTGAGGGGAATTAAATTTTAAGAGTATATGCCTAATAACAAATAGTAGGGAA
Organism: Hibiscus mutabilis; assembly: GCA_019671005.1. Classification (NCBI taxonomy): domain Eukaryota; kingdom Viridiplantae; phylum Streptophyta; class Magnoliopsida; order Malvales; family Malvaceae; genus Hibiscus; species Hibiscus mutabilis. The sequence continues at coordinate 10,368,846 of CM033732.1, forward strand.
AATTAGGTCCCTACTAACAAGTATTGGGGAAAAATTAAACCCCTAATAACAAATATTGGAAAAAATAAATCTTAAGAGTAGACCCCTACTAACAAATATTGAAAAAATGAATTTTAAGAGTAGACCCCTAATAACAAATAATGGGAAAAATTGAGCCCCTAATAACAAATATTGAAAAAATTAGGGCCATAATAAAAATTATTGAAAAAATTAATCTCTAATGTAAGTATTAGGGAAACAATTAGACCCTAATAACAAGTATTGATAAAAATTGAGCACATAATAATAAATGTTAAAAAATATTGGACCCTAATAACAAGTATTAAGAAAAAATTAGACACCTAATAATAAATATTAGAAAATTTTTTATTTTAAGAGTAGACCCCTAATAACAATATCGAGAAAAATTAAACCCCTAATAACAAGTGCTAAAAAGTTGGGGCCCTAGATTCCTAATAAAAATTATTGAAAAAATTAGACCTTAATAAAAAAATATTGAAAAAAATTAAAATTTAAGAGTAAACCCCTAATAATAAGTATTAAAAAATTGGACCATAATACTAATATTATTAAAAAAAATTGGGCCTGAGAGGGCGCCCCTCTCGCCCATGTCCAGTGACGACTCTGGTTAGGTTCATGATTTTAGGTAGATTTTAAAAAAATAGTTAAATTTTTTATATTGATTATAATAATCACAATATCCGTTTACTAACATAAACACATTTTAACCAACAAGTGTTGGGTGCATTGGTAAGGCACATTGTACTCCCAAGGTGAGGATGTGGGTTCGAACCATGGAGATGACATTGTTGAGAGGGGCAATCCCGCGCCTCGAACATGGACCATAAGATGGACATGCATATTAGCAAAAAACATAAAATTATAAAACAAAATAATAATTTTTAAGCAATATAGTTTTTTAAGTATATAAAAATCATTTAATTTTTTTGAATAGTCTTAAGGTGACACAAGGTAATATCGGTCAAAAAATCATTTATTTTTCGGTTATTGTTTTACTTACTATTTTTTGTATAACGATCTGGTAATTTTTTAAGAAATCCGTTTGATCTAAAGTTTATAATTAGTATAATTAATTTGATTTTGAATTTAATTCTTTTTATTCTATATCAAATGGGATTGTGTGGTTAAGCATTTGGTGGATTTTTGGGACCTAGAATCCGAAGCCCAACCGTCCAAATTCAATCTTTTATTTTTTAAGGTTAAATTACCTATTTGGTACCACACTTAAATATGCGTTTTTGTTTTACTATCTGAAGACTACTTTTTTGACAAAACCACGCCTAACATTACGTTTTGTTTTTATTTTGATACCATACTGTTAAAAAATTCACGACATGATAACTACGAGAAAGAAAATAATGTGATAGCCTACCACATGTGATTTTCTCTCTCCTAATTAGCCTGTCAATTTTTTAATGGTGAGGTACCAAAATAGAAAAAAGAACAAAAACATTAGGTATTATTTTGTCAAAAAATAGGTGGGGTACAAAAACAAAAACAAGGTAATAGGTTAGGTACTAAATAAGTAGTTTACCCCTTTTTCAACAAAGTAGATGGTGTTATGTGTCATCATATTATGTTGACACGTGTCACTAACATAAATTATCCCAAATGACTAAAATGAAAACACAAGCTAGTATATTGATGTGCAAAATAACTTTTTTTAAGATTTATGACCAAAATGAATTCTTTTTAAAGTTAGCGGTTTACCCTAAATTTACTTTCATCGCACCTACAGAAAAAAAAGATAGACACCACAATCCTGCTATGCCCAAAAGCAACCCCTAGAATGGGTCACGAGCGTCACTGACGCGTCACTATTATCGAAACGGCCTTTCTTTTTCCGTTGGCAATATTGATATTATTTAATAAGAAAAATGAAATTCCAGTTTCAAAAATCAAATCCATAATTTTGGTTTTAAATTAAAGTTGATAGATGAAATGGACCCGTCATGTTATAAAGAACAAAAAGGATGGGTACGACACATTATTATCACTAATGTAACTTTTAAAGTATATTCATTTCTAATTTTTACTTCCGATCTATAATAATAATAATAATAATAATAATAATAATAATAATAATGTTCGAAATATATTAGATTGTCTAATTTTCGATTTAATATATGATACTATTTAGTATTTAAGCTATACATTTTTGCTTTATGCTATTCTCATGTACATGCGTAGAATAATAAAATATTTTAGAAAGTATATATAAATATATGATTAATTGACAATTTGAATGGAAATAAAAGTTAAAAAGAAAACAACTCAATTACATTATTTTTTAGATAATGTTTATGAACTATTTAAATTTCTTAAAGCCCTTAAATTATAGAATAGTGCTTAAACACGCTCAAACTCACTTTTTGAATGTTGAAAGAGTAATTATGTTAACTGAATTAAGACCCAGATGGTGATTATATAATTATTTTAAACATGTAAAGTTTAAAACAATTCAATTTAATTAAATAATTAATTTTAAAGCTAATTAAATATTAGTTTAATTGACATTGATGCTACTAAAATAATTTGGAAACTATTTCATTCAATTTAAAATTATCTTGTCATAAAAATTAATATGTAATTGAATATATAATATTTACTAATTTCAGTAAGGGTTAAGAGTGTGAAATACCTTTAATATGTATACATACATACAATAATATATGAACACAAAACTTTGTTTGCACAAAAAAAGAACACACAAAACTTTGTAACATGGAAAAATACAAATTGATATATTTGCATATGGAGCAGTAAAAAACAAAAAGTACAAGTGAAGAAAGGGATTGGAGATGAAAGGAGTGGAGGGGAGCGTCAAAGATCGAGTCAACATCCAGCTCTGTTACATAGTTGGCATGCGCGGTTTTCTCTTTCTTTTCGGTTCAGCTCTCGAGAATCTCGGTTTTCTTTAAACAAATACAGTACTATTTTTTTTAACCTTTCGTGAGATATTGGAGTCCTTGCGATATTTTAAGTTCGTCAACGTTTTTGGTTTTAAAAGATGTACGTTCGGGACAAGTACATTGGGTCGGTTAGTTAAGTTATTTATTTTTATTATTTTAGATCATGAATTTTAGACTCACTAGAAACGTTATTCTTTCTTCTCCTAGAATCCTCTTTTCCTTCTCCTCTAAGTAGGATTAAGAAATATGATAATTTAATCACAAAACTTGATTTCTCAATACATGAATATTGGCAAGTTGTTTCTTATTGTTCTATGGCTACTTGAAGAAGTCTTTTAAACCCTCTAACAGCTTCATGACCGTTACTAGCTGTTGGGGGTTGATTAAAGCCGTTGGAGACTTTATTTTCAGCATTAAATGCACTTCTGGGCTTGTCGATATCGGTACGCTTGCAAGGGTACCGGTACCTACCTCAAAGAAGAAAGAGTCGTTGGGCAATTTTATGTTGAATATCGGTACACAATACATGCGTATCGGTACTGACCCTTCTGTATTGGTACGATCTAAGCCGTATCGATACCCAATTTGGCTACTGGAAAATCTGACCATTTGGGGATAAAAAGGTGTATCGGTACACAGCTTAGTTCTACCGGTATGGGCTCTTCTGGGTATCAACACACTAATGTCTGTATCGGTACACAAATCATGTTTTTGACTTTTGGGTTATTTTGAAAGCATTTCAACAAGTCAAAAACCCTTTGAAAACCTTTCAAACATATTTTTCAAGTTAATGGACTTTTAAAATATTTTTGTAAATTAGTTTAAGTCCAAAAATATTTTTCATTTAAGTTATATCAAAATCAAATATCTTAACAATCTCCCATTTTTGATATAACGAAACAACTTGAAAAATTGTTTTTGAAATTTCCCTCTTAGAAAAATATTTTAGAAAAAGATAATAATTTAGAAAAATATTAAAGCTCCCCATTTTTTTGAAATTCAATTTTTTAAACATATCTCTCCACCTTTTTGTTATATCAAAAATAATTTCAAAACTAATTTTGAAATCACATTAAAGCTTAAGACACTAAATGTTGCAAGTTTAAAAACGATCGATAGAAAATACCAATTGTTGATGTAAAATAACAATGGACAAAAGACCAAATAGATTTTATCATGAAAGATTTTTTTTTTAAAAAAAGCTCCCTCACTTGAGCCAAGGTAGGATGTTTAGTCTTTCCTTCTTCAAGTGTCCTTCCTCCTTCGTGTGTCAAGAGCTTCTAAACTTTTAATTTTGTTCATCAAAGCTCAAACACACCTACAAGTAGACAATCAAGTAATTTTTTGTATCCAAATTACTTTGGATCCAATGGCATTAGTCCAAAATAATTTAGTCCCCTTAAGAATCTATTTTTCAATGTTTTCCTTTTTGCTTGAAGAAATTAGTCCCTTAGGGACCCAAACATTCTTCACCATTTTACCATTTAAAAATCTAGGAAAATTAAATTGTCTAACATAAAAATTTGATTTTACAAGTTATTTTTGGAGCAATCTTCATTTTTCTTTTCAAAACTTTTGTAAATCAAATATTTTCTCTTTTAAGATCATTTAACTCTCCTTGATGATCTTCTTGAACTTTTTGTAGCAATTTTTTTAAATCAAAATTCTTTTGCTCAAAGTCATTGAGCTTTGCTTCAAGTTCATCTTTGGTTTTAGAAATCAAATCATTTTAAACTTTTAAATTTGAAACCAATTTCTTATTTCTCAAAATGTGATTTTTAAATTTTAAAACCAAGTCACCATAGGCATCTTGTAATTCATCAAAAGCATATGAAGTTGAAGTGGATGAATTTGAAGTTACCCTTGAATCTTCTTCGATGGCCATGGGACAAAGGTTGGCTACATCATCATCGGTGGAGTCCTCTTATGACTCCATGTAGCCACAAATGCCTTATTCCTATGGCTTGATCCCTTCTTTTTTTAGTGCCCTATTTTTCTTTCTTCTTCCCCTTTGATATCATAATCTCATGGGTTAGCAAAGATCACATTAGCTTGTCAAGCTTAAGTGTCTTCAAGTTCTTTGCTTCTATGATTGGTCTTCTTCGAATCCCATGAATCGAAAGTGAATAAATCAACTTCCTCACAAGCTTTTCCTTCGTGTAGCGACTTTTTTCATGCCGCTACAAGAACAATAAATTATATTAAAAGGGGTCTCGCTTTTATTTGAAAAATTTATTTAAAAGGGGAATTTTGGGAAAACTCGTATTTTTGAAAAACTTGGAGTAGCCACTGGCCACTTTGGTAGGCCGGACACCATTAAAACAAAACCAGAGATTCTTAAAAAATTCAGATTTTGGAGTTGATTACGGATGAGGAAGGATTAGCACCCCCACACCGCCCAAAATTGGTACCTAATAATTACCGCTTTATTAATATTAAATTTTACTGGTTAAAGTGGCAATTAAATTAAAATTTGGTTATATGTGCGATTAATATCCTGAATGCAATATAATAATATGGAATGGCAAAGGTACATATATTAAATATGAACAACAAAACCATACGAGAATTAAATATATTATGATATCTAAACCATATATTAAATTTAATACAACATACAAAATATAAAAAAAAAACATGCCAATAATTAAAAAAACATAATCAAAAAAATTATATATTATCCTATATCTAAACCAACATTAAAATAAATACAAAGATAAGGATCGAATTCTACCCCACTCGAAGCTCGGATGAAAAAATTCGACTGACCCCTATCAAGATCTCCGTACCATCTCGTCATGGCCCAAAAATCAACTCGATCGAACCACAAAAGGACCTCTGATTGAATGTTGGATCGAACCAGCTAGGGCCGAGAGCATTGCTCTGGGCCCCTAGCAAGCTGAGACCACTGCTCTTTTTTTGTCTTGCCGCTCTGGCTCCCCTTTGATTGCCCTTCCACCGGCTATTTATAGCCAATTGGTGGGGGACGTGGCTCAATGTGAGCCCCGCTCACTTTCCTCCCCTTTTTTAAATTATTATTATATATATATTAGTTTTATTTTTTATTATTATATTTTTTGAATTTTTATTGATTTTATAGTAATAATAATATTATTAAAGTAATACTAAAACCCATTACAAAAATGAGTGATTACAGTCGCCCCTCTTTGCTTGTTCTTGTGAAACGAAAACAAAGCAAAGATCAAAATCACTCATTTTTGTTCTACTTCCTTGTGGTTTCAGAATCACAGGTTCTTCTAGAACTTTTCGCTCTTCCTTGACCAACTCTTCAAGCTTCAATCTTCTAAATGGAGGATCCGTTGAGGAAGACAAAATCTAGAAATCATAAATTCGAGGTCACAAGTTCTTCCTATATAGAACTGTTCTCTCTTCTTTTGACCGGTTCCTTGGAAAAGCAAATTCTCCCTATATAGAAATTTAGCTTGTCCTCGGTAATGTCTTTGGGCTGCAAGTCTTTCTTATATAGAACTTTTTTCCTTCAACTATCAACGATGCGGGTTCTCCTTATATAGAACCTTTTGCGTCTTGGATTCTTCAAACTGAGAGTTCTCCTTATATAGAACTTCTAGTCTTAAAATCATGAGGCATTAGTGTCTCCTATATAAAACTTTTTGCTTCAAAGTTTTTTGAGTTGTAGGTTCTTCCTATATAGAACCTTTCTCTTAGAGTCATGAGTTCCTCCTATATGGAACCTCTTACTCTGAAATCTTAGGACTGCTATCTCTTCCTATATAGAACTTTCGTCTTGGAATTTTGAAGACGTGGGTTCTTCCTATATAGAACCTTTGTCTTAAAACATGACTCCCTATTTTTTGATGGCGTGAGCACCAAGAATTCTTGATTTTTCCCAAAAGGCTGAAGAAATGGAAGTTCTCGAGATGATGCCCCGATTTCTGATCATATTGGCATCAACAACAATGAAATATCATAATTGTGCGAGTACAAAAGACTCTTGATTCTTTGTTGGTATTTTCTTCCTCACTTGTCTGTTCGGAGATTCAGAACTTCGAGTTCTCCCTATATACGACTGTTCACACTTCCTCTTTCTGAAGCTTTTGAGCTGCAAGTTCTTCCTATATAGAACTTTTAGCTTGACCTTGGCGAATTCTTTAGGCTACAAGTTCTTCCTATATAGAAATTTTTCACCTTCAAGTCTTGGAGCTACAAGTTCCTTCTATATTGAACCTTTCGCTTTCTCTGGGTGAATTCTCCGAGCCATAAATTCTTCGATGCTCTGATTTCTTGATAGGATACCCCCGAAACCAGAAGATTTTCATTGTTTCCCAAAAGGCTGGAGACTGAAAAAACTTGAGATAATGCCCTGATTTCTAATAGTTTTATCATAAAATGTTATCTTGCTTTGAGACCCCTGATTTCTAATCATTTTGGCATAAAATGTTATATTGCTTTGAGACTACCAGAAGATTTTCACTGCTTCCTTAAAAGCTGAAGACTGGAAAACTTTAAAGGATGCCTAGGTTTTTTACCGTCTTAACATCAAACAGTAATCTTGACATCATGCCTGAAAGACTTATTGATGGCCTGGAGGTCTTAAAAAATGGATTAATGCCAAAATGGCTATCAAAATCCCTTATAATGATGCCCCGGTTTCTACCAGTCTTAACATCAAAAGAAGGTTAGCACCATGCCCAAAGAACTTACTGATGGCCAAAAGGTCTTAAGAAATAGATTCACACCAAAATGTCTACCAAAATCCCTTATAATAATGCCCCGGTTTCTACCAGTCTTGACATCAAAAATAAGGTTCGCATCATGCTCGAAGGACTTACTGATGGCCTGAAAGACTTAAGAAATTGATTCACGCCAAAATGGTTGCCAAAATCCCTTATAATGATGCCCCGATTTCTACCAGTCTTGACATCAAAATAAGGTTTGAATCATGCCCGAAAGACTTACTAATGGCCCGAAGGACTTAAGATCTGGATTCACACCAATATGGGTACCAATTGGAAATCTTCAATAAGATCTACTTCTTCAACATAAATCTGCAGACCAAACAACTGGATTCACGCCAACATGGCTACCAATAGAAATCTTCAATAAGATCTACCTCTTCAATATGAAGCTGCAGACCAAAATCTTTGGTAATCTTTAAATACCTGTTTAAAACACACAAAATGCATCTAAATTAGCATGCCCCTAACATATGGATACCATATGATGTATGCAATGTAACACTTTTTCTTTTTTTTCTTCTTTTCTTTTCTCTTTTTTCATGTCTATTTTAAAATCCTATTCCCTGAAAGGTCATTCTTCAGATTTCTTCACTTCATTTCTTTTCAGTATGCTCTTCAATCTTCATTTCATCAATTTTCACTTTATTAATTTTTTCTATCTCGCATTTGACTTGCGCTTTTAATCCTCTTGCGTGAGTAATTCTCTTCTTCTTCTTCTTCTTCCCATTTTGCAAATCCTTCTTTTAGTCCCTATTCTACCCTTAGGGAGGTACTTTCATCAGTCTTCTCATTCAACATTGCCCCATTCGATCATGGGCTCAATTATTTTCTTCATTTTTGACCCAGCACTCGAAGTCTTCATCTGCCTCAACACTGGGGCGAGCAACATGCCTTCACTCCCTGAACTCCACTTTAATCTTCTTGCAGCATCTCGGCAGGAACAACTCTATGTCCCTATGCTTTGAGTCTCATCAATAATTTTTCAAAAAAGGTTAATATTTTGAAAATAAATCTGGGAGAAATTACCAAACATTTTGAAAACTAGTGTTTGGGAGAAAAACTATAGATATCTTAAAAATCAAGGTCAAAAAATGCCAAACAAATTTGAAAACTAATGTTTGGAGGAAATGACAAGTATCAAAATTCGAAGAAAAATGCCAAACATTTTTTAAAACTAATGCTTGAAGGAAATGACAAATATGTAAAAGAATTGAAATTTGGAGAAAAATGCCCAAACATTTTTGAAAACTAATGTTTGGAGGAAATAACTAATATGTAAAAGAATTGAAATTTAAATAAATGCCCAAACATTTTTTGAAAACTAATGCTTGGAGGAAATAACTAATATGTAAAAGAATTGGAATTTGAAAAAATGCCCAAACATTTTTGAAAACTAATGCTTGGAGCAAATAACTAATATGTAAAAGAATAAAAATTTGGAGAAAAATGCCCAATTTTTTTTTAAAACTAATGTTTGGAGGAAATAACTAATATGTAAAAGAATTGAAATTTGAAAAAATGCCCAATTTTTTTTGAAAACTAATGCTTGGAGGAAATAACTAATATGTAAAAGAATTGAAATTTGAAAAAAAAAATGTCCAAACATTTTTGAAAATTAATGTTTGATCCTAAAATATCAAATGCACTAGCAAATTTGTATATTTAGAAGATCTTGATTATTTTGGCGATATACGCATATGTATGGTCTCCCCTAGTCCATTTAGGCTTTTGAGATGAGTGTCTCTCTTAATCTCACCACTCGCTATGCCCTCATCCTTCCCTTATTTTGGGTGTCGATCAGGCACTTTAAAGTTTGACGTTCCTTGAAGAAAGGTTAACCCTTATAGGCAGAATGTAATATGGAGACAAACTTATCCAACTCAGATATACACATATGATCAGAATGGTCTTTGTAGGCTTGTAATGTAGACTATGGTTCATGGCTATGAAAGAAATGATATATAGGCCCAAATAAGTGTTTGATGAAACCAATGATCATTTCTTCTTGTTGAAATATCTTCTCTGCACTTGTTAACTGGGATGTGCTTTAATGGAAAAACTTTCCTTATTTCTTGGATCGTTCTAGACTGCCCATCTCTAGGTTTTCACCCTAGAGTTCATCTCCTCTTCTCATGTAGCTTGCATCTTGACTGAATATTGATGCATTTCTTAATGTAATCAAATCTTTAAGGCTCTTGATGTCCTTTATTGCACGTACTGACTTGGTGCTTTCACTTTTGATTGTTTCATCCTTCTTGTTAGTAAACTTGCAATTTGACTTAGCTGTCTCTTTGATTATAAACTTTTCTTTTATTAATTTCTTCTATTATTTATCTTACCTTTGTATCTAATGTATATGTTCATTCAGTGCTTTTATTAATAAAGCATTATCTTTGTAGTATGGTCAAAACTGGGCAACTTTAATTCGTGAACAAAAATCCTCGTCCTTTTCCCCCCACGTGTGGGTGTGATCCTTGGTTTGGGTTCAAATGAAAAAAAACGATCAGGCTCAAAATGGGGTATCAAATGGATATTTTTTTATTATTTGTAAAGGGAATTGAAGGAATGCCATTCGTCATCCCATACATGGATATCAAAAGAAAGTCTTTAGGGGAGATAGAAGTTTAAGGTCAACACTCGATTCAAGGATCTTAAACAAAAAGTGCATGAGAAGGGAATCTCCTAAAATGGGATTTGCCTATTATCTAAACACTTGTTTTGTTCCTCTTTCGACCTAAATAGACTAGCGGATACTCGCACCACGGTGTTCAATCTTAATTGAAGGTACAATGACATAATAAAAAAGATATGTGCTTATACATGTTTTTTCATAAATATGTGTATGTGTGTATGGGAGAACAAAAACTACCCCACAACAATGAATGAAAAGTATAAAGAATCAAATAATGCAAAAAATGCAAAATGTTTTCTAAATAACGAAATAAAAATTTTATTATGACAAAAATAACTACATTCTAACATTTGATTTTAGAAGAATCTACAACTTATCTCATAGATTTCTTTTGCATTTTTCCCAAATGCACAGGGATCAACGGTTTTGAGTTACCTTTACCGGTAGCCATTTGCTCAAGGCTAGATGTACCATTCCCTTGGGTACAATCAGTTTATACCAATTATGACATTGGATTTTCGAAAGGATTTATTTTTCTTTGACCATTCGTAAAAAAGGATTTTTGATGGACATTTGTATTATCCATTGTCTTAAACTTTTTTGTGTTTAAGCACGTTACGCCAACATTTTTGTCGGACTTGCCAAACTCCAACATTTTTATTATAACAAAAATAACTACAAATATCTTTACAAAATATTCCTACTTTTTTTTGGTTTAAGTCGTAAGGATCTTCTATGCAATGTTCTCAAAAAAAGAAGCCAAAATATGGGAAATCAAAATAACATATTTACAAAAAGGTGAGAAACCCAAGCATAAGGACTTTCGAGTCATTATTAGGGCACCAACTCATTCTGGCCTTCTAGATATGGTGTAAGCTTGCCCCAATTCTTTTGTTCTCCAATGTTCGATCTTTGGTGTTAAAATTCCCTTGTTAACCAACCTCTTGATCATAAAAGTCTATACTTCTTGGTAGAATTCCCCATGCCCCTTGAAATCTAGTGGAATGATCAAATCATAGACTAAACAAAACTACTTTGTATTGAAAGCATCTATTTTTCCTTTTTCTTGATCGAACCTATCTTCTAACTTGTCAAGTCTCGACTTCTTTGTTTATTTCATTCTTTCTAGTATTTTATGATAAATTTCCATTAATGCTCAGGTTACTGCCATTGAACCCCACACGATTTTTTTTAAACCACAAAAGGTAATGTAATGTTGTTAAATATGCAATGAATGTGTAATGCAATGCAATACTAAAATGTAAACATGAATGTAATAAGGTATTGATTCCAAAAGTGATCCCCATAGAATAACTTTCATTGAGACCAAAAGGTTTCGTTGCATCATATATTCTTCTCCTAAGCTCCAATCCCAACTGAGTAGTCGATTGTTGCACTAGGCTGACCCCTTATTCTGAATTCCCATTTTCTAAATTCCAAAAAAGCTTGAACTCGTCGCATGAAAGTGATGTAATTCTCAATATAGTTCTCCTGAATCTCGTGATAATACTCGCAGCTAGCAATGACATCCAATCAACCTGGATAGGGTGGTTTAGCTTTCATCTTCCAATTATTAGTAGGGTGTTGTCATCAGAATTCGAACCTTATCTTGAGTATTGGTTTTTCTTTCACTGTAGAATTCGAACCTTGCCTCTCGGGTGATTGCTGGATCACTGTAGAATTTGGGCTTTCCATCATCGAGGCCCAATACTCCCGTCTTGATAAGGTTTTAAACTTTACTCTTCAACATCTTGGAATCTTCGATGTTGTGACTCAAACTCTCTAAATGATAAATGTGTTTGGCTTGGCGATTGTAATCTTTTAGGTAAGGAAGCTCTTTCGACACGGAATGATTTGAGGCAATAAGGCTCTTTTCGATGCGTATTCAGAGTAGCTCAGTGTACCTCACGGGAATCAAGATGTATTTGTTTACATCAATTGCTTCTCGGGTTTTATCTAGACCTATATTTTCATTTTTTGAGAACTCAGCTTGGATGCATCTCCTACTGATTTCTTTACACGAATCACTAAAGGGTTTAACTTGTCGTATTTATCGATGTTATCTTGCTTAGGAGTGGTATTTTGACCATCGATACCTTCATTCTGATTCTTGATTAATTTTTTTCTCAGTTCGATTAACTCCTTACCTTTAGCCATAGCATTTATTCGATTCATTATCTCGGCCATTTACTTATTCAATTCTTGAACTTCACTTTGCTCGTTACTAGCATCGGTATCGTCTACCATGTTTGACCAGGAGTCTTCAGATGGTTCCTTTTTTATCATCTCGGATCTAGCTTTATGACCAAACCCCAGATTTCTATCTTTTACTATTTGATCAGACAACCCTTTGTCCATTATGAAGGATTTCTAATTTTTGGGCAACTACTTGCGAATCGATACACTATGACTGTATGAAGATGCGAAAATGCAAAAAGAAAACAAAAACAAGACATAAAAAGAAACAAGTTAGTGCCGAATAAAAATATGTAAATGAAGAAATAAGACAGAAAATTAAATAAAGCATCGAATAAAACAACCATATTTAAAATCTAAAACACCTAGGGTATCCACATGGATCTAATAGGGTGGGCTTTCTATGTTCTCTACATGTAGTTTTGGTGCTAAAAGGTACCCGTATTGTCATTGGTGTCCCCTATTAAGGGTAGCAAGGCTCTCAGTCATCACCCATTATAGGCTCATCTCAACCATGTTCAATTCAGGGGGACCCATTCTGTAACGCCTTAGTTTTGGGCCTATGAGGTTCCTAAGTGGTTTAGACGGTCTGTTGGATTGGATTAAATGAATCAAGTTAGTTTCGGGATTTAATTCGAAATAGATATTTTCGGATGAGATAAAAATATGGAAAAATAATCTAAAATCATTATTTAATATATAAATGATTTTGGTGAATTCAATTTTGGAAAAAGGAATTTCTAAATTGGACATTTTGGCTAGTGACCAAAATGTAAAGTTTTAAAACTATTTTTAGTGATTGTTTTGTAAAAAGGTCAAAACTTTGAATCTTTATGGATCTATTTACCCAAAGTCTAATATCAGACTTTGTCCCTTAATTGATTATTTGAAATGATTTTAAAGTAATATAAAAAGGCTTGGAGAATTAATTGGTAATTAAAAGATTAAAAACAATTTGACGTAACTAATTTTTCATCAAAAGCTTTTCTTTCAAATTCTCTCCAGCCAAACACTTTTTCCACTTCAACTTTCTCAGGTAAACTCAAGATTTCAACATTCTTTTGATTGCAAATTAAACTTTAATGGTTTTCTAATAAACCTATTTAATTTGATTTTGTTTTCTTAAGAAAATTCATCAAATTAAGGGGAAAGATAGCCATTAGAGGCGAGGTTCATTCTACTCCTCTAATACAAGTTTCTTTATTGAAATTCCCAAGTTATTGATCCTTTACTTATGATTTCTAACTTGATTTGATGATTTAATTATGGAAATTGTTTTAATCAAGGGTTAATTGATTATATTGGTGGATTTTCATATAGGTTCTTTTTTCTGAGTTCTTGATTGATTATAATCATAAATTTGATGTTAAATAATGTTAATAAGTGGGTTTTAACATTGGAATCCTGAAACTATGTGAATCTATAATTTTCTAGGTTGCTAGTTATGAGTTTTTGAGGAGTTGTGGAGCTTTATTGAATGATGGAGGTATAAGGATGTTATTGTTGTGTTTTTAGATGTTAATTGATGTTAATTTTTGGGTTAAAATGCTATATTGTGGCTGGGTTAAGTTTGTAAGATGTTTGATGTTGATTTTGGTTGTTGTGGAGTGGAATTGAGTAGTGGATGTCGAGGTTTTGTGTTGTTATGTTGTTGAAAGCATTTTGATGCATTGAATCCTCTGTTTTTGTGTGGATAAAATAGGAGAGGTTGGTCCTCAAGCTTGAACGATCGTTTCGAAAGCTTTGGAGGCGTGGTTGCTGTATCGGCAAGCGAGGCTTTGCGTATCAGTGAGTGAGAACGTGATTTACAACTTTTCAAAGGTTTGAAAGTTGTGTTTGGGAGTTTAGATCGAGCTTGAAATGATGGTATAAGCTTGGAAGTAAGTAAAGGATGAATTATCTCTTGAACTCCGTTTGGCAAATATATTTTATGCACTTGTTTTAATATATTGATTACTCACTGTTTATGCATGATTTGAGCATGGTTTAATGCTGGAAAATGATTATGAAATGATGTTGATGCATTTGGAAGTAATGCATGATTTGATAATGTTTTGAACACTGGTAGTTCTTGGCTGAAAGTATTGAGAAAATGGTTTTGATTGATGCATATGAAAACAATGAGTTAATGTTAATGAAATGGATTATATTGGCAAGTGATGGTTTTAAATGTTACAGAAATATTATCGGATATAATTGGCCGGCCATAGGATTTAAAGTGCACTATAATAAGTCACCCATGGTTCGTAGAGGTGATATGTTGAAAGTATTTACTCCGACCATATGAACCCCAATATTGTTGAGGTAATACTTTAATGGCTTTTACTCCGACTGTGACCGTAGAGGTGATACATTGAAGGCGTTTACTCTAAATTGGAGGATGAGCCGTGGTAGTGTAGAGGTAATGCTTGTGTTGCATTTACTCTATGCCATTGGGCTGTTAAGTGATTGGGATATCACTTGGGAAATTTGTGTATCCGATGTGGTTTGATGAAAGAAATGAGATAGAGAATGGATCATTTGTATACCAATATAATGAATTGATGTATCATGTTGATGTATTGTTGTATAATGTGATTTATACACGTGAATACTCTTTAAGCTTTGCATATGGGATGTTATGCACGGGAAAGCTTAAATTGAGGGTTGCATATGGGATTATGCTGTAGAATCCATGATACATGTTGCATATGGTTTAATATGTTGTTTTGTAAATGTTAAGTGCATGATTTTGTTAAGGCATGATGTTGAAATGATGATTTAAAAAGTGTTTTGGAAAATGGTTAACAAAAGAATGGTTAAACAATTTAAAATGCATTGATGGTCGTTGTTTTTTGAGCATTCCTCACTAAGCCTAGTGTGATTACGCTCTATTTTCTATCAATGCAGAGACTTAAAGGTTGTGGGCAGCAAAGAAGTAAGGAAAGGAATTCCAAGAACTTGTTTTCAAAGTATGGTTTGAAACGTTTAATAGTAGTAATAAGGGCAATGTGCCAAATGTTTTTTGGGGAGGGTTTTTGGTGAACTCCATGTTGTTGCAAGTTGTAATTGTTGTTTTGGACTTGTAAGTAGTTTAAAGTGCTTGAGATGTGGTTGGATTTGTGTTTTGGATGTTGACTAGGGAGCATGCCTATAGACTTTGTGTTTGATTGTGCTAGACTTGCTAGGCTTGCTAAGATGCTAGTATATTGATGTTCAAGCATGTTTCTGGTGTTATATGTTGATTAGAAATGTGTTAAGGTTGTTTAGAGTGAGTCAAAGTGTCATATATTGGACCTAGATGTCATTACAGGCCTGTGCGTACCGGTACGAGTACCCAAGGATTGGTACGCGGGGTCCTAATCAGGCTCATTTCATTGAAATGAGGCATAGGGTATCGGTACGCTTAGCCACCGCATCAGTATGCCTTAAGGAAAATTATATGCTGGTGTCGGTACACGGGTTGGCGTATCGAAACGATCCCTTCAATTTTAACTATCGTATCGATACGCGGGGTACCGTACAGGTATGGGCTTTAGCTACTGGAATTCTGAGTTTTGAAACAATAAAGAGGGGACAGTACAGGGTCAACACACCGTATCAATACAATTATACGTTTATCAGTACGAGAAGCCGTTTTGTTAGTTAGGCTGTATCGATACGGGCTTGCCGTATCGGTTCGCCCTGTTGAATTTGTGTTGATATGTTTTCTAAAATTTGGAAATCTTGCGATTTAGTCCCCGATAGTTATGAATGCAATTGAATGAGTTTAGATGACCATTTTGAGATGGAATTTAATATGCTAGCGTGAAAATGGATTAACTAAGGTTGGGTAATCTTAAGTGTGTTAAAGACCCTATAATTTCCTGAAATTATGTTTTGGTCCCTGATGTGAAATGTCGAGCAAATGAACCTTGTTTCTTAATTTGAATTTAATGTGACATTTCCGTTGAAACATATTCACTTAGGATAAAAATAACATGCATCTAGACAAGATAAAAAGGAAAAAATAGACCGGTTTAGGTTTTAGCTAGGGTTTGCTTCGGCAAACCTAATGTGATCATTTTAGTTCAGTTTCGGCTAGGCTGGGCTAAAGGGGTTACACATTCCTCTATGCATATACGAGAAAACAATATTCCCACGAAAACATAGAGTAGTAGAGCCCCGAAGGTACTTTCTAGGTCCATACGGAGGAACAATATCCCCTCGAAAGCAATAGCATTTTCCCCTCACTTAGACAAATGAGTTTATATGTCCAATTTTAAGTGCATCAAAATAAACTCGCATTTATTAACAAATATTAGTTTAATCGTCACTTTAAACCGCAACTTATGATATTAGTAAAGTAGTAAAATTTTTGGCTTAACTCCTTTTTGTTTTGAAAAAAAAACAGTCCCTAGTGAAGTCGCCATACTGTAGCGACTTTTTTCACGTCGTTATGAAAATAATAAATTATATTAAAGGGGTCCAACTTTTATTTGAAAAATATTTAAAAGGATAATTTGAGGAAAACTCAAATTTTTGAAAAACTTGGAGTCACCACTGGCCACTTTGGTAGGCCGGGCACCATTAAAACAAAACCAGAGATTCTTAAAAAATTTAGGTTCGAGAGTTGATTACAGATGGGTAAGGATTAACACCCCCACACCACCCAAAAATGGTACCTAATAATTACCACTTTATTAATATTAAATTTTACGAGTTAAAGTGACGATTAAATTAAAATTCGGTTATATGTGCGAGTAAATTTTAAAAGGGCTCCAATGTTCGAGGAATAAAAAAAACTACCATCTACACCTCGGACTGGTAGCCAAGTTTATCATCAAAAAAGGAAGATCTGTATTAACTATTAATAACCCGAATATAATATAATAACATGGCATGACAAAGGTACGTATATTAAACATGAACGACAAAACCATACGAGAATTAAATATATTATGATATCCAAATCATATATTAAATCTAATACAATATACAAAATATAAAAATACATGCCAATAATTAAAAAACATAATCAACAAAATTATATATTACCCTATATTTAAACCAACATTAAAATAAATACAAAGACAAGGATCGAATTCTACCCCACTCGAAGCTTGGATGAAAACTTTGACCGACCCCCTTCAAGATCTTTGCGCCATCTCGTCATGGCCCAAAAATAAACTCGATCGAACCATAAAATGACCTCCGATCGAATGTTGGATCAAACCAGCTGAGGCCGAGATCACTGCTCTTAGCCCCTTGCAAGCCGAGAGCACTGCTCTCTTTTTAGCTTGTCGCTCGGGCTTCCCTTTGCCTGCCCCCCACCAACTATTTATAGCCAATTGGTGGGGACGTGGCTCAATGTGAGCCACGCTCACTTTTTTCCTTTTTTAAAATTATTATATATGTTACGTTTATTTTTTATTATTATATTTTTGACTTTGTTTTATTTTATATTAATAATATTACTATTAAAATAATACTAATAATGCTAAAACACTGACAAAAATAGTGATTACACTCTGGGATCATCTCTCTAAATCCTTTAAGCTCATTCACTATGACGAAGAACCGATCGAACATAGCTTTGATGTCTTCTTTCGGGGTCCATCTTGAATTTCTCTTAGTTGAGGTTGAGAAGTCCTACCTTGGTCGCATTCACCTCGTTAGTTCCTTCATATGTGACGTCAAGCTTGACCCATACTTTCTTGGCATCTTCACAAGAAGAGACTTTGGAATACATTTCCAGACCAAGAGCAAATAACAGAACATGCAAGGCCTTGGAGTTGAGTTGTATTTCTCTCCTTTCTTGATCACTTCATTCATTCCTATCCTTGAGGACAAGAATGCATCCAACCTACTTTTGTGGTAGATTAAGGCCATCTTCAATGATCTTTCAAAGCTTATAATCAATGAATTGAATGAAGATCATCATTCTATTCTTCCAATAAGAATAGTCGGCAACATTGAAGAAAAGAGGCTTGATGATGGATTGCGTCATAAGCTCTAATTAATGTAGAAAGGTTGAGCACTTCAAGGATCGACTCTAGGATGTTAATCCAATGTAGAGACAAAGCTCTAATACCAATTGTTGAGGCTCAAACGATCAAATAAAATAGCCAAGAGGAGTTGAATTGGATTTTTCTTTGGTAGATGAAAAGCTAAGCAATAAAAATTATGACACAATGATTTATAGTAGTTCGACTTTCTAACCAAATTCTACCTCCACTACCTTAGCAATCCAGACTAAGGATTTTCCATAAATTCACTAATTTGTCGTTCCTTTTTTCGGGGTCAATGAGATAACCCTTACAACCAAGACTTATACCCCAAAGTCTTGAAAACACTCTCTTACAAAGAGAAAACAAATATGCAAACAATGAGAACCCTTACAAGGCAAATGTGTTTGCAATTTAAGCTCTCACCCAAAATCATAAACACTAGAGCAAATGTGACAATTGGCTCACTAGTGTTTTCTACAAGAAATGTGACAATTTAAGCACAAAACTTGATTTCTCAATACATGAATGTTGCCAAGTTGTTTCTTGTTGTTCCATGGCTACTTGAAGAGGTCTTTTAAACCCTATAATGGCTTTATGACCGTTACTAGCCGTTGTTGGTTGATTAGAGTTGTTGGGGACTTTATTTCTAGCATTAAATGTACTTCTGGGCTTGTTGGTATCGGTACGCATGCAAGGGTATCGGTATCTACCTCAAAGAAGAAAGATCCACTGGGCAATTTTATGCTGGGAATCGGTACACAATACATTTGTATCGGTACAGACCCTTATCGGTACGGTCTAAGCCGTATCGATACCCAGTTTGGCTACTGGAAAATCTGACCGTTTAGGGATAAAAAGGCGTATCGGTACACAGCTTAGTTCTACCGGTACGGGTTCATCTGGGTATCGATACACTAATGTCTATATCGGTACATAAAGCCTATTTTTGACTTTTGGGTTATTTTGAAAGCATTTAAACTAGTCAAAAGCCCTTTGAAAACTTTTCAAACATATTTTTCGAGTTAATGGACTTTTGTAATATTTTTGCAAATTAGTTTAAGTCCAAAAACATATTTCATTTAAGTTATATCAAAATCAAATATCTCAACAATCTCCACAATTTTGATATAACGAAATCACTTAAAAATTTATTTTTGAAATTTCTCCCCCTTAGAAAAATATTTTAGAAAAATATTAAAGCCCCTTTTTTTTTTTTGAAATTTAATTTTTCAAACATATCTCTCCACCTTTTTGTTATATCAAAAATAATTTCAAAACTAAGTTTGAAATCACAATAAAGCTTAAGACACCAAATGTTGAAAGTTTTAAAACAATTGATAGAAAATACCAATTGTTGATGTAAAATAACAATGGACAACTGACCAAAGAGATTTTATCATGAAAGATTTTTTTTTAAAAAAAAGGTCACCCCACTTGAACCAAGGTAGGGTATTAAGTCTTTCCTTCTTCAAGTGTCCTTCATCCTTCGTGTGTCAAGAGCTTCCAAAATTTTGATTTTGTTCATCAATGCTCAAGTACACCTACAAGTAGACAATCATATAATTTTTGGTATCCAAATTGCTTTGGATCCAATGGCATTAGTCCCAAATAACTTAGTCCCCTTAGGAATCTATTTTTCAATGTCTTCCTTTTTGTTTGAAGAAATTAGTCCCTTAGGGACCCAAACATTCTTCACCATTTTACCATTTTAAAAATCTAGGGAAACTAGATTGTCTAACATAAAAATTTGATTTTACAAAATTATTTTTGGAGTAATCTCAATTTTTTTTTCTTTTCCAAACTTTTGTAAATCAAATCTTTTTCTCTTTTAAGACCATTTAACTCTCTTTGATGCTCTTCTTGAACTTTTTAAAGCAATTTTTGTAAATCAAAATTCTTTTGCTCAAAGTCCTTAAGCTTTGCTTCAAGTTCATCTTTGGTTTTAGAAATCAAATCATTTTGAACTTTCAAATTTGAAACCATTTTCTTATTTTTCAAAATGTGATTTTTAAATTCTAAAACCAAGTCACCATAAGCATCTTGTAATTCATCAAAAGTATATGAAGTTGAAGTAAATGAATTAGAAGCTACCCTTGAATCTTCTTCGATGGCCATGAGACAAAGGTTGGCTACATCATCATCGGTGGAGTCCTCTTTATCACTCTATGTAGCCACAAATGCCTTCTTTCTATAGCTTGATCCCTTCTTTTTGAGTCGAGGGTAACCATACTTGGTGTGCCCCGGCTTCTTACATTCGTAGCAAATGATAAGATCCCTCATCTTCATTCTCAATTCATGTCTTGATTCTTCATTTTCTTGCTTCATGAATTGGGTGAACTTCTTGAAGAGCTTGACCATCTTTTCTTATTCTTCACTATCCTCTCTGCTTGAATCTTATTGTTGGCTTGTGAAGGATTTAAGAGCAACATTCAAATCTTTAATACCCTGCTATTCTTTCTGCTTCCCATTTGATATCATCATCTCATGGGATGGCAAAGATCATATTAGCTCGTCAAGCTTAAGCGTCTTCAAGTTCTTTGCTTCTATGATTGCAGTCTTCTTGGAATCCCATGAATCAGAAAGTGAATAAATCAATTTCCTCAAAAGCTTGTCCTCTGGGATCATCTCTCCAAATCCTTCAAGCTCATTCACTATGATGAAGAACCGATCGAACATAGCTTTGATGTCATATTTCGGGTCCATCTTGAATTTCTCATAGTTGAGGTTGAGAAGTCCTACCTTGGTCTCCTTCACCTTGTTGATTCCTTCATATGTAACTTCAAGCTTGTCCCATACTTTCTTGGCATCTTCACAAGGGAAGACTTTGGAATACTCTTTCGGACCAAGAACACATAAAAGAACACGTAAGGCCTTGGATTTGAGTTGTATTTCTCTCATTTCTTGATCACTCTATTCATTCCTATCCTTGAGGACAAGAATGCATCCAACCCTCTTTTGTGGTAGATTAGGGCCATCGTCAATGATCTCCCAAAGCTTATAATCATTGGATTGAATGAAGATCATCATTCTATTCTTACAATAAGAATAGTCGGCACCGTTGAAGAAAAAAGGCTTGAAGATGGTTTGCTCCATAAGCTTCGGTTGATGTAGAAAGGTTGAGCACTTCAAGGATCGACTCTAGGATATTAATCTGATGTAGAGACGAAACTCTGATACCAATTGTTGAGGCTCGAACGATCAACCAAAATAGCCAAGAGAAGGTGAATTGGATTTTTGCTTTGGTGGATGAAAAGCTAAGCAATAAAATTATGACACAATGATTTATAGTGGTTCGACTTTCTAACCAAAGTCTACCTCCACTACCTTAGCTATCCACACTAAGGATTTTCCACAAATTCACGAATTTGTCTTTTCTTTTTCTGAGCTCAATGAAATAACCCTTACAACCAAGACTTATACCTCAAAGTCTTGAAAACACTCTCTTACAAAGAGAAAACAAATAAGCAAACAATGAAAACCCTTACAAGGAAAATAGGTTTGCAATTTAAGATCTCACCCAAAATCCTAAACACTTGAGCAAACGTGACAATTTGGCTCACTAGTGTTTTCTACAAGAAATGTGACAATTTAAGCACAAAACTTGATTTCTTAATACATGAATGTTGGTAAGTTATTTCTTGTTTTTCCATGGCTGCTTGAAGAGGTCTTTTAAACCCTCTAATGGCTTCATGACCGTTACTAGCCATTGGTGGTTGATTAAAGCTGTTGGGGACTTTATTTCTATCATTAAATGCACTTCTAGGCTTGTCGGTATCGGTACGCTTGCAAGGGTATCGATACCTGACTCAAAAAAGAAAGAGCCGTTGGGAAATTTTACACTGGGTATCGGTACACGATACATGCATATCGGTACAAACACTTTCGTATCGGTACGGTCTAATCATATCGATACCCAATTTGGCTACTGGAAAATCTGACCATTTAGGGATAAAAGGGCGTATCGGTACATAGCTTAGCTGTACCAATACGGGCTATTCTGGGTATCGATACACTAACGACTGTATCGGTACATAGAGCTTGTTTTTTACTTTTGAGTTATTTTGAAAGCATTTAAACAAGTAAAAAACCCTTTGAAAACCTTTCAAACATATTTTTCAAGTTAATGGACTTTTGAAATATTTTTGCAAATTAATTTAAGTCCAAAAATATTTTTCATTTAATTTATATCAAAATCAAATATCTCAACAGATTATAGTGCATGCCAACTTGGCAAGAGCCATGCTTTATCTTTTTCCCATTTTTGCACAGTTTATAATAAACTCTTTGAATTAGAAGAGGTCAATGTCTGGGGACCAGCTCCAGTTACCTCAAATGGTTACACTTACTATGTTTCACTCGTTGATTTGTATAACATAAATGTCTGAATTTTCCTTTTGAGAAATAAATATGAAACTTTAGTAGCATTTGACTTAATTATTACTTTAGTTAAAAATTTGTTTGAAAATCAGTTTAAGTCAGTTATTCTTGGTGTACAAACTGGTGGAGGTGGTGAGTTTAGGTCTTTTGAAGCTAAACTTGCTCAGATGAATACCTAACACATGGTGACTTGCCCCAGAACCTCCCAACAGAATGTAGTTGTTGAAAGGAAGCATATGCGGGCTATTGAGGCAGCTTTGACACTCCTGACTCAGTCGTTCATGCCCCTCAAATTCTGGTCCTATGTTGTGTTGAGTGCCACATTTCTTATCAATAGACTACCATCCAAAGTTCTGGAATTTCACTCTCCTTATCAAAAGCTTACTGGACGTGCCCCAGACTACAACTTTCTTGAGGTCTTTAGCGGTCAGTGCTACCCATACCTCAGACCCTACAACAAACACAAAGTATATTTCAGATCTTAATCATGTGCATTCATGGGGTATTCACCCAAGCATCATGGGTATCAGTACATGAGCCCCATTCGAAGAATGTATATCACCAAGCATGTGATTTTTCAAGGTGCTTTTTTCCTTTGCAAAGAAAGTCTCCCCTCCATCCTCCATTTCTCCTAGTTTTCAGTCCTCGCCTCTTCAAATGTCAATTCTTACGACTCAACGTGATCCACTTGTAGGTATAACTACACCAGTTGGAGATGCACTTGAAAATTCCAATTCTAATAGGGTTGCTTTTCCTGGTCTAGGTTCACCACCTGAAGCATCTACACCAGCGATATCAACATCTGAGGTGCTGTCACACCTACGTTGCTTTTGAACCTGAGATATTTGAAGGTTCTGGTTCTGCTGCTACATTAGTTCTATTCCAAAGTTTTTCTCCAGTTAACCCAAATGTAGATGCACCCGTTCCAATACCTCGATACATCTATCACTAGCTGCAAGTGCTGCAAATACTCACACCACAGTCACACGGAGTAATGCTGGTGTCTTCAAACCCGCAGTGTATCAAGCTCAGTATAGTGATGTTCCAGCATCTGTGCATGAAGCTCTTTAGTCATCAGAATAGAGAGCTGCAGTTTTTGCAGAGTACAATGAATTACTTGATAACAACACTTGGGAACTCGTGGAGTTATCTGCCCACCAAAAAGCCATAAGGTGTAAATGGCTTTTCAAAGTTAAGAGAAATGCAGACGAGTCTATTAATAGACTTAAGGCACGCTTAGTTGCCAAGGGGTATTCGCAAGAACATGGTCACAACTTTGTCGATACCTTCAGTCCTGTAGTCAAGTCATTTACAGTAAAATTACTCTTATCTTTGGCAGTTACTCAGTAAATACATTAAGTCGATGTCAACAATGCTTTTTTCAAAGGTGATCTTAGTGAAGATGTTTACATACAGTAGTCAAGTGGGTTAAAAAAAAAGCAGACAAATAAAAAAAAAACTCTTGTTTGAAAACTAAAAAAAGCTTTATATGGGCTTCGACAAGCACGAAAGAACTAGTTCACGAAGTTAAAGGACTTTCTTATGTCTATAGACTTCAAAATTTCTTGTGCTAATCCCTCTTGGTGTGCACGTAAGAGCGATAGTACAACGACACACTTGGTCATTTATGTTGACGATATTCTGCTCACAGGGAACTCAGAAGAGCACACTACCCAAGTCATTCATCAGCTTAATGACAAGTTTTCCTTGAAGGATCTTGATAACATGAAATACTTTCTGAGAATCAAAGCCAAGAAAGTTCCTGATGGTGTCTTCTTAACACAAAGAAAGTATATAAAAGAGTTCCATAGTTGTGACTCCAAAGCTTACCAAGTTTGATGGTGATTTATTTGATAATCCCAAACTATATCACAGTACAGTTGGGACACTACAATACATATACCACACATGATCCGACATTTCCTTTGCTGTGAATAAGGTTGCACAATTCATGCAACAACAGACTAGTGTTCACTGGGGAGCAGTGAGAAGAATACTCTGATACTTGAGGGGTACCATTAACTCATCAACGTTGCTTTCTCTGATGCAGACTGAGAAGCAATGTAAATGAAAGACAGTCTGCATATGGATACTGTGTATACTACAGTATCCATCTTCTCATTCTAAAATGATTTTGACACAACTTATATCCATCCAATGTCTTACCATTACACTTGTCAAATATATTTAATATATAACTAAAAATAAATAATTTATAAAAAAATATATTTAATTAATAATATGATCAATATAATTTTATAAAATTAATATCCAAGCCAGTTATAGATGATTTTTGATAAAACTTAAAAGAGAAAAGGACAAATTTTTTTGTTTCAACAATGAACAAATAATACTTTATTAGTAAAATGAAAGAAATGACCATATGTCTAATGCTTGCACCATTATCCTAGTCCCTGACGTGCTTAATTAGTTAATTATTTGGAGGTACTTTGTCCAACTGTAAAGTGTATTATTATTTAGTTTTTTTTTCGGTTGTCCTAATACAAAATTTAATGATGACCAAGTTAGTGGAATCAACTTAAAATCATGTCTTAAAACACACAAAATTTAACATTGATGCTCTCTGCCTCTCTCTATGTTTCTAGTATTGTCTTGTATGAGATGTAAGGAAAAAAAATACTAATTTTAAGCATTGTATTCTTTTGAAGGTTTTTTTACCAGGTATTCTTTCGAAGTTAAAACTATCTGCTACATAAACAATTTAAAATAATCTTAGTGCCAAATGGAACCATTGACATTTAAGTTATGAAAAGAAAAAAACACATATTTCATATAAGACTTATTTCTAAAATGTCTATCACAAATTCCCCAATCTTCTAAGGAAATACAAATTTAAGTTTTAATTAATTTTCCCGTTAATTAGTGCCAAATGGTACCAAATGTATTGGTCTAATAACAATTTAGGTCCCTAAGTTTAAGAATTAAATAAATTAAGTTTTCTCTCTCTCAAATTTAAAATTTACATACTTAATATATCCTTATATTTTTGAAGTTAGATAATTTAACTATTCTATCCTATTTCTGTCTTGAAACTCAACTTTTGTTGGGACACCTTGAGACAATAATATAATAGGGTAATTAGCAAGAGTAAGAAAAGCCATTCATGAGTATTTCAATCTCTTGTCGATTTCTTTTATTAAATTCCTGGAAATAAAGTAATGAATATGATCATGTTCAAGTACTAGGAAATGACAAAGTGAGTGCAATTTGACTTTAAAAAAGTGGAAGCAATGGTAAACAATTGCAGAAGCAACAGTCCCAATTAATAATAGCCCACGATGGAAGGCCATGTTTGGCTCTCAAAATCTCGGGAAATATGTGAAAGTACGTGGAAAAGAATCCTTTTGCTTCAACCAGCGGCCTTCTATCCAATCCTGTGACTTACCCTCGTCAGTCGTCCCCACCCTCTTTCTTTTTGGCACTCCTCTATTTAAATTGATTTCAAATTTTAAAATTCTCTAATTTAATCCTTAAAGGATTAGTATTACTCCATATAATTAAATTCTTCTACAAGCTTCGTTATTAGTTTTGTGGTAAAGGTTAATTCGCATATGACATTTAAGATATTTAAAGTATTTGGATTAAATTACCAACAATTTGTTTGTCTAACAAGATGAGGTATTGTGGCCCTTAAGTAATGTTATGAGTTTGATTTTGACGATGTGAATGGAAAAAATTTAGTTGGAAGGTCGCCCTCATTTTGAACCTCTATAAAACTCGATCTATATTAGTCAAACAATAAATTAGATACTAATGGTTAAACCAAACATATATCTACTTTATGGATACTTTACATTAGGCGTGTTAAATAAAAGTAGTACTCCAAAATTCTATCACTTCCTCTCTCTTTTTTAACAAGTTGGATTTAAGCTGTCAATTTTATATGTTTTTTAATAGTATTAATGTAATTACAAGGTAGTATATGTCAATACATAATCTTAACGTTTTGACAAAGAATACATACCTTGCAGACAAAGTAATTTGAACTTAATTCTTCTAAAATAAATTTATCTTTTTTTTTTTTTACTAGGACCACTTGTTGGATTCAAATCTTAAATTTTATACTTATATACATGCTTAACATTTGAGACACATGATTTAAATATACACATTATTATATATGATCTGATATCCAATAGTCTAGATTGATAGAATAACCCAATTGATTCAATAATGATATTTACAATTCAATTACAATATTTTAAGATTTGAGAATCAATTTAAAAAAGTCGTACTAAGATCCACCAAAAAAAATCCGTCTCTAACTCTTTCGTGCTCTTCATCCTCTCTTCACAAAAGCTTTAAAGTTTTTGTGTTTTCTACAGCCAACTGCTCATCCCTTGGCGACGGGCCTCCTCTCCAGCATCTTCCTTTCATTTCCTTCAAGTTTTAACCTTTTCTTTTTTTTTTGGTTGTTTTGATGACCCTCTTTGGTTGTTTCGATGAGAACAACGTTCTCCGACAGTCATGGCTCATGCTTAGGTCTTATTTTACGAGGTAGATGATCGACCATTCCTGAAGAAATGGGTCAAGAAAGATCTAATGGAGGGTTTAAAATTTTGTCGTTTTTCTTTCTCCCATGCTCTTTCTGGTGTTGGTTTTTGTTTTATCCTCCTTTTTTTTTCTACAGACCTGATGGTCGAGAAAATGGTCGAAGATTTTCTCCGCCTCTCCTTCGCCGGTAATTTCGTTCATGGCTTGTGGGCTTTGCCCCTCCTTCAAAGGATCCAAACTCCTTCGATGTTTACTACGGTGAGAAAAACTGTCTCCAACAGTCACTTTGATCTTATCTTCATCGTTTTCGTCACTTCGACCCTTGAAAATCACGATAATGCCCTTGATAGTTGTCACCAAGTCCACCGTTTGGTGGATCATTTGCCGATCCAGGCGTATTACACCGCTCCAGCCTTCCAGGCCTCGAGCTTTCTACCTTTGGTTCTCCGTTAACTGTTGTTTCGGCCTCACTGACGGATGTTTTCGCTTTATATTTCTTGGGTCTTTTTGTTGTCCATTTGTTCTCGGCCTCATTGACCTTTGGTTGTAATTGTTTCGATTCATGTTGATTTTTTTTTGCTGCAAAGTAAATTTTTTATTTATTAAAAATTATAATTACAACAACTCTGGTCTAAGTTGAATGATTCGTTAAAAATCTCTATAACTTTACATGAAAAAAAAGTATAGCCAATATGGA
Source organism: Hibiscus mutabilis (assembly GCA_019671005.1). Classification (NCBI taxonomy): domain Eukaryota; kingdom Viridiplantae; phylum Streptophyta; class Magnoliopsida; order Malvales; family Malvaceae; genus Hibiscus; species Hibiscus mutabilis. Next base: position 10,396,883 of record CM033732.1, read on the forward strand.
AATACACAATATAACAAACTATCTCTAACAGACAAAATACAAAAAAACGAAAAGCACTAACACCCCACCACGAAATCTCCTCGAAATGAAAAGCGACGCTACTCAAAACCCAATACCTAATCAAGAACGAACGACGCTAACTAACTCCCACAATCACAACAAAAAGAAAAAAATACAGAAGGAAAAAACTATTACCAATAAAACACACAAACCTAAGTAGATGTCAAAATCTAGCAACTTTCTTCCGAGTTTACTCCGGGTAATCATCTTGCCACTACAATCGACAAAGACCTAGTAATACATCTCAATCCAAATTAAAAAAATCATAACAGCCTTGTTGCAAGCTTTGTTGGAGGTTAACCGACGTGAAATCCAACCGAAAACATCACCCACCAAAACTAGAATGATGGCACTGGAATTTTAATGAACCAGTCCAGACAATGAAAAAACCCAAAACAGACCCGAGCAAGATATTACCTCAAATCGCCTTGTTCGTCATCTTCGCTTCTTCTAATAAAGCCATCTCCCGAACAACTTCTTCCTCATCCCCCTAAATCTGAATTCCAAATTTTTTGCACAATTTTAAGGTCTTTCTTGCCTCCCTAGTAAGAGCTTCCCAACGATTTTCAAGATCAAAATCAGACAGAGACCTCCCCTCTAGCTCGGAAACCTCCAAGAACTTAACTTTCTTCTTATTTTTCCCCCAAGGCTTTATCTCTTTTCTTTCTTTCCATAGACGATAAAGCTTTGATTTATGTTGAATAAAATCTTTATTTTGATAAAAAAAAGGAACCAATTTAAAATATTAAAAATAGTTTGATAGCGTCAAGTGAAATTTACCCCATGTATATTCCTTAACACAGTTCTTATTACAGAGAAGAGACTATGATAAAAAAAATATTACAAAGAAAAAGACAATGTTACAATTTAACTTTTTAGTCTCTTAGGACAAAATGAAACCCATTTTCTAGCTTCTATTTTTATCTTTCATTTGTCGACAATGGTGAGAGATATAGGGAGACATCAGATCCTCTCCTTTATAAGCTCTAAAATACTGCCATAAGAACGCCCTACAATTTGCAGCTCTGTTATTATTATTTTTGAATGTGGTTAAATCTTAGGATTATTATTATTTTGTAATAGTAATATTTATCTCTATCTTAACTCGATATTGTAAATCCTTTACATTTGAATCAGGAACTCTCCTCATTCCTTCCTTTTTATCTTATATTTGTAGCCAACTTGTTTCTCCTCCAAAAAAAAAAAAACTTTGTGCCTTTTGCCTTTTGCATTGTATTTTTCTCTGGTTAAAAGTTGAAACCTCGTCAACTCTTTCATGGTGCTGAAAACCATAGCTTGTTGACACTTGAGATTGTTCCTTTTTTCATTGTTTTTTTCCTTTCAAATCTTGTTTTAATGATGGCTCAAAAGCCTTTGCATGAGTTACTTCAAGAGGATCAAGAGCCGTTTGTTTTGAAGAATTTCATTGCTGATAGACGCTGTCAACTGAAGAAATCATCACCCAAAACTCATCTTCAAATCAAGAAACGAAAACCCATTTCTCAATCCTCCAACTTTCCTTCAAATTTCTGCAAAAATGCTTGCTTTCTCTCCTTCCGTGACAAAACGACAGACCCCGGCAGGAAGTCACCGTTGTTTGAATTCCCTTCACCGGTTAAAAGCCCCTGCAAAAGCCACAATGCCATCTTTCTCCACATCCCATCAAGAACAGCAGCTCTTCTTCTCGAAGCTGCTCTCAGGGTTCAAAAGCAATCTTCATCAAAATCCAGAAACAATGGCTCTTCTTTTGGGTTATTTGGTTCCATCCTAAATAGGCTAACTCTCCGAAGCAAGAACCGAAAGCGTGAAATAGCTAATGATGGGGCTGAAGTTTCAACAGTGGGGGAAAACAATCAAAGACAAAGGAAAACGTTGTTAGCAATGGCAGACCAGAGTGGTCGGCCAAGCTGTGCTGTTTGGTCTGAAAAATCCATGGATGTGGATTTGGATACTTCGTGCAGCTGCAGTCATGGATCCGAGGATTTTGAAGAGATTTTCATTTCCAAAGATGTTGTGCAAAGTAATTCAGCTTTTGCTTCCTGTGATAAGCAGTTTTGTGAAAGCCCTTTCCATTTCGTGCTTCGAAAAATCCCTTCTTTTAGCCATCGGACACCACTCTTATCTTCCCCGACGACATCCCCAAGTCGTCGCCAAAAAGAGGTTAGTACATTTAACTGAAAACTTTAATCAACGTCGCTGCAAATTTTGGCCGGAATTTGATCTGAATTTGACAAAATGCCTGTTAGAATTGGCTTTTGTGGTCTTTTATTGGTTAAATATGCCATTTAGTCTTTACTCATGCACATTTTCTTGTATGGTAGTTAAGACTTAAGCGTACTTTTTGATCCCATGCAAATCCTGTTTTTATTTTTCCAGTAAATAATTTCCATAGAAAGACAAATCCTTGTTTTGTTTTTTTCTGTTGGATCCCATCATCAAAATCAGACAATTGTTTCATTTTTTGATTGGAAAACTCAACAAACCAATCAATTAGTAATCACATGTATTAACCACTCCTTAAAATTCATGGCTGTTTTTGAGTAAGGCAGTATTCGAAAGTAATGTATGAAGAGTAACATGTCTTAATCAGAGGTTGTTGTATTGGATTATTATCAGGACAAGGAAAATTATGAAACAGAGAGCTTTGAAAATCTACAAGTAGATGAAGAGGAAGAAGAAAAAGAACAATGCAGTCCTGTTTCTGTTTGGACTCTCCATTCGAGGACGACGATAGACACGCGGATGACGACAAGGATAATAATGTCGATGAGAATGAGGGTCTCGATCTCGAAATCGAATGCAGCTTTGCAAATGTACAAAGTACGTTTCTTTCTGAATCACTTGAATTCATTTTTGTACCATTCCATCTATTTTGTGGGGAACCTTTATCAGTATGAATGGTTTAATTGACATTTAGGTCAATGGTTTATATTTGATGTAGTGATAAGTGTGTAATACATTCTCGATTGACTTTATCTTTATTGACCGATCATTATCAAGTTCACTAATAATGTATAGAATTATACATTGTATTATCCGTACATTAAATATAAATCTACATTTAAAATTTGTTGGTTAAATACAGCTTTTGATTACGATGATGACAAGTGGGATCCATGGAAATTTTGTTGGCATTTCAGATTTTAGTTTGTACACTATCAAGTTAGGCCAAAATGACCCTGTTAAAGCAGACACCAAACCTTATCATAGTTTCATGTGTGACCCACATTTCTAAGTTTGGAGATATGTCTTAATTTTGCTTGTACACCTCTTGTCTTCTGTTTTTGGACCATGCAATAATATACTTAAATTTACTTGAAAATTTTCAAGTTTTGAAACTTCAAGCCATTTGATGATTCATCCCTTTTACATGTATTTGAAGCTTTGTAGGTTTTATTTATCCAAGCATTAATTTCCATTTCGGTTTTGCTTGTTATGTTACCAGGAGCCAAGCAGCAGCTACTGCACAAACTTCGGAGATTTGAGAAACTGGCTAAGCTGGATCCGATCGAATTCGAGAAAAGAATGTTAGATGATGATGATGATGATGATAAGTACGGAATTTGCGACCTGCACAAAGAAGACGAACTTGAGAACGAGTTGGTTTCTTCTGATAGTGAAATGAACATAGATGTCATTATCCAAGAAGTGCTTAAATCAAGCTTCTGCAATGCCGCATGTCTCCCGGACAGCACGAAAAGGTTGGTGTCCGATCTCATTGCAGAGGAAGAGACTGGCATCTATCGAGAAATGGTGGCTAAAAGGGTATGCGAAAGGCTAGAATCATGGAAAGATGTGGAATCAAGCACCATTGACATGATGGTGGAACAAGATTTCAGAAGATCAGAGCTTGATGGTTGGAAAAGAAATCAAGAAGAGATTAGAGAAACTGCATCACAACTTGAATATGCAATATTTGGATTATTGATGGAGGAATTATCAGAAGAACTTGTTTAACTGGGATTTTTTGAAGCTAAAAATGAATTTTGGATTCACTTTCTTCATTTCTTTCTGAAGAAAAATCAAAACCATATGTTAATTTGAGTCTGACTTGTTCTTAATTGATGGACTAATGAGGTTGTGGGTTAGAATAGCAAGATGTTATTATGTATATGATAATCACGTATGTAGTGGGTAATAGGGCGTATGGATCGATCCTTATTTTAATTTGAGATATATATATATATATTCAATAAATTGATATTTATATTTCTATTGCAAATGTCAAGATTAGTGAGAAGCGGATATCTTTGTTTTAAAGAGATGTATGCACTTTTTCGTAGTTTTTTAAGGGATAATATCAAAGTTCGTCTTTTATACTTATTTGGATGGAAACCAATTAGTTAATGGTTAATATATCTTGCTGATTAGGCAGGTTTATATGGGTAGGAATGCTGATATGGTATGTTCATATAGACGCATCTGATAAAAATGACTATGGAATACGAAAATTTATATCAATAGTCTGACTTACCATATCAGTTATAGTCACAATCAATAAAAATCATCAACTTCACTAGTTTTTTCTCTAATTATTTTTTTAACCAATGAATCTTTACTAATTTTTTCTCATGTCATTTAAAAAACAGTTCTTTTGGAGGTTATTATATTATTAAGTTAATGACATAGAAAATAGCGATGAATTGAATAATTTTTATTGGATGAGACCACGACTGATATAGTAAGTCAGACCTATAATATAATTTCTCCTGAAATACTTAAATCTGAGCTTGAAGGGTATAAGATTGATAATTTAACCATTAGACGAACAAACATTTTGTGTTTTTTTTTGTGCCCCGCAGTATGCCCAACACAAAAAATTAAACTCTAAACCTTAACTCTAAATTTTAAATCCTTAACCACACACCCTAAATCATAACTCCTAACCCTAAATGACATATAAATACACCAAAAAAGACAAGAGGATCTCTATTTCATTGTATTTACTAACAAGATTTAAAATATAATTTAAATTTTGGTATCATTAATTAAAAAATCAAACACTCAAAATTATATAATTTGAAAGCAGATGAGTCAACCACGTGCAACAAACACCGCTGAACACCATTAAATTGATTAATAAAGATTAAAAATCTCAAAGACTCAATATATAATTATAAATTATTTAAAATAAAATTTCAATTAAACTATTTTTCATATATATTATATTTTTTTAATTTTTTTTAAATAATTAGATCAAATACCAACCTTAGTCAATTTTAAAAATAAAAAACCTAAACCCTAAACCCTGAACCATAAACCCAAAAACAAAAACACTAAACACTCAACCCTAAACACAAACCATAAAACCCTAACCCCTAAACCCTAAACTTAAAACCCTAACCCCTAAACCATAAAAACAAAACCCTAAACCATAAACCCAATGTTCAAATTTAGAGTTTTGGGTTTAGGGTTTATGATTCAAGGTTTACTGTTTTAGGCTTAGGGTTTTGGGTTTATAGTTTTGGGTTTTGGGTTTTAGGCTTAGGGTTTTGGATTTAGTGGTTAGGGTTTATTATTTAGGATATGAGGTTTATGGTTTAAAGTTTAGGGTTTAAGGTTTAGGGTTTTGAGTTTGAGGTTTTTATTTTTTAAATTGACTAAGGTTGATATTTGATCCAATTATTTAAAAAAATTAAAAAATATAATATCTATGAAAAATAATTCAATTAAAATTTTACTTTAAAAAAATTATAATTATATGTTGAGTCCTTAAAATTTTAATTTTTATTAATTAATTTAATGGTGTTCAACGATGTTCAGTGTTAGTGGTGTTCAGCGGTATTTGTCGCACGTTGTAGAATTTTCCTTTAAAAGCCTATTTTTCTTTTTTTATCCCCTTCAGTTTCATTCCATTTCATTTCGTTTCAACAAAAAATAGTCTCCCAACATCGCCAACTTCTTGTCGCCGCCATCTCCGCTCCAGTAAACTAAAACAACTAAAATAAAGTTTTCCTTCTCCTCTTCATTTTTATGTAATCTGTTAGGAATTTGTTATGCAGAAAAATAACCAAAGCGATAACGACATAGACCAAAACATGCACATGAGACAAGATTTAACGTGGTTCATCATAGCCTACCTCCACGGACGAGAGAAACGAACAATCCACTAATAACGTAGATAACCCGAAGAGTACAAATACATGATAACCCATGTAATCTCAAAACCCGGTGTACAAATCCCATGACCCGGTGGAACCAAAACACTCTTTCCAACATCCCTACAATACCCATCTCTACAACGTAGGCACAATTGTTGTAGAGATTCTAAAAGTGGTTACATCTCTCTAGAGTAATTTCCCCTCTCTCTCATTCACTTGTTCTCTCATAATTCAAAAGGTTAAACCTAGTCTATATTTATAGACCCAAATACTTGGTCACCAAAAAACCTTATTCAATAAGATCTCTACCTAAAATAGATATTTACTCATTAAAGTAAATCCTAATTACCAAGTAATTTTCAACCACTAGAATTACAATAAAACCCAACTTAATTACCAATTAGAATTTGAGTTAAAATATAACAAATCTCCCCTTACACAAATTCTATTCGAGCATTGGTCTTTAACTCTTCAACAGCTTCAATTTTTACGTAAGCCAAATATCCGTTGAAGCACCGCCGCTAAGTCTTCAACAACTCCAATTCTTATATAGTATCCTTTGAAGCACCATTGAATTTTGAGAATTACTCCCCCTGCAATTGAAAGCTCATTGCAGCAATACTCCTCTGGCATATCTCCAACATCGCATCGCAAAATCCGCAGCAAAAATTCCTCCACAATCGCGTAGTCCGAACCATAGCTCATGATACCATTTGTTAGGAATTTGTTATGCGGAAAAATAACCAAAGAGATAACGGCATAGACCAAGACATGCACATGAGACAAGATTTAATGTGGTTCAGCATAGCCTACCTCCATGAACGAGAGAAACGAACAATCCACTAATAACTTAGAGAACCCGAATAGTACAAATACATGATAACCCATGTAATCTCAAAACCCGGTAGAACCAAAACACTCTTCCCAACATCCCTACAATACCCATCTCTACAACGTAGTCACAATAGTTGTACAGATCCTAAAAGTGGTTACATCTCTCTAGAGTAATTCCCCCTCTCTCTCATTCTCTTGTTCTCTCATAATTCAAAAGGTTAAACATAGTCTATATTTATAGACCCAAATAATTGATCACCAAAAAATCTTATTCAATAAGATCTCTACCTAAAGAGATATTTACCCATTAAAGTAAATCCTAATTATCAAGTAATTTTCAACCACTAGAATTAAAATAAAACCCAACTTAATTACCAATTAGAATTTAAGTCAAAATATAACAAATCTCCCCCTTGACACAAATTCTATTAGAGCATTGGTCTTCAAGTCTTCAACATCTTCAATTTTTACGTAAGCCAAATATCCGTTGAAGCACCGCCGCCAAGTCTTCAACAACTTCAATTCTTACGTAGTATCCGTTGAAGCACCGTTGAATTTTGAGAATTACTCCCACTGCAACTAAAAAGATCGTTGTAGCAATACTTCTCTGGCATGTCTCCAACATTGCACCTAAAATCCGCAACAAAAATTCCTCTACAATCGCGCAGCTCGAACTATAGCTCATGATACCATTTGTTAGGAATTTGTTATGCAGCAAAATAACCAAAGCGATAACGGCATAGACCAAGACATGCACAGGAGACAAGATTTAACGTGGTTCAGCATAGCCTACCTCCACGGACGAGAGAAGCGAACAATCCACTAATAACGAAGAGAACCCGAAGAGTACAAATACATGATAACCCATGTAATCCCAAAACCCGGTGGAACCAAAACACTCTTCCCAACATGCCTACAATACCCATCTCTACAACGTAGTCACAATAGTTGTAGAGATCTTAAAAGTGGTTACATCTCTCCAGAGTAATTCTCTCTCTCTCTCATTCTCTTGTTCTCTCATAATTCAAAAGGTTAAACCTAGTCTATATTTATAGACCCAAACACTTGGTCACCAAGAAACCTTATTCAATAAGATCTCTACCTAAAATAGATATTTACTCATTAAAGTAAATCCTAATTACCAAGTAATTTTCAACCACTGAAATTACAATAAAACCCAACTTAATTACCAATTAGAATTTGAGTCGAAATATAACATAAACGGCTTTTTCTTGGACGGACCTGATGGAAGTCGATAATGACTCATTTTTTTTCAAAATTTGACAAATTGATATTTAATCATTAAAAAATATAAAATATTAAATTTTTCTTTAAAAATTTTAAAAAAATATAATATATTTTAAATTTTATAAATATTTTTAATTAAATCTCTTCTTAAAATTTCAAATTTTTTTAAAAAATAAATACTCCCTCAAATTAGGTTTTCACGACCCATCCCTGACCCATTTCGAATTGAAGCTTAACAAATAACAGGCCGTGATATTTTGTTTTTTAATTAATTAATTTCAGTTTTGTTGTAAAATTATAGTAGAATTTATAGTAAGAACAAGAGAGCTAAGAAACACAATACGAAAGCTCACAATGAACTTTTTTTGACTGGTTTAAAAATAATTACAAGATAGTATCTGATCATAGATATTCATAACTATTTAACAATGTGCATACACCTTGTAGACTAAAATGAACACCATCTGTTTTTCACTGAAACACTTGTTGGGTTCGATACTGAATTTTTTGTGTTATGCTTGTATAAAATTACTATTTATAGGGTATAACCATTGGCAAAAGGAATGTACACCGTAAAAATTCAATGAACATGGGAATGTACGTTCACTTTATTATTCATAACAAGTTCTAATTTAAGTTGAATACCATTTATATCTATAATTTAACAAGTATAGAGGGTGATAAATTGATAATTACCTACAACTATTGTCCAGTCAAGTGTTTAAAACAAAAACAAAAAGAAATTAATTTAGAATTACTTGAATTTTTAATTTAGATTTTTTTATCAATTAACAATTTTGTCTCAGTATTTTGATTTTGAAGTTAAAAACAATTATTAAAAGACGATAAGAATGAAAGTTAAAATGTGATGACTTATTTTATTTTAAAGTGTTGTAAAATAATAAAAATAATTTAATTCATATAGTATTTTATAAAATGTTTAATTTTAATATTTCTTTCTTTTTCATATTATTTTTAAATGTTAAGTTTTTTATAGAATTTTTAATATTTAATTAAACTCATGCACACCTTGCAAAACCAAATTTTTTGAACTCGAGTTTCTTAAGAAGAACAATATTTCTTTCTTTTTAACGAAATCATTCTTTAGGATCTAAAACACTAAGACCCTTTTTGGCAAACAACGGTTTGAGCCAAAATTAGAGTTTTGAACTAAAATTAGAGGTTTGACCGGTCAAATCCATTAATTTGAATGTTTGGTGAATAGCGGATTAGAATAACAGATTGAGAGTATAACCTCTAATTTTAAAAAAGATGCTAATATGATCCTTTTGAAATTAGATGTTTTGATATAAGAGTTATAAAAACAATTTTACCCTTAACAATTATCAGAGGTGGTTCAAAGGTTTACGGCGCCCTGTGCAGTTTATTAAAATGAGGTCTTTTAATTTATAATCCCAAAGATATATAAGATTTTTTAAAGACATTTTTATCTTAATAAAAAATATATTATGTGGCCCTCTTTAAAATTATTTTTTATTTTTTCTTGTAATTTATTAAATGAAAATCATTTAATTCAACTTATTTGGGCCACTCTTTTCTTGGGGGTATGTGATGTCGCTTATCTCGCACATGTCCAAAACCCTACTGACAATTATCAAAAATCTACAAATAATTTAAATTTAACATTTTCCATTTTAATTCGTCGCTCTCACATATTTACGTTGTGACATTTGTAAACTAATGATTTTTATTTTTTCTTTTTATTCTAACACATTTATATTTGTATTTAAATGTTATAATTAATTAAATTGTATTAAAAATAATTATATAAATAATAAACTAATATATAGATCCTTCAAATACGCTTAGTAATGTTATATTAAAAAATATTTTCATAATCTAATTAATATTAATAGATAGAAAATATTGATAACTAATAAACTATTCAAACAAGTATCGAATATAATCACGTCCTCATATGTCATTTTGCTTGTTTAAATAATCAAACAACTATTAGCTGTCAGTTAATTTGACCAAACACTTTTATACAATCAGCTAATGCAATCCGCTATCAACTATCAGCTAATGTAATCTGCTATCAACTATCTGCTAATTACCAAACTGTAGCGATATCCTTTTCTTTTTCGCTAAAAAAAACAAGGTTTTAACTATGTTTGGGGTTCTTTTAGGTATAAAAAAATGTCTTCCATTGCGGTTTTAGAAAAAACCGTATTATTTTAAAATTGGAGTTGCCACCGGCCACTAAGGTAGGCTGGATACCGTAAAACAGAGATTTGAAAACTGTTGGGTTCAGGAGTCGGTTACGGATGGGGAAGGATTAACACCCCCACACCGCCCAAAATTGGTACTTTAATAATTACCGCTTTATTAATATTAGACTTTCCGGATTGAAGTGATGATTAGATTAAAGTTCAGTTATAAGTGCGAGTAAATTTTAAGGGCCCGTTATTCGAGAGTAAACTGATAAACCACTATCACTGCGCTTGATACTGGCCACGTTTACGGTCGAATAAAAGGGCACCTCATTAACAATTAATATTTGTTATGCAATATTAGAAAACAAAATATAAAACATACAATTTTTATTGACATGATATTAAAAACATAAAATATGAACATTGCAAAATTAAACAAAAAAAAAACATGCATGTACAAAAACATGGCATATCATGATAAAAAAAGCAAAGAAATAAACACGAAAGAAAAAAACATGTTTCCAAAATTAATTAATTAAATTTAACATGCTTAGACACATTAAAATGAACCACAACTACCACATACATGACATATACACATGGCATATTATGATATTAAATTAACAAAAACAACATGTGATCATAAAAATTAAAGCTTAATATGTAACACAATATATGCATACACAAAATAAATATGTTATAGAAAAATTAACAAACTTTCACACTAGCATATAACCTAAGAAACTAATTAAAGTTAACAAAGCTAAAACTTGCTTATTATGACTAAACAAAGCTAAACATATAATAATGCACACAAAAGAAAACATGTATGAATAAACATGACCAAGATAACTCATATATAAAAACAAAATAAAAACATAAATAACACAATTAATCATGCCATAAATTAATATATAACCTAACATACAAAAAAGCACATAAAAGCTAGCATGCAAACATGATATGAAACTTAAAATAAGCATAACATAAGAAAACATATATGATATGGACAAACTAATTAAAACATAAAAAGGAATATAACGAACAATAAAACATAAATAAACATGACATAAATGAAGCATATGTGCAACATAACATACTAAAAAACAAATGACATAAAAAACATCAGAGGGACTAAAACGAAAGAGAAACAAAATCTGAAAACATAATTTAAATAAACAAAAGAAGTAATTAGGGACTTAATAAAAAACAAATTAAACTCTGAAGGACCCATTGGGTAATAAACCCATATGGCAAGCTTGAAGTATAAAATAAAAAACGCGGAAGGACTATGTGTGCAATTTCACCCTTTAAAATCTGGTTACGGTTTAATTTAGCGACTAAATTAAAAGATTTCAAAAAGCTATAGGGACCAAGCTTGCAAATTAACCAAAGGGCGAGACAGAACTAAAAATTTCAAACGTAAGAGAGGATTTATGAAGCAATTTGCCCATTTTCTTTTTATTTTAAGTTTATAAACTCAATAGCTGGCCCCTATTTCATTTTCCCTTCATTTTTTACCCTAAAGAGAGAGGCTCTCTATTCCATCTGTTTTCCAGAAACAAAAACCACTCTTTTAAAAAAAACCTTTCCCGGCCGCCGCAGAGCACCAGTCTCAAGCGAGGCCTTAGCCGTAACGGCCGCCCCAAACCCTCCTCAACCATGGCTGGTTAACAATAAAGAAACCCCCGAAAGCTTACAACCCCTCAGTTTTGAAACCAAAAAACAGACCCTTACTGTTATTTCGAAACAAAAATATGGCTCACCTTCAGGTTCATCACCGACGAGACACACAAGACTCGGGTAAAAACACACTCGTTATCCCTTTGTTTTCACTTTGCATGCATGAGAAAAAAGATAGAGAAAAAGAAATTACCCCCAAAAACTCTGTGTATTTTTTATTCCCTATTTCTGGAAACTAGGAACTGATCCCTACAATTTTTGGGTTGTTGTTACATATATATCTGATCTCTTTTTTTTGGTAGAAATAAGATATGAAAATACATATATTTTTTATTTGTTAATGACAAGCCTTTTTTGACGTTTTTCTGATATCCCTGGCGTGGTAGTTGGTACGTCAGCATGGTGGAGGAGGCATGGTGGGGGTGTTCCCCGGCAGACTTGTTCTCGGCCGTTGCGCGAAGAGTGGACGGCTTGGATTCAATCTGGAGAAAGTGGGATTGCACGAGATCTTGCCACATGGCATCTTGATATCTGAACGGTCAGCATGTGTTCTACACGCGCGCGTAAGGAGCGAACAGTCTGGAGAGTGCATCGCACGCGGTGCCAACTAGAGGGTCTCCACTTGATCTGGGCCGTTGGATCAAATCTTTATCCAATGGCTCAGATCGTGCGGTGCAAGGGAAAAAGAAAGGATTAGGGAGATAAGAATTAGGGTTTGGTTAAGTCTGGTTCGGGCCAAAAATGGGCTTTGTAAATTATATTTTTTGGGTTCCTGTAATATTATATGGACTGTGGACTGCTAATAACATTTGGGTTTTAATATATATATATTGGATTTCATTTAGCCCAATCCTACTAATAATATTAATATTAATAATAATAATAATAATACTGAATACGTACACACATATAATATACGTACATACAAGCGCACACATACATATATAGCATACACATACATTCAAATACTTATAGGTAGCACATACATAATTAATACGAATACACACATCAATTAATATATACATGCAAACAATGTAAAGCATACATGACCACATATACCATAATTACTAATGCATTCATAACATGACATATATACCATACATGCACTTACACACCTCACACACATAGCTTACATACACATTAATAACAAATACATAATAAACACATAATATAATATGTATACATGCTATATATTAATCATTAAACTAACTAATATATTAATACGGTAATTACAAACCAGATAAAATAAGTGATTACAGTTGCCCCTCTTTGCTTGTTCTTGTGGAACGAGAACAAAGCAAAGATTATAAGCACTCATTTTTATCCGACTTCCTTGTTTAAAGCTTCAGAATCGTGTGTTCTTCTGGAACTCTCCACTTTTCTTCAGTTGGATCCTTGAGCGGTATGCACCTGAATTTAGAAATCTTGATCTTAAGAAAGATGATTCTTGCGAAAGGATTAAACTAAGAAGTTGATTTTAAGAAAAATATCCTTATGGAAGGATAAATTAAGGAATTAATTTTTAGAAAAGTATCCTTAAGAAAGGATTGAATTAAGAAATTTGATTTTAAGAAAAAACATCATTATGGAAGGATAAATTAAGGAATTGATTTTAAGAAAAATATCCTTAAGAAAGGATTGAATTAAAAATTTTGATTTTAAGAAAAGCATCCTTATGGAAGGATAAATTAAGGAATTAATTTTTAGAAAAATATTCTTAAGAAAGGTTCGAAATAAGAAATTTGATTTTAAGAAAAACATCCTTATGGAAGGATAAATTAAGGAATTAATTTTTAGAAAATATCCTTAAGAAAGGATTGAATTAAGAAATTTGATTTTAAGAAAAACATCTTTATGGAAGGTTAAATTAAGGAAATAATTTTTAGAAAAATATCCTTAAGAAAGGATTGAATTTGATTTTAAGAAAAAATCGTTTACACATCACGAGGAACCCATCTAAGGTGACGGCTCGAACATCTAGTGACATTTTTCTCTAATCAATCTTTCTTCTTCTTTCCTTCTTTTCCTTCTTCTTTCTCCATTCTTTTGTTTTTTTCTTCTTCTTTTCTTTTTCTTCTCTCTTTTTTCCTTCTTTTTTTTCTTTTTCTTTTTTTCCTTTTTTTCTTTTTCTTCTTTTTTTTTGCTTTCTTGGCTTTTCTTCTTATTTTTCTTTCTGGGGTAAACATCCTTATGAAAGGATCCAAATAAAGAAGTCGATTTTAAGAACATCATCCTTAAGGAAGGTTCCAACTAAAGAAGTTGATTTTAAGAAAAGCATCCTTATGAAAGGATGTCAATAAAAGATTTGGTTTTGAAGAAAAACCTTAAGTGATACCTTGGTTTTATCCGTCTAGAAATCCGTCAGAGTGGCGGCTCGAAAATGTTGATATTTTCTCTGGTCAACCGATCTTCTTTCTTTTCTCTATTTTTTCTTTTCCCCTTTTTCCTTTTTCCTTTTTGTTTTTTGTGTGTTTTTTCTTTTTTTTCCAGGGAAGACGACACTCAAGCGCGTGTCTTCTAGATGCAGAGGTGCACGAAGTCTTTGTTGAAGTCATCTTCTTGGAAACTATATGTCCGTCTTCCTGTATGAATGTTTTCCAATTAAGGCTGATACATTAGCATACCTTATGATGTAAAGATGCATATGTTCATGTAAAATGCTATTCTCACGATTGTTGGGGATACAAAGGTGCGACTTATTCATGTAGACTCATAAGGATGCAATGATGCATGAAACCATGTCACAGTCTTCTCAGACATCTTAATACTCAAGTCACCACTTGCTGGTTAGGTAGGCTTCGTCATGTGACTACAACCATTAATCATTTTGATGCTCCAACAGATTTCACCCCAAAAACTTTGTTGCTCATTCCTTGTTCAACCTTTGAAGTCAAATGACCTCGGTCAACATCATCTGTTTACTCAAGAAAGTCTTTTGTCTTCTTTATTAATCAAAATCTTTCGAACCATCTAACATCTCGGGTCTATTCTGACTTGAATTCTTATAACTATCTTTGTTGTTTCACGGGCAATGGTACCCCATTGATTTTGGGCTTGAATTCTTCCTTGTCTTTGACCAATCCTGTAGAGTCTCTATCTGTCTCAACATTGGGGTGAGCTAAAATGCCCCAACTTCCTCAAACCCTTCTCTGAGTTCAATCTATGTCTTTGATCATAAATGAAGTACTCTAAGGGGAACCGAATCTATGTCTCTAGACTTTAAAACATTTTTTTAAAAAAAGAAATGTAAAGAGGCAAATTGCCCATGTATTTTTTTGAAAAAAATTGGATTTTGAAATGAACGACAAAATTTTGAAAAAAACAAACACTGTTTTTTTATGGCTAATGCTTGATCAGAAAATCTTGACAGCCGTAGTGATACATCAAATTGTATACCCTGAATATCAAGTGCAAAACGGCATTGAGACAACTTACCGACAATTTCCCCTAAGCAGATCTTGTATATAGGGGACCTCAAAGCTGAATTGTTATCTGAAAATGTGAAATACATTCTGAGTTATTTTGGGCCCTGCCCTTTTTTTTTTGGCTTATTTCCTTTTTGTTTGGGGAATTCAACTCATCACATTCTTTTGGCTCGAGAATATTGATGGAGCAAACAACAATACCCCGAGTCAGCATTGTCATGAGACAAAAATATTACCATCACTCATGAAGCGATTTTTCTTTTCTCTCTTTTCCTTTTTCTTTTCATTTTCTTTTCTTCTTCTCTTCTTTTTTCTTTGCTAGATGGTGCATTCTCATCTTATCGCTTCAGAGGAGTGCCCCAAAGTTGCCATACTCTTATCTGAGACTTCGAACATGCCTGTTACCAGGCTTTGAATATGCCTATTACCAGGCTTCGAACATTGGAGTGTTTTTTCTTAAGATTTCTTCTCTCATTCATCTTAAACGTGGGGGATGCCCTTTTTCTAAAGTACAATAAATTATGCTTAAGTGGGGTCATTAACAATTGACCAAAATAACTCAGAAAGTAAACAAATTTGTCTTCTCTACAGCCTTTGATTTCTAGTAGATGCAGGTTGCTCAAAACCAATCACCTAGGTGAAAATGATGTCCCTCGTGCAATTGATATATAGGGACACAATAGCCGGATACATGTATTTTCTGTACAAAAATATGAATATGCACGTAGGAAAACAAAAACTAACTCCTACCGATGAGTGAAATGTTTTAACGAATCAAAGAATGAAAATAGCTTGCTAAACGTGCACAAAAATGATATGCGAAAGAAATATCATTTTAGAAGACTTATGCCCCTACAAAATTTCTTCACTACTTTTCGGGCCTAAAATAGTAAAGCTGACTTCGCATTATCTTTGAAAAGCATGAAATCCAGTTAAACACCTAACTAGGAAGTTAGCACCTCCCCAAAATTCATATACGTCATTGTCCTTAAAACTTCAGATGACCGGCTTCGATCAAACTTTGGACCTTATTTTTCAGAGCTCCACAATTTTCATTTGTGTGGTCTGTACTCCCCAAATGGTAATCACATACCGTATTGACATCATACCCCTCCGGATATGGAGGATATTTTGGCTTGGATTGGACAGGGGCTAGCAGCTTCTTTTCGATAAGCATCGGAAGCAACTCAGTGTAGGTCATAGGAATGAGATGGAATACCTTTGCAGGTTTTACGTATTGTGAAGACTGATTACTAGGACGACCCTGGGGCTGACTGATTGGGCGAGCACTCACCATATGAACATGAGAATCTTCTTCTTTTTGAGGAACTGTGCTGTAGGGATCTTTTATCTTCCCCTTCTTAACTGCATCTTCAATGCGCTCTCCAACCATGACTAAGTCTGCAAATTTGTCGGCATGGTAGCTTACCAGACGATCATACAATACTCCCTTCAAAGTATCCATAATCATGGGGGTAATTTCACTTTATTGAATTGGGGGTTGAACCTGAGATGCCATATCTCGCCATCGTTGAGCATACTGACAGAAACTCTCATCAGGCTTCTGCTTTAAACCTTACAACATGAATCAATTTGGGGTCATATCTATTATATGCTTGTACTATTTTATGAAGGCTTTTGAAAGATTCTTCCAGGACTTGATATCTACCCGACTTAATTGATTGTACCACCGGATGGCTGCCCTAGTCAAACTATCTTGGAATCAATGGATTAAAAGCTTTTCATCTTTTACAAAAGCAGCCATCTTCCAAAAATACATGGTAATATGCGCGGAAGGACACGAATTTCCATCATATTTATCGAAATTAGGGGTCTTGAACTTTAGTGGTAAAACAAGGTCGGATACTAGGCTCAGATCGCTGGCGTCATTCTCTGGTTCCTCTATAGTCTGCATGGCTTTGAATTTTTCCTCAATGAGACGAAACCTTTCTTCTCATTTCTTTTCCACTTCATTTCTAATTTTCTCGACCAAGTCCAGATCCGACACCTCTTCTTCGTAGAATGCCTTT
This sequence comes from Hibiscus mutabilis, assembly GCA_019671005.1. Taxonomy (NCBI): domain Eukaryota; kingdom Viridiplantae; phylum Streptophyta; class Magnoliopsida; order Malvales; family Malvaceae; genus Hibiscus; species Hibiscus mutabilis. The sequence continues at coordinate 10,414,441 of CM033732.1, forward strand.
GTATCCACAGGTTGGCTTTCGGATGCCCCTGCTTGATGACTAACAGATACCCCTGATAGGTCAATGTATACTCTCCTAGCAGGACTTGGCGTCTTTGGTTGAACCTTGTTGTGTGATGCGGTATATTCTGGCTCTTGGGCGACTTCATCTTTAGCCTTTTCTTTCCCAAGGCTTTTTACCAGCAATGCAGTTATGTCGGATACTATTGCAGCTCGTGATTGAGTAATCTGCTTGCTAAGGCTCTGTTTGGCTTCATCGAAACATACTTCCAAATCTTTCTACCCCTTTTCCAAACTAACTATTCTGTCCTCCATTATTTGCTTTGGAACTGGGTAAAGTATGGATGAGAAATGGTTGCGGCTTAACTTTTAGCTTCACTACCACAATATTTTCACTATCAATATTGTTGAAAAAATAGATGAATGCATGTATAATGATGCAAATGCCATGATGCAATGCAAGAATGTAATAAGGTATTGATTCTGTAAGTGATTTGTCCCTATAGAACATCTTTCATTCAGACCAAAAGCTTTTATTACATCAGGTATTAGGATTTTACAGATAGCGGTGAGCTCTAGTACCTAATTTCTTGACCTCATGTAATATATTTATTAGTCTTCCTTCGCGGTCCAACGCTAGATCCATATTCTGACTTATCGGTATTGCTGCATCAGCTAAGTCTGCTACCTGCTGGGCCACTTGTCACGCTTGAGTCATAACAATCTTCATGTCTTTGTCTTTCTCCTGTATTTTCTGCTCAGCCTTTCATAGCTTGATAGTTACTTCTTTGAAACTTTCATACCCGGCCTGCTTGTATGCTTCAGTACGAATCTCGTTGGTACGTAAAGAAGTCTTGAGCCTTTCTATCTGTTCTCTGAGTGCTGCATTTTCCATTTGAAGGTCTTGAGATTCCTCCCCTTTCTGCTGCAGACTTGATTTTAGGATCTCGTCCATAGCCAGACTACTTTCCAACTCACCTTGGAGGATGTCGCATTGGCTTTCAGTTTTTTCAGCTTTTGTGACAATGATCTAGCTTTATTTTTACTAGTCTTGCATTTCTGCTTCCAACGTTCCAAATCGTTTTTCAGCTGAATCATGCCATTAACCCATTCTTCAGAGGTGTCACCCAGACCAGCATTCTTGAATTCAAAGTGCGACTTCTGGTACTCATCTTGTATACTCTTCGGTTTCTCGCTCAGATCATACCTCTCCTATTTGAGCTGGCCGTACTCGAATGCAAGTTTATCTTTCAAGATGTTTTACTCTCGGCTCTTGAATTTGTCTCATTTGAGTGACCCACTTCTGTGTTACCTGAACCTTAGACTGGGTAGTGACCTTTCTTTGACTTTGCCCCTCAGGCAATGGCTGGCTTATTGTAGAATCGGGGTTGTCCATCTTCGAAACCCAAAACTCTCATTTTGATGAGATTCTGAACTCTGTTCTTCAGGGCTCCACAGTTCTCAGTGTGATGACCCGAATCCCCCATGTGGTAGCTGCACCAGATACGACTGTTGCAACCCTTCGGGTAAGGAGGTATCTTGGTACAGACTTCACCAGTATGATAAGATTTCTTTCAATGAGCAACGAAAGAAGCTCAGTGTATCTCACAGGTATAGGACTATGCTTCTTTACGTCATTTGATTCTCGGGCTTCTCCTAGTTTTGCTTCTATTTTCTGCCCCAGACGTACCACATGTCTATTTTTTGAGATTGATCACAAAAGGATTCAACTTGTCGTATTTAATGATGTTGTTTATCTTAACATTCTGACCATTCTGTTATACATTCTGATCCTTGATCGATTATTCTCTGAGTTCGACAGGCTACTTACCTTTCATCATAGCATTTATCTGGTTCATCATTGATAAGTGTTCAAAAGTACTATTTTTTCTTACCCTTTTTACTCATATTATTGTTAGACTTAGGCTCATATTAGTTGCATAATTAGCTATTCATGCATTAATCCATGTTTCCTTCAATCGTTGAGCTTGATTACATAACTTGGTAGTTTTTGTGGAAAAGATGCTGCTTTGGTGTGCTTGTGTGTATGTGCAGGATCACTTGCCAAAGCAATGCCGAGCTAGTTGCCAGGGCAATGCATGAAGGAGACGCCGAGCCAGTTGCCATGGCAATTGTCGACAAGAGCAAAGGTGATATGGTAGTCGAAATTGATGACTAGACAAGCCCAAGATGACGTGGAGCAAAGCCCAAACCCAAAGGAATTTGGTTTCTATGCAGAGATTAAAGAAGAATTAAATTCCAAGAAGATAGAAGAAGTTCTAGTAGGAATACAATTATAATAAAGAATTATATTCTTTAAAGATAATTTAATTCCAACTTAAACTTCTCCTCAAAGAAGGACTTTGGCCTAGCCCTATAAATAGCAAGGAGATTTCGACAAGTCCAGAGAGAGAGCAATAGGGAAATTTCGACAAGTCCAAGTAGGGCAAGAGGAGAGAATTTTCGACAAGCATCAAGGGCAAGGAGGATTTCGACAAGCCTCCTCCTTCATCCTTTTCTTTCTTGTTCGATTGGGTTCATGCTAGGGATTAATTATCTTGTGTTTCTTTGGAACCTAGCCATGAACTAAATCTATTTGGCTATGGTTATTGTGTTTTGTGGTTGTGAGAAACTATTGGTTTTTGTTTAGGTAATAAGAGTTTGCACTTTTCTATTTCAAGGTTTATTCATTCTTGGTTCTTATTCTTGTATGCGAGTGAATTGGGAGAGGATCTCGTGATTTCATCTATTTATCTAATATCGGGAGAGTTAGATTCAAGAAACGAATGCATATGATCTTTATTCAATCTATTGATGGTGAAGATTAATCCGGCTTAGGAATAAGTTAAGGATTTCAACGGCTAAGAGGAGCGCAAGATTGGTTGTTGTTCACCCTTGATTCACGCAGGGATGTATTATCAAGGCATGCACAAGTAGCTAGAGTTTCGACTTAGGGATAAGAAGAAACCACTGAAGAACGCTCTGCCGAACCTTGAAGGTTGCTGCCTAGACGCCCAAGTAGTTGCCCAACTAGTTGCCCAGGCAACCATCGATTAGTTGCCAAGGCAACCCCGTTGTGCAAGTTGCCACGGCAACTAAGTTGCCCGTGCACTCTTTTACCAAAACGATCCAATCGGCTATCACACCTCAACTCACGATAACCTGGCCTATCTCTCTCTCATTTGAATTCATCTTTTCTTTTACTTTATTGCTTTCTAGATTAGTCATTAGTTAAACTCCTATAATCTTTTACTTGTGTTTTTACTTTTTACAGTGCAAGAGATTAGATCCTTGAAGTGGCACCAATCCCTGTGGAGACGATATCTTTTATACTATAACTTGCGACGTGTATACTTGCACAATTGCGTAGCACTTATTACGCGCAACAAGTTTTTGGCGCCGTTGCCGGGGATTGGCAATAGCAACTTTGTTTTTATTTTCTTGCACTTTCTTTTTATTTTTCTTGTTTAAAATTCAAAGGGCTAACAAACTTTGGTTTTGCATTGGTATATGACCGTATGCGAGACCGACTTCACCAAAATATCCCTTTGATCCAAAAATCGAACGAACCTTACAAAGACTTAGACGAAGGATAAGAGAAGCAATGGCAAATCAAGACGGCAATATGAATCAAGATGTTCGAAAGGGAGGAGGAGTGATTCTTGCACGAAAATGAACTATTCGAGACTATCTTGAAGATGATCCTGATGGACTTAACCCGGAGTTGTCGCACCTGAAATTGAAGCCGAGCACTTTGAGTTGAAACCGGTAATGTTTAATATGATCAACACAATAGGTCAATTTGGCGGCTCAGCAAGAATCAAGATGCACGACAACATCTGAAATCTTTCCTCGAGATTTGCAACTCGTTCAAGATACACGGAGTCACCCCCGATGTCCTACGATTAAGACTATTCCCTATTCACCGAGGATAGGCGCGAAAGCATGGTTGAATAGCATTCTGCCGGATCCATATCATCTTGGACTGATCTTTGTCGTGATTTCCTTGCTAGATTTAATCCTACAAATTTGACTGATAAGCTTCAGAAACGACATTACTTCTTTTCGGCAGGCGGATGATGAATCCATGTACGAGGCTTGGGAGCGATATAGAGAACTTCTACACAAATGCCCCTACACAGATTCCCGGTGTGGACAAAAGTAACAATGTTTTACAACGCCGTGAATACACCAACAAGGATGATGCTAGATGTCTCGACAAACGGCATACTCCTAGATAAGTCGCGGAAGAAGCAATGCAAATTTTAAAAAGGCTGGCCAAGAATGATTATCAATTCCCATCTACTAGAAGAGGAGGAGTTAGACGCCAAGCCACAATACATGAACTAGGATCTTGATTCAATTTCGCACAATTGGCGCTTTAACCAAGATGGTCCGAACATGCAAAAACCAAACAACACACATGAAGTCAAGGTAATGGATTCTTTTTGTGAGTTATGTGGTGATAACCATAATTCTTCTCAATGTATGCGAGAATCCGAATCCGAATTCTATGTGGGGAATTACAATCGAGACAACAACATGATGTCCAATACATACAATCCAGCTTGGAAGAAGCACCGAATTTTTCATGGAGTAATCCCAACAATGCTCTAAACCAGAACAATCAGAATGCACAAGCATCGGGATTCCAAAGAAATATGTCACGACAATGGATGCCGCAAAGAATAACCGACAACATCTAGATCTTTGGAAAATTCTCTAAATGCTTTTATGATGAAAACTGAATCTTATATGGCTGAGAATAGTAATTTCATAAAAAGAACTGATGCTTTTATTAACAGGACCGATATGAGATTGTAAAACCAAGAGGCGGCAATCAAATCATTGGAAAATCAAGTCGGACAGTTTGCTCAAAATCTGAATACTAGACCACAAGGAGGTTTACCTAGCGATACTGAAGTCGCAAGAGGAACTGGCCATGAGCAATGTAAGGCGATCACAACTAGAAGTGGCCAACAACTTAGAGAGGTTCAAACCCGCTCGTCAAACAAAACTCCACAAAAAGATCAGGTCGAACCTAGCGGCAAAGGCTCAGATGCTGAACCAGGAATTGCCGCGGCAACCGGTAATAAGCATGCCTCGGCAACCAACGATAAAGACGCCTCAGCAACTTGCGATAAGCATGCCTCGACAACCCCAGTTGATAATGCCTCGACAACTCCAGATGTCCCGGCAATGCCGTCAATCAGGTTTTAAACCAATGAAAAGATCGAAGATATCCGACTTCCACCACCATTCCCACAAAGGTTGAAGCGACAAAAGCAAGAGTACCAATTCAAGAAGTTTCTTGATATCCTAAAGCAAGTCCACATCAACTTTCCATTGGTGGAAGCAATTGAACAAATGCCAAACTATGCCAAGTTTCTTAAAGACATTGTGTCCAAAAGAACAAGGCTAGGAGAGTTTGAAACAGTTGCCGCGACAGAGGGATGCATGGCAATGTTGCACAATCGTATGCCACCCAAGTTGAAGGATCCCGGAAGTTTCACAATACCCTGTTCCATTGGAAATCACTATGTCGGGAAAGCATTATGCGACCTGGGGGCTAGCATAAACTTGATGCCTAAATTGGTTTTCCAGAAACTAGGAATCGGGAAGGCAAGACCTACAACAGTTATGCTGCAGCTAGCCGACAGATCCTATGTGCATCCAGAGGGAAAAATCGAGGACATACAGGTAAAAGTTGATAAATTTATTTTTCCCGCTGACTTTATTGTTTTGGATTGTGAAGCAGATGAGCATGCACCCATCATTCTCGAGAGACCATTCCTAGCAACAAGGAGAACCTTGATCGACGTTGAAAAGGGAGAACTCACAATGAGGGTGAATGACCAGCAGGTCAAACTAAATGTGTTCCAAACACTAAGGCATGCCGATGATCCAGAAGAATGCCAACTACTTCATGCCACGGCAGAGTTTAACTTCGATGAGGAATTTAGTTGCCTCGGCAACTACATTGCCGATCAAGAGGAACCTGAGGAGTATGAAGAACCGGTCGATGAGGAACAACAAGAAGAGGCAAATTGGCTAATCAACCGACCAAGTACATACTTTGAACCACTGGATTACTCAGGTAAGGAAGGTAAGCTCGAAAAACCCTCTATTGAACAACCACCAATTCTTGAGTTGAAACAATTGCCAGAGCAACTAAAATATGTATACTTAGGGACCGATAATACATTGCCTGTAATTATTTCTTCTAAGTTACAGCTGAGAAAGGAAAAAGAAGCTGATCAAGATGTTGAAGCTACACAAAAAGGCAATAGGGTGGACAATTGCCGACTTGAAGGGAATTAGCCCGGCGGTGTGCATGCACAAGATCTTGTTGGAAGATGATCACAAACCTTCAATTGAGGCCCAGAGGAGACTGAATCATGCCATGAAACGGGTTGTAATGAAAGAAATCATCAAGTGGCTTGACGCCAGCATTATATACCCTATCTCCGATAGTACGTGGGTAAGTTCGGTATAATGTGTACCGAAAAAGGGAGGTATAACAGTGGTAAGCAATGAAAATAATGAACTTATCCCAACCAGGACTGTGACCGATTGGAGGGTTTGTATGGACTATCGAAAGCTAAACAAAGCTACTAGGAAAAATCACTTCCCATTACCCTTTATTGATCAAATGCTTGACCGCCTTGCAGGTAAACCCTTTTATTGTTTTCTTGATGGTTATTCAGGTTACAATCAGATTGCCATAGCACCAGAAGATCAAGAAAAGACAACCTTTACATGCCCATGCGGTACTTATGCCTTCCGAAGGATGCCGTTCGGATTGTGTAACGCCCCGACAACCTTCCAAAGATGCATGATGGCGCTCTTTTCAGACATGGTTGAAGACTTCCTTGAGATCTTCATGGATGATTTTTTGGTTTTTGGTAATGACTTCGACGGCTGTCTCATCAACTTAGAGAGGGTGTTAGCAAGATGCGAAGAAACGGATTTAGTCCTCAATTGGGAGAAATGCCACTTTATGGTAGATGAAGGAATAGTGCTCGGCCACAAGATTTCATCCAAGGGAATTGAAGTAGACAAAGCCAAGGTGGACGTGATCGAGAGATTACCCCCACCAAGTTCGGTTAAAGGAATTCGAAGTTTTCTCGGACATGCAGGTTTTTACAGGAGGTTCATTCATAATTTTTCTAAAATCACTAAACCCTTGTGTAATCTGCTTGAACATGATAAAGTCTTCGATTTTGATGATTCTTGCACCCAAGCATTCGAAACCCTAAAGGAAAAGCTTGCCTCGGCACCCATTGTCGTTCCACCAGATTGGACGCTACCTTTTGAGCTCATGTGTGATGCAAGTGATTTCGTGGTAGGAGCAGTCCTAGGCCAACGCACAGGTAAGACCTTCCATGTGATATGCTACGCTAGTAAAACTCTTAATAGTGCTCAAGTGAATTACACAACAACGGAGAAAGAGTTACTAGCTGTAGTTTTCGCATTTGACAAGTTCCGATCCTATTTAATTGGTACAAAGGTAATTGTTCATACGGACCATTCGACAATCAAATACTTATTTGCTAAAAAGGATGCTAAACCTCGTTTGATTCGTTGGATATTACTTTTACAAGAATTTGATATTGAAATTAAGGACAGGAAAGGAACAAAAAATCAAGTGGCCGATCACTTATCACGTTTGGAACGCAATAGGGAGGAGGACGCTGATCTAGAGATATGCGATGCATTCCCGGATGAACAAATTTTAGTTGCCTCAGCAACCCTTGACGCCTCGGTAACCCTTGACGCCTCGACAACCCTTGACGCATCGGCAACCTTCGACGCCTCAGCAACTATGGATGCACACGCCTCGGCAACTCTCGACGCCGCAGCAGTCTTTGACGCGCACGCCTCGGCAATTTTGGGAGCAGTCGCCATGGCAGCACATGTATCGGCAATACCCTGGTACGCGGATTTAGTTAACTTCCTTGTTTGTGGTATTTTTCCTTATAGCATTACTCACCAAGGGAAGAAGCGGTTCCGCCATGATGCTAAGCATTACTTTTGGGACGAGCCTCTTTTGTTTAAACAATGTACAGATCAGGTTATACGCCGATGTGTCCCTGAAGAAGAGCAACAAAATATACTCCGGCAATGCCATTCTTCACCCTATAGAGGACATTTTGGAGGAACTCGTACCACGGCCAAAGTTTTGCAATCGGGTTTGTATTGGCCAACATTGTACAAAGATGCCCAAGACTTTTACAAGCAATGTGATCGTTGCCAGATGATGGGCAATATCTCTAGACGACATGAGATGCCGCTCCAGAACATCATCGAGGTGGAATTGTTCGATGTATGGGGGATCGATTTTATGGGACCTTTCCCATCTTCATTCGGCAACCTCTACATTTTACTTGCCGTCGACTACGTGTCTAAATGGGTTGAGGCAGCAGCAGTTCCCAACAACGATTCTAAGACCGTGCAAAGATTCTTGCAGAAAAACATATTTACACGGTTTGGGATGCCGAGAGCAATTATCAGCGACGAAGGCAAACATTTTGACAACAGACTAATTGCCAAGATATTGCAACGCTTCGGCATATCACACGAGATCGCCACGGCATATCACCCACAAACCAACGGGCAAGCAGAAATTTCCAACCGGGAATTGAAGGGTATACTCGAGAAAGTTGTAAATCCCTCAAGGAAGGATTGGTCATTAAGACTAGATGACGCACTTTGGGCATATCGCACTGCATTCAAAACACCCTTAGGTATGTCCCCCTTCCGACTTGTCTATGGCAAAACATATCATCTACCGGTGGAAATCAAGCACAAGGCATATTGGGCAATCAAGACCGTAAATATGGATTAGGAAAGTGCCGGACAAAAGCGTTTGATGGATCTCAACGAGATAGAAGAATTCCGTGCACTCGCCTATAACAATGCACGAATCTACAAGGAGAAAACAAAGCGATGACACGACAAGAAACTATTGCCACGGCAATTTGCGCCAGGGCAACTAGTTCTCCTATTCAATTCTCGGCTAAAACATTTCCCGAGAAAGCTGAAATCAAGATGGTCGGGACCATTTGAAGTCGTCAAACCATTCTCCCATGGCGCCGTGATAATCAAGTCCATCTCTGACAACCATGAATTCAAAGTTAATGGACAAAGATTGAAGCACTACAATGGTGCCCATGTGGAACGTAACAAGGAAGTGGTCAACTTAGGAGATGCATGAGCATGCTCTCCCTTTTGATATTTTTATTTTTATTTTTATTTTTATTTTTATTTTTATTTTTATTTTAATTAATTATTTTATTTTTTTTCGATTTTTTTTATTTTTCCGATTATTAGTAGTTTTAGGATAGATTTTTTTATTCAAGTTTAAGAATCCTATTACACATCTTTATTTATTTTCTTTATTAGTTTATCTTTAATTTTAATCCTTATTTGATTTGCCTTTGAATTGTAGGAAAAGAAGTTCAAGATAAAGAAGGAATTCTAAACCAAGTAGGAAAACATCTTCAACAAGGAAGCTAATGGGCTGAATCTAAGGCTTATATAAAGCCTCCAATTCATCCTAACCAAAACCCCCTTGTCGACAACTTCTACAAAACCCTAAACCCTTTTTCGTTTTCCCCTAATCCCACCCACCTATCTTTTCTATAAAACCCATCACCCTTAACCTATTCCTACTTTCTATCTTGCAACTTTTTAGTTTCTTTTCTTTGTTTTTACTCACAACCAAGATCATCCATGGCATCCAAGATTAAACTTTTAGTTCATCCAAGTTCCTCCAAAGAACCAAGATACAAGAAGTTTGCTACACCGGTGGTTCAAGAAAGATTTCAATCCAAGTTTGAAAGCCGGAAGATTCATGAAGAACAAGGCTTTGAATACTCCAACTCTCATCAAGATTTCGGCCTTGAACCATTCATCTTCAAGAGGATTGCACATCAAAAGTGGCAAGTCTTTTGCCATCAACCGGAACCGGGTAACATCTCATGGGTAAGAGAATTCTATGCTCACTCACCTAACCCGGATAATCCTTATGTTTTTGTTCGTGACAAGGCCATACTTATAAGTCCCGAAAGCATCAACACCTTTTACGGACTTTACATTGAGAAGGACGAGCATCAAGCCTTCGTTGACCAAATCAATCCCAAGCAACTCGACAAGGTGCTTCAAGAACTCACTCAACCGGGAACTCATTGGAACGACGGTAAATACAAGGGCACGGTAAATCGCCTTCAGCTTAAACCCGAGGTAAAACTATGGAATAAGTTTGTTAAAACTTCTTTAATGCCCTCCACACACAATACTACCGTTGATATACCACGTCTTTTGCTCATACATTCTATTTTGCATAATCGCATCATTAACATTGGAAAAATTATTTGTGCTGAGATTTTTGTATGGAGCTCAAAAGATAAGGGTTCTCTTTTCTTCCCTTGCTTAAATTCTAATCTTTGCAAGGAGATGCATGTCCCGAGTGAGTCCACCGATGAAAAGGCCCTACCCAAGTTCGGTTGGAATCAAGCACTAATCCGAAAACTAATGGGAGAGGCACCAGGAGATTCTTCAAGGCCTCCAATTGCCACGACAACTCCTGCCGCCACGGCAATCCCTAATGCCCAAGCACCTAACGCCAGGGCAACTCGGCTACCAACCCCGGGACACTTTGAAGCACTTTTGCAACCATTGGCAAGCCGTCTAAGGCAAATTGAAGATCGGCACTTAATGTTAATGCGGTACATGAAGGAGCACAACAATGCCATCACCCAAGTCATCCTAGAAAAGTACCCGGACAATCGCGTGCCGTTCCCAATCTTTCCCGCCGAGATCCTTACCCCGGAAACCAATGAAGCAGTCGCCACGGCAACCTACATCGTGCACGCACAAGCTGACGCCATGGCAACCAACCCTGAAGATGCCACGGCAACCAAAGCTAAAGACATCCCGGCAACCACTGCAAAAGCCAAAGGTAAAACACCTATGCCCAAATCAACTCCTACGGAATCATTCTCTGATTTTTCAGATTCGGACGGGTCCTCCATTGAACCAACAAAGACCGCACCAATTGAATCCTCCAAGCGAAAAGCCATTGACATTGATGAAGAGGACGATGAGGACAACCCCGTACGAGGATCGATTCCACCACCGGCAACAAGAAAACAACCATCGCGTTCAAGCAAGAGAATCAAGACACCGACTAGAAGGAAACTAATCATCTACGATGATGAACTCTCAGAGTAAGTCCTCGTATGCATTTTTATTTTTATTTTTCGTTATTTTTATGCATGCATTGAGGACAATGCCTCACTCGAGTTTGGGGGGGATTGTTATTAGTAGTTACCATGTTTAGTTACATTAATCTTAAGTATTACATTTAGGATACATAAATTGCTTGCCATGCCTTTAATTGAAACAAGAATTGCTTAGATTTGATGAATATCTGATGATGACTTTGCCAATGCACTTAAATTGATAGAATTTTTATTCTAGGATAATCATGGAAAAACTTAGAATTTTACTATGATGCTAAATTTGATGAAACACTGTTGTGGTTTGATTGATTTAAGGAATTCTAGTGAACTTAGGTTGATAATTAACAAATTGGGGGATTAGAATAAAAATTGGATGAATGCTAGAGGTGCCCGAAATTGGCTCTAGCATGTGCTAAAAAAATTGATCACTAGAGGTGCCCGAAACTGGCTCTAGGATGTGTTAAAAAAAATTTTAACTAGAGGTGCCCGAAACCGTCTCTAGTCGATTAGATTAACTTAACTAAAAACAAAAAACTAGAGGTGCCCAAAACTTGCTCTAGTTAAAACATGTTAAAAAGAACTCAATGAAGTAATTTGAAAACCTCTTGTTTGCATAGAATCCGAAAAATCAACTTGCACACAACTCCGCACACACTCACAAGCATTATAGTTTGATTCTGAGTAACTCCTAAGTTTTCCGAAAAATAAAAAGCCAATCATACTTTGTGCCCCGGTTCAGAGAATTGAAATCAAGTTCAAAGCTAAGTTTGTGAAAATTGAAGTCTTGGCAGGTAATTATGAGTTTGCATTGCTTGAGGACAAGCAATAGTTCGAGTTTGGGGGTGTGATAAGTGTTCAAAAGTACTATTTTTTCTTACCCTTTTTACTCATATTATTGTTAGACTTAGGCTCATATTAGTTGCATAATTAGCTATTCATGCATTAATCCATGTTTCCTTCAATCGTTGAGCTTGATTACATAATTTGGTAGTTTTGTGGAAAAGATGATGCTTTGGTGTGCTTTGTGTGTGTATGTGCAGGATCACTTGCCAAAGCAATGCCGAGCTAGTTGCCAGGGCAATGCATGAAGGAGACGCCGAGCCAGTTGCCAGGGCAATTGTCGACAAGAGCAAAGGTGATATGGTAGTCGAAATTGATGACTAGACAAGCCCAAGATGACGTGGAGCAAAGCCCAAACCCAAAGGAATTTGATTTCCATGCAGAGATTAAAGAATAATTAAATTCCAAGAAGATAGGAGAAGTTCTAGTAGGAATACAATTATAATAAAGAATTATATTCTTTAAAGATAATTTAATTCCAACTTAAACTCCTCCTCAAAGAAGGACTTTGGCCTAGCCCTATAAATAGCAAGGAGATTTCGACAAGTCCAGAGAGAGAGCAATAGGGAAATTTCGACAAGTCCAAGTAGGGCAAGAGGAGAGAATTTTCGACAAGCATCAAGGGTAAGGAGGATTTCGACAAGCCTCCTCCTTCATCATTTTCTTTCTTGTTCGATTGGGTTCATGCTAGGGATTAATTATCTTGTGTTTCTTTGGAACCTAGCCATGAACTAAATCTATTTGGCTATGGTTATTGTGTTTTGTGGTTGTGAGAAACTATTGGTTTTTGTTTAGGTAATAAGAGTTTACACTTTTCTATTTCAAGGTTTATTCATTCTTGGTTCTTATTCTTGTTTGTCAGTGAATTGGGAGAGGATCTCGTGATTTCATCTATTTATCTAATATCGGGAGAGTTAGATTCAAGAAACGAATGAATATGATCTTTATTCAATCTATTGATGGTGAAGATTAATCCGGCTTAGGAATAAGTTAAGGATTTCAACGGCTAAGAGGAGTGCAAGATTGGTTGTTGTTCACCCTTGATTCACGCAGGGATGTATTATCAAGGCATGCACAAGTAGCTAGAGTTTCGACTTAGGGATAAGAAGAAACCATTGAAGAACGCTCTCTTGAACCTTGAAGGTTGCTGCCCGGACGCCCAAGTAGTTGCCCAACTAGTTGCCCAGGCAACCATCGATTAGTTGCCAAGGCAACCCGTTGTGCAAGTTGCCACGGCAAAACGAGTTGCCCGTGCACTCTTTTACCAAAACAATCCAATCGGCTATCACACCTCAACTCACGATAACCTGGCCTATCTCTCTCTCATTTGAATTCATCTTTTCTTTTACTTTATTGCTTTCTAGATTAGTCATTAGTTAAACTCCTATAATCCTTTACTTGTGTTTTTACTTTTTACAGTGCAAGAGATTAGATCCTTGAAGTGGCACCAATCCCTGTGGAGACGATATCTTTTATACTATAACTTGCGACGTGTATACTTGCACAATTGCGTAGCACTTATTACGCGCAACAATCATCTCGGCCATTTGCTTCTTTAACTCTTGTACTCCACCTTGCTCGTTACCAGGACTGACACTGCTTGCCGAATCTGACCTGAAGTTTCAGAACAATCATTCTTCTACTGAAGTTTCAGGACTGACAATACTTGCTCTTGGTCCATCATGAACAATCTCTATTACGGGAGAAACCACTCGGGAATCAATACCCTATGTAATGCGAATGCGATGATATATACAAAAACAAAACAAAAACAAAAAAAGAAAACAAGTCATTGCCGGATAAAATAAATAAATACATAAACAAAAAGAGCAAGTTAAATAAGATAAACACGCAAAACAACCCTATTTACATCCCGTCTAAAACACCTAGGTTATCCTTATGGCTCTAAAAGGGTAGGTTTTTTATGTTCTCTTTATGTAGTGTTAATGCTAGGAGGTACCCAAATTGTTCTTGGTGTCCCCTACTAAGGGTAGCAAGGCCCCCGATCATCACCCATTATAGGCTTCTTTCAACCGGGTTCAATTCAGAGGGATCCATTCGCTTATGCCCATACAAAAGAACGATATCCTCACGGAAAAATAAGGTACTCGAGCCCCAAAGGTATTTTGCTAGGCCTATACGGAGGAATGATATCCTCACGAAAGCATTAGCGTTTCCCCCCACTTAAAAGGATATGGTTTTTATGCCAAATTTTAAACGCGTTAAAATAAATGCGCAATTATAATCAAATGTTAATTTGATAGTCACTTTAACCTGGAACTTCCGATATTAGTAAAGCGGTAATTATTTAAAAAGTTTGACTCTCATTTGCTTTTGAAAAACAAGTCCTCAGCGGAGTCGCCATCTGTAGTGATATTCCTTTTTTCGCTAAAAATGAGGTTTTAACTATGTTTGGGGTTCTTTCGGGTATAAAAAATGTCTTACATTGGGGTTTTAGAAAAAATCGTATTATTTTAAAATTGGAGTCGCCACCGGTCACTAAGGTAGGCCGGAGACCGTAAAACCAGAGATTTGAAAACTGTTGGGTTCGGGAGTCGGTTACAGATGGGGAAGGATTAGCACCCCCACACCGCCCAAAATTGGTACTTTAATAATTACCGCTTTATTAATATTAGACTTTCCGGATTGAAGTGACGATTAGATTGAAGTTCGGTTATAAGTGCGAGTAAATTTTAAGGGCCCCGTTATTCGAGAGTAAACTGATAAACCACCATCACTATGCTTGATACTGGCCACGTTTACGCTCGAATAAAAAGGCACCACATTAACAATTAATATCTGTTACGCAATCTTAGAAAACAAAATATAAAACATACAATTTTCATTGACATGATATTAAAAACATAAAATATGAACATTGCAAAATTAACAAAATACGTGCATGAACAAAAACATAGCATATCATGATAAAAAAAACAAAGCAAAAAAATAAACACGAAAGAGAAAAACATGTTTCCAAAATTAATTAATTAAATCTAATATGTTTAGACACATTAAAATGAACCACAACTACCACATACATGACATATACACATGGCATATTATGATATTAAATTAACAAAAGCAACATGTGATCATAAAAATTAAAGCTTAATATGTAACACAATATATGCATACACAAAATAAATATGTTATAGAAAAATTAACAAACTTTCACACTAGCATATAACCTAAGAAACTAATTAAAGTTAACAAAGCTAAAACTTGCTTATTATGACTAAACAAAGCTAAACATATAATAATGCACACAAAAGAAAACATGTATGAATAAACATGACCAAGATAACTCATATATAAAAACAAAATAAAAACATAAATAACACAATTAATCATGGCATAAATCAATATATAACCTAACATACAAAAAAGCACATAAAAGCTAGCATGCAAACATGATATGAAACTTAAAATAAGAATAACATAAGAAAACATATAGGATATGGAAAAACTAACTAAAACATAAAAAAGGAATATAACGAACAGTAAAACATAAATAAACATGACATAAATGAAGCATATGTGCAACATAACATACTAAAAAACAAATAAAAAACAAAGGACATAAAAAACATCAGATGGACTAAAACGAAAGAGAAACAAAATCTGAAAACATAATTTAAATAAACAAAAGAAGTAATTAGGGACTTAATAAAAAATGAATTGAACTTTGAAGAACCCATTGGGTAATAAACCCTTATGGCAAGCTTGAAGTATAAAATACCAAAACGCGGAAGAACTATGTGTGCAATTTCACCCTTTAAAATCTGGTTACGGTTTAATTTAGTGACTAAATTAAAAGATTTCAAAAAGCTATATGGACCAGGCTTGCAAATTAACTAAGGGGCGAGACAGAACTAAAAATTTCAAATGTAAGGGAGGATTTATGAAGCAATTTGCCCATTTTTTATTTTAAGTCTATAAAACTCAATAGCTGGCCCCCTATTTCATTTTCCCTTCATTTTTTTACCTCAAAGAGAGAGGCTCTCTATTCCCTCTGTTTTTCAGAAAAAAAAAACACCTCTTTTAAACAAAACCTTCCCCGACCGTCGCAGAGCACCGGTCTCAGGCGAGGCCTTGGCTGTGACGGCCGCCTCAAACCCTCATCAACCACGTTCGGTTAATGATAAAGAAACCCCTGAAAGCTTACAACCCCTTAGTTTTGAAACTAAAAAAAGACCCTTACTATTATTTCGAAACAAAAACATGGTTCACCTTCAGGTTCATCATCGGCGAGACACACAAGACTCAGGTAAAAACACACTCGTTATCCCTTTGTTTTCACTTTGCATGCATGAGAAAAAAAGATATAAAACTCTTTGTATTTTTTATTCCCTATTTTTGGAAATTGGGAATTGATCCCTATAATTTTTGGGTTGTTGTTACATATATATCTGATCTCTTGTTTTTTGGTAGAAATAAGATATGAAAATACATATATTTTTCTGATTTATTACTGACAAGCCTTTTTTAATGTTTTCCTGATATTCCTGGCGTGGTGGTTGGTACGGCGGCATGGTGGAGGAGGCATGGTGGGGATGTTCCCTGGCAGACTTGTTCTCGGTCGTTGGATCAGATCTGATCCAACGGCTGAGGTTGCGCGAAGAGTGGACGACTTGGATTCAATCTAGAGAAAGTGGGACTGCACGAGATCTTGCCACGTGGCGTCTTGATATCTGAACGGTCAGTGCGTGTTCTACACGCACGCGTAAGGAGCAAACGGTCTGGAAAGTGTATCGCACACGGCGCCAGCTGGAGGGTCTCCACTTGATCAGGGCCGTTGGATCAAATCTTGATCCAACGGCTCAGATCGTGCGGCTGCAAGGGAAAAGAAAAGATTAGGGCAGATAAGAATTAGGGTTTGGTTAAGTCTGGTTCGGGCCAAAAATGGGCTTTGTAAATTATATTTTTTTCGGTTCCTGTAATATTATATGGATTGTAGACTGCTAATAACATTTGGGTTTTAATATATATTTTGGATTTTATTTAGCCCAATCCTACTAATAATATTAATATTATTAATAATACTACTACATACGTACACACGTATAATATACGTACATACAAGTACACACATACATATATAGCATACACATACATTCATATACTTATAGGTAGCACATGCATAATTAATACGAATACACACATCAATTAATATATACATGCAAACAATGTAAAGCATACATGACCACATATACCATAATAATTACTAATGCATTCATAACATGACATATATACCATACATGCACTTACACACCTCACACACATAGCTTACATACACATTAATAACATATACATAACAAACACATAATATAATATGTATACATGCTATATATTAATCATTAAACTAACTAATATATTAATACGGTAATTACAAACCATATAAAAATGAGTGATTACACAAACAAGGCCTAAGTTTTTTTAATGTTTAGGATTATTGCTACATAAAATTTTATCTCCTTGTTTTAAAATCAAATGTATAAAAAAATAAATTATCCAATTTGTTGTAGGTTAACTGATTTTTAATCTTCAACCGATTATAAAAGACTTAGATAATTTAACCTATTTATTGACATGATTTCGTTGAAATGAAATAGTTCTAACCGGCAATATTTATTTCGGTTAAAAAAATTGATATTTTAGAAATGAAAATGAAAACGAAAATATATTTTTTAAACCAAACACAATCTAATTTTTTTTAAAATAGAAAATATTTTTTTAAAGATAGTACTGAGTAACTTTTATTACTTAGAAAGAGAGTCAAATAAAGAGTTTCAAAAAAAATTATAACGAACAACAAAGCAATAAAGAAAACTAAAAAGAGAAAATGATGAAAGGACTCTTTTCCTTTTCGAAAGAGGGAAAATTCAGTTACGGCAGTAAATGACGCTCTCATTATTGCTTAGATAGATAAGCAGAGTCTCACTTGAACGACAAAAGACCAGGACAGTTGTCAACACACAAGAGATAAAGTGAATCCCCTATGAAACATCATCAACAGAAACTCAACAACAGTAAACAAAACTCATTATCTCAATTCAATTGGATGCTTGACAATTGATGAAGGAGTGATGAGCAAAATCAACAGTCTTGCAGGCTACTTAGCTGAATGGATCTGAATTCACCGTCAAACAACCACAAAAGGGATTTAAACAGCTGAATAACCACCAAAAATCGCACATTTGAATCGAGCTTCGTGAAAAACTCTATACAAACGTAAATCTACCGCAAAGTTAGGAGAATAACGTGCCACAATGGTAGAGAAGAACAAGTACAACAATATGTGTGAGAAGTAGGAACCCGAAACAAAGAGATTCTAATATAAAAATATAGAGAAAAACCAACGAAAAAGCAAAAATAAAAACAAGTATACGAAAATAAAAGAAAAAAATACCAGCGGTCGGAGACCATTATCAAAACTAATGTGCTGCCAACCAAATAAAGAAATGAAAAAAAATGAATGCAAGTAAAAGAGAATAGAGAGAAAAAAACCAGGGTGTTTGTTAAAATAATACAAAATATTCTAAAAAAACCTTAATTTCCTAAGGCCAAATAGAGATATTATGAAACCATTATTTTTTAAATTGAGTTTGATATTCATTACTTTTTTACGATATGAATATATACATTGGTTTTACACCTTTAGTAATACATACGTTTACTAAATATTATTTCGTAAAAAAAAGTTTAAAAATATTTATATTATATTTTCATAATCATAATATAGTAATTTTTTCTCACTTGGATAGATGAAATAGAATTACGTAAAACAAATATACGAAGTATAAACATATCCAGGTATGTTGACATGGTCAGAGTGGGTGAATAGAAGCCAAGTCAAACGCAGTCCGTCACATCAAATAAGCATGTTTTAGCCGAAAGAAATTCTAGAATAATAAAGGAATATTTTATCCACGTGAATAATTATTGGGGAAAAGAACAAAATACGAAAACTTATCCGTTTAGTTTTAGAAATATTTTCCTATTTTATTTTCTATTTTCTTTTTAGTTTTTTAAAAATTTAAAAATATACTTGATTAATTGAGATAGAAACTTGTTTTTAAGAATAAAATTAGTGAAAATATGTTTAGTATCTAGTTTTTCAAAATAAAAATTAAAAATAATTATTAAATAATTAAAATATATAGTTAGAAAATATAGCAATAATAAATAAATAAAATATAACTAAATACACTAAAGTTTTAAAATGGCACTAAAAAGATTTGAACCCGAATTAAATTAAAGTTTAGAATTAAAACACCATTGTTTTTATATTTTCTACTTTCTTAAAGTATTTTTAATGAAAATATGACAAAAAATTTTCTGTCCTTTTCAGTGCTTATTTCTATGCCCAATACCTAAAAATTAAATTTTAAACCCTAAGCCTAAATTTAAATCATAAACCCAAAATCCAAAATCATAAAAAATTCACTCTACACGTAATTCTCTAAATCCTAAACCCTAACCTTAATTCTAAATCCTAAACTTTATATTTTAGTATGAGGCATAAATAGGGATACCGAAAAGGGCAAAGAATTTCTATTCATGAAAACATCCTTTTTATGTTTTCAAAATTTTACCTTTTATTTTTTAAAAATTATTTCTAATTTCACAACCAAACATACTTATTGGGGAAAAAGAGGCGCTGCTCATAGCATTTTCTTCTTGTTGTATTTTAAATGGAGCACTCTGGATTTTTGCTGTTGGACATTTGAGATTTGTGTCTGCGCTTCGTTGTAAGCTGTAAAGTGGGTGCGGTGTCAGTGAAAATGAGGCGTGCTCTTCAAGTTGTGCCACGTTTGATTTAGACAAAGATGTTTCTTGCACCTAGGATAACTAGATCTTGTCGGAATATTTGAACGTGCTGGGCTTGGCCCAATTAAAAATAATTAAAAGGATATAATGAGGTTGAAATTTTTAATTTTTTGTCAAGTGTATTAGGATGATTTTATACGCAAATTTAGTGAAATAATGTTGTTTGAAAAAAAAAGAAAATGGGTTGGTGTGAGTGAAATTGTTTACGGATGTTTTACGATAGATGTAAAGTCATGTGTCCTATCGACGACAAAAGTTTTTTTTTTTGTGAAGATTTTGTTATTTTTTATTTCTAGGACCACTTTGAAATAAGTTAAAAATAAAGGGTGAAGCAAGGGGTGTTCACCGTTCACCGCCTAAAGTGTCGTGTGTTACACCGTTCGACATCAACCATCCTCTATCCATTGGTAAGAACCAAATCGATCTTTTTTTTCTTTATTATTGGGTGTTCGTCGACGGTACAATCGACGGTTCATTCGTTGGTTTGACGATGAGATGATATGATTTTCAGTAGAGGGGGTCCGATAAAGACAAGAGTGGCCAGTGGTGGTTGAATCGGTGCTCGGAGTGGAGGAAATTAGGGATTTAGGGTTGGGGCTGAGATTTTTAGAGAAATTAAAGATTTTTGGGTTAATTAATATTTTTTTATTTTTCTCATTTTTAGATTTTAATTTCAGACAATGATCAACCATGCCACGTGTTTGAATTTTATTGGATGACAGAAAAAATGACGTTATCTTAAATGTGTCACGGAAAAAATGTTAGGCACCTATTTAACTCAAAAAATAATTTAAGAAAGGAATATTTTCTCCACGTGAATAATTATTGGGGAAAAGAAAATACGAAAACTTATCCGTTTAGTTTTAGAAATTTTTTCTATTTCTATTTTTATTTTCTATTTTCTTTTTAAAAAATAATTTTTAATCTTTAATTTTTTAAAAATTTAAAAATATACTTGATTAATTGAGAGAGAAGCTTGTTTTTAAGAATAAAAATAGTGAAAATATGTTTAGTAACTATTTTTTCAAAATAAAAATGAAAATAATTATTAAATAATTAAAAAATATAGTTAGAAAATATAACATAAAATATAACTAAATTATGTAATAATGGGTCTGCGCGCTTGATGCGTTTTTCACAAAAATATTTTGATTTTAATGGGAGTCACCACCAATTTTTTAATTTAGGTGAGATTGAATCACTTGAAAATCCGGTTATTTTAATAAAACTTCTTTTTGTCATTTTTATTAAAACGAGCTTTGGTTTACGAAACCAGAAGAATGGGCTCGGGGATATGTTACATGTGGGGAAGGGCGAGCACCCCCCACAACGCCCAAAAATTGGTACCTACCCGATTACGTAATGTCTTAACGATGGAAATTACGAATTCGTATTTAATTTGGAAATTGTGATCCTTGAATGCAAGAATTTTATTATAAAATATATTTAAAAGAATATTCTTTTATATGAGATTAACGAGAAATTTACGCCCCTTTAAGTTGGAGACATAATTTCGCGAGATCCCGGATAAAAGAATATTATTCTAAACATTATAATTTAGAATTAAAAAAAGATATTTTTTATTATAGATTAACGAGAAAGTGACGCCCCTTTAAGTTCGAGGTACATTTTTCACGAGAATCCCTAATAAAAAATCGCTTTAACTTAAAATTCGATTAAAACGAATGAATGCATAATATATACATGCGGATATATAAAATAATACATATATAGATATAATAGAAATTATTATAATAATAATAATAACAATAATAGTACTACATTAGTAGTAATAATAATAATAATGATATTATGATAACAATAACAATATAATAATATAGTAATAATTAATAATATATAATATAATATAATAATAACAGTATCAATAATGATAATATATTAATAATATAGTAATAATAATAATAATAAAAGCTCAAAAAAGAAAGAAAAAACAGTGACCGAAATGAAGTGAAGCAAGAATTTAAATGCGAAATTACAAAGGATACAAAAGTGGAAGGACCAAAGCTGTAATTTCCTCATTTATCAAAACGCGCGGATCCTCTCATCCGAGTCTGGTCATCGTGCAGGTTACACCAGGGGCAAAACGACGTCGTTTTGCATCCCCTTAAGTACAAGTTTTTGCCCCAAAAACTTCATTTTGATATCTGATATTAAAAAAATAACCAAAACTCTCTCAACCCTCTCTCCCCCACTCTCTGCCCAGTCTGGTTGCCGCATGAGGTTTTCCCTAGGCCGCCGTGGATCGGGGACGGAGAGTCGCTTCCTCTGGCAGCCGGAGTTCATGCAAGGAATCTAGATGGTTCGTTTCTTCCCCTAAAGTCGAATCTAGGGTTGGAATTTCCCAAATCTCACCCTAAGTAAGTAGATCTAACAAAGTCGAAGGGTTGTTAAATTTTTTGCTAAACTATAAAATAAGTACCCAAACTATGTCTCTTTTTTGTAATAAGTGCCTAAAGTATTTTTTGTTTAAAATAGGTGCCTAAACTTTCATTTTGGCTGAAATAGGTGCCTAAACTTTTGTTTTTGGCTTGTTTTAAAGTCGATTTTGGCACCAGCTTGGGCACCTAATATAAATTATTTAAAATAAAATTTCAATTAAACTATTTTCCATATATTATATTTTTTAATTTTTTGAAATAATTAGATCAAATACCAACCTTAGTAAATTGAAAAAATAAAAACCTCAAACCCTAAACCCAAAACCCAAAACATGAAACCCTAAATTATAAACCCTAAACTTGAAACCATAACCCCTAACCCATAAGCTCAAAACCATAAACCCTAAACCCAACATTCAAATTTAGATTTTAGGGTTTAGGGTTTTAAGTTCATGGTTTAAGGTTTTGGGTTTATAGTTTTGGGTTTTAGGTTGTAGGTTTTAGGCTTAGGGTTTTGGATTTAATGCTTAGGGTTTATGATGTAAGGTTTGAGGTTTGGGGTTTAGGGCTTAAAGTTTAAGGTTTAGGGTTTAGAGTTTACAATTTTTATTTTTTAAATTGACTAAGGTTGATATTTGATCCAATTATTTAAAAAAATTAAAAAATATAATATATATGAAAAATAATTTAAATAAAATTTTACTTTAAAAAATTTATAATTATATGTCGAGTCCTTAAAATTTTTAATTTTTATTAATTAATTTAATGGTGTTCAACGGAGTTCAGTGTTAGTGGTGTTCAACGGTATTTGTCACACGTTGTAGAATTTTCCTTTAAAAGCCTATTTTTCTCTTTTTTATCCCATTCAGTTTCTTTCCATTTTATTTCGTTTCAACAAAAAATAGTCTCCCAACATCGTCAGCTTCTTGTCGCCACCATCTCCTCTCCAGTAAACTAAAACAACTAAAATAAAGTTTTCCTTCTCCTCTTCATTTTTATGTAATCTGTTAGGAATTTGTTATGCGGCAAAATAACCAAAGAGATAACGACATAGACCAAGACATGCACACGAGACAAGATTTAACGTGGTTCAGCATAGCCTACCTCCACGGACGAGAGAAATGAACAATCCACTAATAACGTAGAGAGCCCGAAGAGTACAAATACATGACAACCCATGCAATCCCAAAACCCGGTGTACAAATCTCATGACCCGGTGGAACCAAAATACTCTTCCCAACATCCCTACAATACCCATCTCTACAACGTAGGCACAATAGTTGTAGAGATTCTAAAAGTGGTTACATCTCTCTAAAGAAATTTCCTCTCTCTCTCATTCTCTTGTACTCTCATAATTCAAAAGGTTAAACCTAGTCTATATTTATAGACCCAAATACTTGGTCACCAATAAACCTTATTCAATAAGATCTCTACCTAAAATATATATTTACTCATTAAAGTAAATCCTAATTACCAAGTAATTTTCAACAACTAGAATTTGATTCAAAATATAACAAATCTCCCCCTTACACAAATTCTATTCGAGCATTGGTCTTCAAGTCTTCAACAACTTCAATTTTTACGTAAGCCAAATATCCGTTGAAGCACCACCGCCAAGTCTTCAACAACTCAAATTCTTATGTAGTATCCGTTGAAGCACCGTTGAATTTTGAGAATTACTCCCCCTGCAACTGAAAGCAAGTTGCAGCAATACTCCTCTGGCATGTCTCCAACAACGCATCGCAAAATCCGCAGCAAATCGCGCAACTCGAACCATAGATCATGATACCATTTGTTAGGAATTTGTTATGCAGCAAAATAACCAAAGCGATAACGTTGTTCAGCATAGCCTACCTCCACGGACGAGAGAAACGAACAATCTACTAATAACGTAGAGATCCCGAAGAGTACAAATACATGATAACCCATGTAATCTCAAAATCCGGTGGAACCAAAACACTTTTCCCAACATCCATACAATACCCATATCTACAATGTAGTCACAATAGTTGTAGAGATCTTAAAGTGGCTACATCTCTCCAGAGTAATTCTCCTTCTCTCATTCTCTTGTGCTCTCATAATTTAAAAGGTTAAACCTAGTCTATATTTATAGGCCCAAATACTTGGTCACCAAGAAACCTTATTCAATAAGATCTCTACCTAAAATAGATATTTACTCATTAAAGTAAATCCTAATTACCAAGTAATTTTCAACCACTGGAATTACAATAAAACCCAACTTAATTACCGATTAGAATTTGAGTCAAAATATAACATAATCGACTTTTTCTTGGATGGACCTGATGGAAGTCGATAAGGACTCAATTTTTTCAAAATTTGAAAAATTGATATTTAATCATTTAAAAATACAAAATTTTAAATTTTTGTTTAAAATTTTTAAAAATTATAATATATTTTAAATTTTATAATCTCTTCTTAAAAGTTCTTATTATATATGTTTTTTGTTGAAAATTTTAGTTAATCTACTAAATTTTTGTGAAAATTTCAAATTAAACACTTCAAAATATTTTTTGAAAATTTAATATAAACTTTTAAATTTTTAAAAAAATAAATACTCCCTCAAATTAGGTTTTCAAGTCCCATCCGTGACCCATTTTGAATTGAAGCTTAACAAATAACAGGCCGTGATATTTTATTTTTTAATTAATTAATTTCAGTTTTGTTGTAAAGATTAAAAATCTCAAAGACTCAGCATATAATTATAAATTATTTAAAATAAAATTTCAATTAAACTATTTTCCATATATATTATATTGTTTAATTTTTTTAAATAATTAGATCAAATACTAACCTTAGTAAATTTAAAAAATAAAAACCCTGAACCATAAACCCAAAAATAAAAACACTAAACTTAAAACCCTAAACCTAAAATATGAAACCTTAACCTATAAACCCTAAACTTAAAACCATTAACCCTAACCCCTAAACCATAAACTAAAAACCCTAAACCCTAAACCCTAAACCTAATGTTCAAAATTGTATTTTTAGGGTTTAGGGTTTAGGGTTTAGGATTAGGGTTTTGGGTTTTCTGTTTAGGGTTTATGATTTAGGGTTTATTATTTTAGGTTTAGGGTTTTGGGTTTATAGTTTAGGTTTTAGGTGTAGGGTTTTGTATTTAGTGTTTAGGGTTTGAGGTTTGGGTTTTAAATTTTAAGGTTTAGGGTTTAGGGTTTTGAGTTTACGATTTTTATTTTTTAAATTGACTAAGGTTGATATTTGATCCTATTTAAAAAATTAAAAAAATATAATATATATGAAAAATATTTTAATTAAAATTTTACTTTAAAAAATTTATAATTGTATGTTGAGTCCTTAAAATTTTTAATTTTTATTAATTAATTTAATGGTGTTCAGTGTTAGTGGTGTTCATCGGTATTTGTCACATTTATATAATTTTCCTTTAATAGCCTATTTTTCTTTTTTTATCCCCTTCGTTTTCATTCCATTTCATTTCGTTTCAACAAAAAACAGTCTCCCAACATCGTCAGCTTCTTATCGCCTCCATCTCCGCTCCAGTAAACTAAAACAACTAAAATAAAATTTTCCTAATCCTAAACCCTAACCTTAATTGTAAACCCTAAACTTTATATTTTAGTATGGGCATAAATAGGGATACCGAAAAGGTAAAAGAATTTCTATTCATGAAAACATCCTTTTTATATTTTCAAATGTTTACTTTTTATTTTTTAAAAATTATTTCTAATTTCACAACCAAACATGTTTTCTTCAATATTTTCTTTAATCCAATCATTCTTACGAATTCTTCATTCATTTTCCTCTAATCCAATCATTATTACGAATTCTGCATTCATTTTTCCTCCTCGATATTTTCTTTAATAAATTATGTAATAACGGGTCCGAGCGCTTGATGCATTTTTTACAAAAATATTTTGGTTTTAATGGGAGTCACCACCAATCTTTTAATTTAGGTGAGATTGGATCACCTGGAAATCCGATTATTTTAATAAAACTTCTTTTTTTCATTTTTATTAAAACAACGAGTTTTAGTCTATGAAATCAGAAGAATGGGTTCGGGGATCTATTACGTGTGGGGAAGGGCAAGCACCCCCACAACGCCCAAAAATTGGTACCTAGCCAATTACATAATGTCTTAACGATGGAAATTACGAATTTGTATTTAATTTGGAAATTGTGATCCCTGAATGCATGAATTTTATTATAAAATATATTTTAAAGAATATTCTTTTATATGGGATTAACGAGAAATTTACGCCCCTCTAAGTTCGAGACATAATTTTGCGAGACCCCGGACAAAATATTATTCTAAACATTATAATTTAGGATTAAAAAAAGATATTTTGTGTTAGAGATTAACGAGAAAGCGACGCCACTTTAAGTTCGGGGTACATTTTTCACGAGAATCCCTAATAAAGAAAATCGTTTTAATTTAAAATTCGATTAAAACGAATGAATGCAGGATATATACGTGTGGATATATACAATAATACATATATTGTTAATACATGTATTAAACTATAAATAAGTAAATAATAATATTAGTGATAATAACAATAATAATAGCATTAATACATAAAAATACTAATAATTGGTAATAATAATAATATTATTATTAATAACACTAATATAATAATAAGTGTAAATGCAATAATAATAATAATATAGATATAATAGAAATAATAATAATAATAATAACAATAATAGTACTACATTAGCAATAATAATAATAATAATAATAATAATAATAATAATAATAATAATGATGATGATGATGATGATGATATTATGATAACAATAACAATATAATAATATAGTGTAATTAATAATATAATATAATAATAACAATATCAATAATAATAATAATAATATAGTAATAATAATAATAAAAGCTTAAAAAAAGAAAAAACAATGACCGAAATGAAATAAAGCAAGAATTTAAATGCAAAATTACAAAGGATATAAAAGTGGAAGGATCAAGGTTGGAATTTCCCAAATCTCACCCTAGGTAAGTAGATCTAACAAAATCGAAGGTTTATTAAAATTTTTACCTTTTCTTTCTATTTTTAATTTTGTTTTTTCCCTTTCAATCTTGATTTTTTGGTTCGAATCTCCCTAAAAATTTTCACTAACTCTCTTTTGGATTTGTAGGTGGCTGATTTAAAGGGCAGAATAGTGGATCTCAGCCAGCCACGTATGAGGGTGATAAGGCTTAAAATGAGTGTTTAGGGCGTGGATATGACTGGGTGATCAGATAATGGGCGGTGGTGGCATAGGGGATAATAAGATCAGGTTTAGATTATTTTGGTTAAAATTATGGTTTGTTTGGGTTAGAGTTTTGGTTGGGGTTTAGTTAGGGTTATTTTAGATTTTTGTGGTGGCAGCTAAAGTTGGCAAGATCGATGGCGGCCGAGGCTTGGATGAACGTCGACATCAGCGGCTAGGATTAGGGTTAGGGTTAGATGGCTAGAGTTTAGTTTAGGTTGTGGGCCTGGTGGATCTGTTTTAGTTTGGGTATTGGATTGTAATATTTTTGGGCTTTAAAGGCCCGGACAGAATTGGGTGTTTACAGTTGCCCTTTTTGCTTATTGTTGTATAACGACAACATGGAAAAGAAAAAAAAAGAGAACCAATTGTGTCCGGTCCAGTTCGGCTATACCAGTACATTGTCTTTGGTCTTCAATCGATATTCTTCTCTTCTCTTGGAAAGTTAAACTAGGTGATCCATTCCATTGCATTTTCAATGAGACAAGATTCATTGTTGTGTTCATTCCACTATAATTTCATGGAGATGAACTCATTGTTTTATTCATTCTGCTGCAACTTTAGGGAGATAAAATTGTTGTCACACTTTATCTGTTCCACTGTAAATTCAGGGAGATATGTTTGCCATCGTGTTCATTCCGTTGCATCTTCAGGGAGATGAACTTGTGGTTGTGCTCATTCTGCTGCATCTTCAGTGAGATAAACTTGTCATCATGCTCATTCCACTATAATTTTAGGGAGATGAGATTGTTGTAGCTTTATCTATTCTACTGCATCTTCTGAGAGACATATTTCGTTGGGTTCATTTTATTGCATCTTCAGGGAGATGAACTTGTGGTGTCTATTCCACTGTAACTTAAGGGAGATAGGATAGTTGTGGCAAGATTTGTTCCACTACAACTCCAGAGAGACAAAATTGTTGTTGAGTTGATCTGCTCCATTACTTGTTGGAGAGACAGAATCTGTAAAACTTGTTTTTGTAGGCACACTCAGGATGCTATGATTAGTATGAATCAAATGATCCTAGATTTATCATGTCTAATGAATGCAAAATGCTATTCGAGAATGTTTTTTTGGTTCTAAAGTCGGCTTGAGCATATGTATCTGTTCTTAAACTAACATTATTAGCTGCTCGAACTCTGATTAGTTTGAGTCACCATTTTTCTTCAGTTTTGATCAAATTACGAGATAATTATTTGCCCTAAATTTTTATTTTAACATCTCCTCGATGTATAACTAAGGGTAGTGTCTCTTCTTTTTAAGCTTTTTACCCATGGAAATGTCCTTTTCGATCAAGATTGTCTTTGGTCCCTATAGTTTTGGGAATATTTTGAAAGCAATATAAAGTGATCCTTTTATATTTATGGAATTGTTAGCTCAATGATCGTTATGCCAATGTATAATACTCATGTAAACAAAGGCATAAGATGAAGCGAAGAATTTATTGAGAATGAAGTTCATAATATTAGGTGGCAAACATTGAAAGAGAATAAAGCAAAAAACAAAATTAGGTGCCCCAAATATCAATCAGACGAAATTTGCTGGACCATCTTACCGAGAACCCTCATGTGCCTCACATGTGTTTAGGAGACCTCAAGTGCTTTGTTGATATCCCAAGATGCAAAATTCCCCCTAAAATTGAGTTTTCGAGGGAACTGATCATCACATGCCTTAGCCTTTTTGATCAAAATTTAAGCTGCCCTTTTCGGGTTTTCAACTCAAAACCTTATTTGGTTTCAAGACGTCCTTTACGGGTTTTCATCTTGAACCCTCATTTTATTTTTTATTCTTTTTTTCTCTTTTGTTTTTTGATATACCTAAAGCGCCCTTTTCGGGTTTTCACCTTAGATATTTTTAGAAGTTTTTTTCAAAGTGCCCTTCCAGGTTTTCACTTTGTTTTTTTCTCTTCACTTCAAGTAAAATATTTCTTGACTAAATCTAAATTCATAGGGCTAGGTAAATCTTTACCATCCATTTCAGTCAAAATAAAAGCTCCTCTAGAAAATGCTTTTTTCACAACGTATGAACTTTCCCAATTTGGCATCCATTTCCCTAAAAATATTTCTAAATCGGTAGGATCTTTTTCAACATTAGATCCGCCTCCTGAAATTCCCTTAGGCGAACCTTTTTGTTATAAGCTTGTATCATCCTTTTCTGGTACATTTGACCATGTCTGATGGCTTTCAATCTTTTTTCTTCAATTAAAGCCAGTTGGTCATATCGGGTTTGGATCCATTCCACTTCATCTAGTTTTAGTTTTGACAAAATTCAGAGGGAAGGAATCTCAACCTCGATGGGTAGTATCGCTTTCATCCTATAAACCAGGGAAAAAATATTACCCCGGTAGAGGTACTGAATGATGTACAAAGCATATAGAGCAAATGGTAGCTTATCATGCCAATCTTTATAAGTTTCTACCATCTTTCCAACAATCTTTTTTTATATTCTTGTTGGCTGCTTCCACTGCTCCGTTCATCTGAGGACGGTATTGTGACGAATTATGATGTTGTATCTTGAACTGTTTGCACACTTCTTATATGGTCTTATTGTTCAAGTTTAATGCGTGGTCAAATATGACACTCTTCGGCATCCCATACCGACATATGATTTCTTTCTTCAGGAATCTGTTAACTGCTGATTTGGTGACATTAGTATATGTGGCCATTGTTACCCACTTGATGAAGTAATCAATAACTACAAAGATAAATCGATGCCCATTGGAAGCCTTCAGTGATATAGGTCCGATGACATCTATGCCCCACAAAGAAAATGGCCATGGGGAGTTCATAACATGTAGCAGTGATGGAGGAACATGGATCTTATCTGCATAAATTTGACACTTGTGGCATTTCTTGGCATAGTTGATGCAGTCCTCTTCCATTATGGACCAATAATACCCAAATCTCATAATTTGTCTCGCCATTGTGAATCCATTGGTGTGTCTTCCACATACACCCTTATGGACTTCTTCAAGAATCTTTTTGGCTTCGACAACATCCACAGTATTCACGACTTTTGTATTACAAAATGTCATGATACCAAGGATGTTCATTTTTTTCACCTTCCTCAATGTTATAGCAATAGGCTAGAGACTGGTATACACTCATTTGTATATGACTCAAATCGGAATGCTTGTTGACTTTAATCAACAAAGACAAAGTAGACAAGGCATCTGACATTTGGTTGCCCTCTCATGGGAGACCGTGGAAGGTAATCTCATAGAACTCCTTAATTAGATCCAGAACAAGATTTCGATAATCCATCAACTTGGAATCTCTAGTCCTCTATTCTTATCAGAGCTGGTAGATCACGAGCATAGAATCCCCGTATACTTTTAACAATTTAATATTGCTCTCAATGGCATCTCAAATCCCCATAACACATGTTTCATATTCTGCTATGTTATTCATGCAATCAAAATCGATATTGCTGGCAAAAGGGTAGTGATCACTATCTGGAGAGACTAACACTGCCCCGATTTCTTTGCCTATAACATTTGAGGCGCCGTTGAAGTTCATTCTTCATTACCTATCATCTGGGGTACTTTCCTCCATAGTCGTAACTCACAGTAGGTCTTCATTTGGAAAATTAAAGTTTAGAGGTTCATCTCAACCTCATTGGGTAGTATCGCTTTCATCCTATAAACTTTCCAACAATCTTTTTGATATTCTTGTTGGCTGCTTCCACTGTTCCATTCATCTGAGGACGGTATGGTGATGAATTATGATGTTGTATCTTGAACTGTTTACACACTTCTTCTATGGTCTTATTGTTCAAGTTTAATGCGTGGTCAGACATGATACTCTTCGGCATCCCATACCGACATATGATTTCTTTATTCAGGAATCTGTTAATTGTTGATTTGGTGACATTAGCATAGGTGGTCATTTTTACCCACTTGATGAAGTAATCAATAACAACAAAGATAAATCGATGCCCATTGGAAGCCTTCAGTGATATAGGTCCAATGAAATCCATGACCCACATAGAAAATGACCATGGGGAGTTTATAACATGTAGCGGTGATAGAGGAACGTAGATCTTATTTGCATAAATTTGACATTTGTGGCATTTCTTGGCATAGTTGATGTAGTCCTCTTCCATTGTGGACCAATAATACACAAATCTCATAAATTTTCTTGCCATTGTGAATCCATTGGCGTGTCTTCCACATACACCATTATGGACTTCTTCAAGAATCTTTTTGGCTTCGAAAGCATCCACACACCGCAATAGCACTTGATCATTTTTTTCTCTTGTATAAGATTTCCCCATCTAGGATATACTCGCTTGCTAGCCTTTGTAGTGTCATTTTTTCATTCTCAGTAGCATGCTCTGGGTATTCACGACTTTTTATGTATTACAAAATATCATGATACTAAGGATGTTCATTTTTTTCACCTTTCTCAATGTTATAGCAATAGGCTAGAGACTGGTATACACTCATTTGTATATGCCTCAAATCGGACTGCTTGTTGACTTTATTCAACAAAGACAGAGTAGCAAAGGCATCCACCATTTGGTTGTCCTCTCATGGGAGATAGTGGAAGGTAATCTCATAGAACTCCTTAATTAGATCCAAAACATGATTTTGATAATCGATCAACTTAGAATCTCTAGTCCTCTATTCTCATCAGAGCTGGTAGATCACGAGCATAGAATCCCCGTATACTTTTTACAATTTAATATTGCTCTCAATGGAATATCAAATCCCCATAACACATGCTTTATATTCTGCTATGTTATTTCGTGCAATCAAAATCGATCTTGCTGGCAAAAGGGTAGTGATCACTCTCTGGAGAGAATAACACAGCCCTGATTCCTTTGCCCATAACATTCGATGAGCCGTCGAAGTTTAGTCTCCAATACCTATCTTCTAGGGTACTTTTCTCCACAGTCATAACTCACATCAGGTCTTCATTTGGGAAATCAAAGATCAAAGGTTCATAATCATCCAGGGTTTGGCTAGCTAGGAAGTCGGCCATTGCACTCCCTTTCACAACTTTTTGGCTTACATAAACCAAGTCAAATTCAGACAACAAAATATGCCATCTGGCCATTCTTCCTGTCAGTGTAGTTGACTTTATCAAGTATTTAAGAGGATCCAACTATGATATTAGCCATGTCGTATGATACAACATGTATTGCCTTAGTCTTCGGGTAATCCAAACCAATGCACAACACAATTTCTCGATTAGTGAATATCTCACTTCATATTCAGTAAATTTCTTGCTGAGATAATAAACCTCCCTTTCTTTCCTTCCTATCTCTTCATGTTGCCTAGTACACATCCCATAAAATTCTTAGAGATAGTTAAGTAAAGAATCAATGGTTTGTTTGGGTTAGGTGACATTAAACTGGGGCATTCAATAGGTAGTGCTTGATATTGTCGAAGGCCTCATGATATTCATCATTTTATTCTCCTGGGTTATACTTTTTGAGAAGACAAAAGATGGGATCATATTTTTTGGTCAATTGTGAAATAAACCGAGCAATGTAATTTAATCTTTCCAAGAAGCCTCTTACTTCCTTCCGAGTGCGCAAGGGTGGTAAATCTTGGATGGCTTTGACCTTATCTCGATCAACTTTAATGCTATTTTTGCTAACTATAAAACCAAACAGCTTTTTTGATGCATCCCCAAAGGTATATTTGTCCAGATTTAGCTTTAACTGGTATTTTCTTAGTCTCAAGAACAATTTCCTCAAGACTGCCACATGTTCTTCCTCTGTTTGAGACTTAACAATCATGTCATCGACATACACTTCAATTTCCTTATGTATCATATCATGGAACAGAGTAACCATGGCTCGCTGGTATGTTGCCCTTGTATTTTTCAGTCCAAAAGGCATCACCTTATAACAAAAGGTTCCATATAGCGTGACGAATGTGGTTTTTTCCATATTATCAGGGTACATCTTTATTTGGTTATAACTTAAAAAATCGTTCATAAAGGAGAATAATGAATGTTTTGTTGTATTATCAACCAGGGTATCGATGTGAGGCAATAAGAAATTATCTTTTAGGCTGGCTTTATTTAGATCCTGATAATCAACACACATTTGGACTTTGCCATCTTTCTTTGGAACAAGGACTATATTGGCCACCCATTCTGAATATTTGACTTCCTGTAGAAACCCATCATCAAACTATTTCTTTACCTCATATTTTATCTTCAGGAGTACATCAGGCATCATCCTTCGAAGCTTCTGTTGGACCGATTTGCAATCCTCCTTTATGGGAAGTTTGTGTACAACGACATCCGTTCTTAACCCCGGTATATCTTGATAGGACCATGCAAAGATATCTTTGAATTTTAGGAGCAGCTCAATTAGATCGCGTCTTATTTTAGAGGTAATGCATGATCCGATCTTTACCTCTTTCTTTTCTTCTGTATCTCCCAGACTCACAATTTCTACCGACTCTTTGTGAGGCAAGACTGGTTTTTCATCTTGCTCTACCATTCTCAATAGGTCGGGAGATAGATCACAATCTTGATCTTCTTCAAAGTCTTAAGGCTCATCTAGACACACATCTTGCTCAAAAATGAGTTTTGAATCAGTCTCAATGTTGCTTGATACGTTGATATCAAGAGACTTGGCACGAAATAATGACGTCCATGGAAAAGTGAATTTTAGGAATGTGCAATTTATATATTATAAGTATATATGATGAGAAAGAAATAAGAATAAAAATGTTTGCCAGATGTAACACAAAAATTATCATTTTATTGACATAAGGACAGTAAGCACATGTCCTTTACAAAGAGACCCTTGTTGCTCTCGGGCAAGAGTAACAAGTGCGTTCTAAAAAATTCTCTAAAATATTCCTAAACACTGTAGGGACTTCTTTAGTCGCCCAATTGTTCAGAACAGTTCTAGAGGTGTAAGGACGAATTCCTCTTAGATACATTCCTTCATTTTCTTCTTTAGTCACAACATTGATGTCCAAAGCTTCCAACATTCTTCCCAACTCATTTTTTTTCATTTTTCTTAATCTGCTCCGGGTGGATAAATCCTCCTGATACAAAAGTTTCAGAAAGGCAAGGAAAATACATAGGTTTCCAGTTGACACCTTCTCCTTTCATACGGGCTTTCCTCATCTCCTACTTTTTCACAATCTCGCTCATTCATTGTTTGGCATTTAGCTTATATCCCAGGCCAAAACGATCCTATTTATTGATTACAAATGGTGTACTAACCCTGTGTAATGACCTGGGTTTTGGAACCCGAGTGTCAGGTTAAACCGAGGCATGGGCCTCGCGTTTGGGTTATATTGTTGGGCCTATTAAGCCTTGGTGGGCTTGGGTTTGGTTTTGGGCTTGAGGTATGTGGTATTAGAGAGGGGCTTTATGGTAACTTCATAATTAAAGAAGATAATGAGAGGGGGAGTTATGGGGCTGCAAATTTTGTGTGTCGATGAGGTCATTTTGTCCCCAAAAGTTCTTCCCAACACTCTATCTTCTTTTTATTTGAGTTTGGATTTAAAGGCACCATCTTTTCTAGTTTTGAGTTGAAATCCCGGATTGGTGTAGAATGGAAGGTTGTTAGGCATTCAAAGATCTACAAACCAAGGTAAGTTTTGTTTCAAATGGTAGAGAAAAAGGGTTTAGTGAGGGGTTTTAGTGAGAGAACGGGAATGGTGTTTTCAATCTCATTTCTTGTGGTTGAACCTTCTTTTAAGCTCCTTTTTAACCTCCTAAAAACTTTGTAACTTGTTTACAACATTCCATTGTAGTTCAAGATGTTGGGGAGCATTCAAAGGCCCAAGGGAAGAGGAAACCTTGAGGTGGAGGTTGAGGGTCCTCTTTAGCATGTATTTCGAGGTTAGTACACTTCTAACTTCTATGTGTTCATGTGCATCATCATTTTGGTATGTGTTGCTTGATATATGGTGTTTTGATAATTTAGAGTTGGGATGATCATCAATGGAAATCTTGTAATTATTGATGTTTAAGGGAAAAAATGGTTAGAAACTGACCAAATGACTCCAAATAACTTGTAGAAACATTTTAAGACTTAACAATGAAGGTTGAAGGGGGTTTGGTACAATCCTGAGCTTTAGGTTTCGAAATCGAGGTTTGAGTACCGGTACGGGGTGGCTACGTATCGATACTCCTTCGTATCTCAGGGGTCGAATTGTAAAAGGCATACCGGTACGCCTCTCCGCGTATTGATACCCCTCGTTAGATCAGAATTCTAGTGAGGCTTTGGTGTACCGGTACGCTCGGGGCGTATCAGTATCCACTGTTACATTGCCTAGAAAGGCTTTGTACCGGTATGCTATGGTAAGCGTATCAATATGGGTAAGGATCGGTATGGGGCAATCCTAGTACCGATATAGGGTACCGATATGGAACGAAGCGTATTAGTACAAGGTAAGGGCCAATTTCTTTCGAATCTAAATGGCGTATCGGTACTCAGCAGGGAGTACCGATACCTAGAGGGGAGTACCGATACTCATCTTAGAGTATCGATACTTGTTGGGCAATCTACCCAAGTTTTTATGTTTTGAGTTCGGGGGTTCTATAAATTGTGACAAAGGTTCTAATGGGTCCCTTATGATATAAAATGACTGGTAAAATCGAGAATGTATGTTCTTCTTTGCATATATGGATTAAATGGTTAATTGAGTATTGGAATGAAAGTAAATTGCTTGGTAAGCAAGTTTTAGGGATCCTTGGTGGATCATTTGTGGTCATGCCAAGTAAGGGAACTTGTTTGGTTATGAGTCCTTGTTTGATGGGATCCGAATACCAGTAAGTGAGTGTTGCAACACATGAAGGTCATCCGATATGAGATTCTAGGTGATAAATCGAAGACCATTCGATGTGAGATTTTGAGTGATGATAATTGCTCGATGCAAGATTTCGAGCCCCACTCGATGTGAGATTCTGAGCCAAGACTCGATGTGAGATTCTGAGTATACCGCTCGATGCGAGATTCTAAACAGCTCGACGTGAGATTCTGAGCATGGGTGGGTTTCCCAGAATCGGGTGACATTGGGCCTCACTCCTGGATTATTTATTTATATGTTGATATTGTTAAGGTGTTGATTGTTCTATAGCATGTGTTTAGGCAGTTATGGTAGCGCCATCACTTTATCTTACCCTAACATCATATTTCATAACATGATCTTAATTATGATTCACCCGAGGCATGGTCAAGTGGCTGTGTATCCACTGAGCTTTGTTAGCTCAGCATTCGAAATTGGTGTTTCCGTTCGTAGGTTAATATGTAGTTCGAACGTAGCGGAGCACCGTCAAAGCAAGGATCCAGTATTGGCCTTTTGGTAAAGTATAAGTACTTAGATGTAGTGGCCTATGCATTCGTAGAACCCTATGTATTTGTAACTCTATTTAATTTAACTTGTATGGGTCAAATGTTTTATTACTGTATTTGGAGCTCCTTTAACTATTTGAATGTTTTAAGTAAGTATGGATTTAGATGCTTGATATGTCGCGTTTGGATTTATAAGGTTGAATTTCTTTTACTGGCTTTTAAAAGTAAAAAAATTATGGGAGTGGTTCAGGCTTGTAGCCTAATTGCACCATCCGGGTTGAGGGTGTTACACCCTGCCTTGTAGATATTTCCCTAATCCTCTACCTACCCAGGCTCCTCTTCCCATTGTCAGTTTGATTTCCATTCTTGTGGCTCTAGACAACTTTGAAGTGGGAATCTGACTCCTTTCGGCTATAATGGTTGTGTAACAAATTCAAATGCCTGAAATGAGCATTTTATGGCCTTCTCATCAATCTCTATATAAGGGGCATCACTAGTGATGGAAGCTATGATGTCCTCTTCAGTATTCACAGTGACAAGCCGCCCCTCAAAGACAAACTTTAATTTCTAGTAGAGTGATGATGAAACTGCCCTAGCTGAATGGATCCAGGGTCTTCCCAATAAACAGTTATATGTGGGCTTGATATCTATTACAAGAAAATCTACGTCATATGTGTTTAGGCCTACAAGTAACTACATTTTGATTCTTCCTATCACTTTTCTTTCAGTATCATCGAAAGCTCGAACTAGGATATTGCAAGCCTTCATATGAGAACTGTCTACTAGAAGCCTGTTCAAAGTGGCCAATGGTAGGACATTCAAAGCAGATATGTTGTCAATCAGGACCCCTGGCAACGTATAGCCTTTGTATCGAGTAGTAATGTGCAGGGCTTTAGTAGATCCCATACCACCTGGGGTATCTCTTTATCATTGAAATAGATGAAGTTATTAGCTTTCAAATTGTTTGCCAACCTGTCCAATTTTTTCACCAAAATGTCATTAGGAACAAAGTTTCATTCAGCATTTTCAGCGGCAAAATTTGGTGTGATTCTGAACTTAGCAGTAAGGATAATATCGATATACGAGAAGGTAGCTTACAGAGGTGTTCGACAACACTGTATTCACTGTGTTTCAAGAATTTTAGAAATTCTTTCACCTTTTGTTTAACTTGCTCATTGATTGGTGATTCCGGTTCAACAACCTTTACTTTTTCAGGCTCAATTATCAAGGGTTTCCCTTTAGGATCCTTTGCTTCTTTAGGAACATATCGCCTTCTGCTCCTGGTGAAGAAACCAATGCCACTAACCTCATTTGAATTGGTCTTTGGAGTATCATTTCCCTAAATTTTTACTCCACAATCATACTTTCATGGGACTTTCTAGTTATCATTGTAAGGAAAATGACCTAGTTTTTGAATCGTGATCTTTTCTCTCGAAATTTTAATTCATTCATACTTTCTTAGTCATGAGATGATCACAACCGAGAAATTGCCCTTACAGTTATTCTTAGAGGCTTCTCCTTTTGAAGCAAAAATGTTTGCCTCATCCAACTTTCTTTCCTCGAAAAATTCTAACTCTTTGTTATCGATCAATTTCTGAACAAGAGCTTTGAACTCTGCACAATTTTGGATATCATGATTTCCTTCACCATGGTATAGACAATGGTCTTTGGAGACTTCCTTTATGTCTCCTAAGCCTTGCTACACCAGGCCTATCTCGACTATCTTTTCTTAAACCCACTTCAATTGACTTTACCTCGTCGACACTGGTTTTGATTCTCTTGTTCCCATCATTAACGATTGCATTTAGTGATTGGGTAATGGGTTTCAAGTTGTATTTGACCCTGTAGAGTCATCGAATCTCACGACCCCCCATCTTTATAAACTTTTCAATAAGCTTTCTGAAAGTGATGCAGTTATCGATAGAGTGTCCTACGATCCCAGCATAATAGTCACATTGAGCATTGGCATCCTACCATTTTGGGTAAGGGGGTTGTATTGGCTTTGTGTAATATGCAGACACCACGTGTGCATTGTACAAATTCTTGTATAACTCCCCATAGGTCATCGGGATAGGAGTAAATTCCATATCTTCTGCTTTCGCTCTTTGATTTGATTCATACTTTAAGGAAGTTTAGGTATTTGAGGTCGCAGCTTTGGGTTGTTCGACTATCAACTGCTTTGAATAGACGACATTATAGACACTTGTATTGTTGCCTCACCCTTCTTCCATCTAGGGTTTGAATTCTTTGACTTTTCCTCATCTTTAATCTTTTCACTTCGGATTGCATTTTCAATCATTTCTCTATTCATTATTATGTTAGAGAAGTCCTTTGTAGCACCTCCTATCATATGATTGAGGAAGGGTTTCTTCAGTGTAACGATGAAAATCATCAATAACATGGATGTAATGTTTAACAAATGCCTGGGCTAAATCTTTCCAAACCTTATCATAGTTTCATGTGTGACCCACATTTCTAAGTAAGGAGATATGTCTTAATTTTGCTTGTACACCTCTTGTCTACTGTTTTTGGACCATGCAATAATATACTTAAATTTACTTGAAAATTTTCAAGTTTTGAAACTTCAAGCCATTTGATGATTCATCCCTTTTACATGTATTTGAAGCTTTGTAGGTTTTATTTATCCAAGCATTAATTTCCATTTCGGTTTTGCTTGTTATGTTACCTGGAGCAAAGCAACAGCTACTGCACAAACTTCGGAGATTTGAGAAACTGGCTAAGCTGGATCCGATCGAATTCGAGAAAAGAATGTTAGATGATGATGATGATAAGTACGGAATTTGCGACCTGCACAAAGAAGACGAACTTGAGAACGAGTTGGTTTCTTCTGATAGTGAAATGAACATAGATGTCATTATCCAAGAAGTGCTTAAATCAAGCTTCTGCAATGCCGCATGTCTCCCGGACAGCACGAAAAGGTTGGTGTCTGATCTCATTGCAGAGGAAGAGACTGGCATCTATCGAGAAATGGTGGCTAAAAGGGTATGCGAAAGGCTAGAATCATGGAAAGATGTGGAATCAAGCACCATTGACATGATGGTGGAACAAGATTTCAGAAGATCAGAGCTTGATGGTTGGAAAAGAAATCAAGAAGAGATTAGAGAAACTGCATCACAACTTGAATATGCAATATTTGGATTATTGATGGAGGAATTATCAGAAGAACTTGTTTAACTGGGATTTTTTGAAGCTAAAAATGAATTTTGGATTCACTTTCTTCATTTCTTTCTGAAGAAAAATCAAAACCATATGTTAATTTGAGTCTGACTTGTTCTTAATTGATGGACTAATGAGGTTGTGGGTTAGAATAGCAAGATGTTATTATGTATATGATAATCACGTATGTAGTGGGTAATAGGGCTTATGGATCGATCCTTATTTTAATATGATATATATATATTCAATAAATTGATATTTATATTTCTATTGCAAATGTCAAGATTAGTGAGAAGCGGATATCTTTGTTTTAATGAGATGTATGCACTTTTTCGTAGTTTTTTAAGGGATAATATCAAAGTTCGTCTTTTATACTTATTTGGATGGAAACCAATTAGTTAATGGTTAATATATCTTGCTGATTAGGCAGGCTTATATGGGTAGGAATGCTGATATGGCATGTTCATATGGATGCATCTGATAAAAATGCCTATGGAATACGAAAAGTTATATAATGGGTCTGACTTACCACATCAGTTATGGTCACAATCAATAAAAATCACCAATTTCACTATTTTTTTCTCCAATTATTTTTTTAACCAATGAATCTTTACTAATTTTTTCTCATGACATTTAAAAAACAGTTCTTTTGGAGGTTATTATATTATTAAGTTAATGACATAGAAAATAGCGATGAATTGAATAATTTTTATTGGATGAGACCACGACTGATGTAGTAAGTCAGACTCGTGATATAATTTATCCTGAAATACTTAAATCTGAGCTTGAAGGGTATAAGATTGATAAGTTAACCATTAGATGAACAAACATTGTGTTTTTTTTGTGCCCACAGTATGCCCAACACAAAAAATTAAACTCTAAACCTTAACTCTAAATTTTAAATTTTAAATCTTAAATCCTTAACCACACACCCTAAATCATAACTCCTAACCCTAAATGACATATATAAATACACCAAAAAAGACAAGAGGATCTCTATTTCATTGTATTTACTAACAATATTTAAAATATAATTTAAATTTTGGTATCATTAATTAAAAAATCAAACACCCAAAATTATATAATTTGAAAGCAGATGAGTCAATCACGTGTGACAAACACCGCTGAACACCACTAACGCTGAACACCATTAAATTGATTAATAAAGATTAAAAATCTCAAAGACTCAATATATCATTATAAATTATTTAAAATAAAATTTCAATCAAACTATTTTCCATATATATATATTATATTTTTTTAATTTTTTTTAAATAATTAGATCAAATACCAACCTTAGTCAATTTAAAAAATAAAAACCCTAAACCCTGAACCATAAACCCAAAAACAAAAACACTAAACACTAAACTTAAAACCCTAAACCCAGAACATGAAACCCTAACATATAAACCCTAAACTTAAAATCCTAACCCCTAAATCATAAACTTTTCCGTAGTTTTTTAAGGGATAATATCAAAGTTCGTCTTTTTATACTTATTTGGATGGAAATCAATTAGTTAATGGTTAATATATCTTGCTGATTAGGCAGGTTTATAAGGGTAGGATTGCTGATATGGTATGTTCATATGGACGCATCTGATAAAAATGACTATGGAATACGAAAAATTATATTATGGGTCTGACTTACCACATCAGTCATGATCTCAATCAATAAAAATCACCCACTTCACTATTTTTTTCCAATTATTTTTTTAAGCATTGAATCTTCACTAATTTTTTCTCATGTCATTTAAAAAACAGTTCTTTTGGAGGTTATTATATTATTAAGTTAATGACATAGAAAATGGTGATGAATTGAATAATTTTTATTGGATAAGACCATGACTGATACAGTAAGTCAGACCCATAATATAATTTCTCCTCAAATACTTAAATCTGAGCTTGAAGGGTATAAGATTGATAATTTAACCATTAGATGAACAAACATTTTGTGTTTTTTTTGTGCCCACATTATGCCCAACACAAAAAAGTTCAATTTTAAATCTTAACTCTAAATTTTAAATTTTAATTCTTAAATTTTAAACCACGCACCCTAAATCATAACTCCTAACCCTAAATGACATTATAAATACACCCAAAAAAGACAAGATGATCTCTATTTCATTGTATTTACTAACAAGATTTAAAATATAATTTAAATTTTGGTATCATTAATTAAAAAATCAAACACCCAAAATTATATAATTTGAAAGCGAACGAGTCAACCACGTGCAAAAAACACCGCTGAACACCACTAACGCTGAACATCATTAAATTGATTCATAAAGAATAAAAACCTCAAAGACTCAACACATAATTATAAATTATTTAAAATAAAATTCCAATTAAACTATTTCCATATATATTATATTTTTTATTTTTTTAAATAATTAGATTTAATACCAACCTTAGTCAATTTAAAAAATAAAAACCTAAAACCCAAAACCCTGACCATAAACCCAAAAATAAAAACACTAAACCCTAAACTTAAAACCCTAAACCCAAAACATAAAACCTTAACCTATAAACCCTAAACTTGAAACCATAACCCCTAAACCATAAACCATAAACTCAAAACCATAAACCATAAACTATAAAACATAAACCATAAACCCTAAACCCTAAACCCAATGTTCAATTTCATATTTTAGGGTTTAGTGATTAGGGTTTATAGTTTAGGGTTTAGGTTTTGGGTTTAGTGTTTAGGGCTTATGATTTAGGGTTTATTATTTTAGATTTAGGGTTTATGGATTATAGTTTAGGGTTTTAGGTTTTAGGTTTAGGGTTTATGATTTATGGTTTGAGGTTTGGGGTTTAGGGTTTTGAGTTTACAATTTTTATTTTTTAAATTAACTAAGGTTGATATTTGATTCAATTATTTAAAAAATTAAAAAAATAATATATATGAAAAATAATTTAATTAAAATTTTACTTTAAAAAATTTATAATTATATGTTGAGTCCTTAAAATTTTTAATAATTAATTTAATGGTGTTTAACGGTGTTCAGTGTTAGTGGTGTTCAGCGGTATTTGTAACACGTTGTAGAATTTTCCTTTAAAAGCCTATTTTTCTTTTTTTTTATCCCTTCCAGTTTCATTCCATTTCATTTCGTTTCAACAAAAAATAGTCTCCCATCATCGTCAGCTTCTTGTCGCCACAATCTCGGCTCCAGTAAACTAAAACAACTAAAATAAAGTTTTCCTTCTCCTCTTCATTTTTATGTAATATGTTAGGAATTTGTTATGCGGCAAAATAACCAAAGCGATAACGACATAGACGAAGACATGCACATGAGACAAGATTTAACATGGTTCAACATAGCCTACCTCCACGGACGAGAGAAGCGAACAATCCACTAATAACGTAGAGAACCCGAAGAGTACAAATATATGGTAACCCATGTAATCCCAAAACCCGGTGTACAAATCCCATGACCCGGTGGAACCAAAACACTCTTCCCAACATCCCTACAATACCCATCTCTACAAAGTAGGCACAATAGTTGTAGAGATCCTAAAAGTGGTTACATCTCTCTAGTGTAATTCCCCCCTCTCATTCTCTTGTTCTCTCATAATTCAAAAGGTTAAACCTAATCTATATTTATAGACCCAAATACTTGGTCACCAAAAAACCTTATTCAATAAGATCTCTACCTAAAATAGATATTTACTCATTAAAGTAAATCCTAATTACCAAGTAATTTTTAACCACTAGAATTATAATAAAAACCAACTTAATTAACAATTAGAATTTGAGTCAAAATACAACAAATCTCCCCCTTGACACAAATTCTATTCGAGCATTGGTCTTCAAGTCTTCAACAACTTCAATTTTTACGTAAGCCAAATATCCGTTGAAGCACCACCGCCAAGTCTTCAACAACTCCAATTCTTACCTAGTATTCGTTGAAGCACCGTTGAATTTTGAGAATTACTCCCACTGCAACTGAATGCTCGTTGCAGCAATACTCCTTTGGCATGTCTCCAACATCGCACCGCAAAATCTGAAGCAAAAATTCCTCCACAATCGCGCAGCTCGAACCATAGCTCATGATACCATTTGTTAGGAATTTGTTATGCTGCAAAATAACCAAAGCGATAACGACATAGACCAAGACATGCATAGGAGACAAGATTTAACATGGTCCAGTATAGCCTACCTCCACGGACGAGAGAAATGAACAATCCACTAATAACGTAGAGAAACCGAAGAGAACAAATACATGATAACCCATGTAATCCCAAAATCCAGTGGAACCAAAACACTCTTCCCAACATCCCTACAATACCCATCTCTACAACGTAGTCACAATAGTCGTAGAGATCCTAAAAGTGGTTACATCTCTTCAGAGTAATTCCCCCTCTATC
This sequence comes from Hibiscus mutabilis, assembly GCA_019671005.1. Lineage (NCBI taxonomy): Eukaryota > Viridiplantae > Streptophyta > Magnoliopsida > Malvales > Malvaceae > Hibiscus > Hibiscus mutabilis. Next base: position 10,458,844 of record CM033732.1, read on the forward strand.
TCATTCTCTTGTTCTCTCATAATTCAAAAGGTTAAACCTAGTCTATATTTATAGACCCAAATGCTTGGTCACCAAGAAACCTTATTCAATAAGATCCCTACCTAAAATAGATATTTACTCATTAAAGTAAATCCTAATTACCAAATAATTTTCAACCACTGGAATTACAATAAAACTCAACTTAATTACCAATTAGAATTTGAGTCAAAATATAACATAATCGACTTTTTCTTGGACGAACATGATGGAAGTCGATAAGGACTCATTTTTTTCCAAAATTTGATAAATTGATATTTAATCATTTAAAAAATTTAAAATTTAAAATTTTTCTTTAAAAATTATAATATATTTTAAATTTTATAAATATTTTTAATTAAATCTCTTCTTAAAAGTTTTAAAAGTTCTTATCATATCTGTTTTTTGTTGAAAATTTTAGTTAATCTACTAATTTTTTATGAAAATTTCAAACTAAACACTTCAAAATATTTTTTGAAAATTTAATATAAACTTTTAAATTTTTAAAAAAATAAATACTCTCTCAAATTAGGTTTTCAAGACCCATCCCTGACCCATTTCGAATTGAAGCTTAACAAATAACAGGCCGTGATATTTGTTTTTTAATTAATTAATTTCAGTTTTGTTGTAAAATTATTGTAGAATTTATAGTAAGAACAAGAGAGCTAAGAAACACAATACGAAAGCTGACAATGAACTTTTTTTTGACTGGTTTAAAAATATTACAATGTAGTATCAGTTCATAGATATTCTTAACTATTTGATAATGTACATACACCTTATAGACAAAGCGATTTGAACTCGTATCTCTTAAAATGAACACCATCTGTTTTTTCACTGGAACACTTGTTGGGTTTGATAATGAATTTTTTATGTGTTATGCTTGTATAAAATTACTATTTATAGGGTATAACCATTGGCAAAAGGAATGTACACCGTAAAAAATCAATGAACATGAGAATGTACATTCACTTTATTATTCATAACAAGCTCTAACTTAAGTTGAATACCATTTATATCTATAATTTAACAAGTATAGAGGGTGATAAATTGATAATTAACTACAACTATTGTCCAGTCAACTATTGACTTATTTTTTTAATTTAGATTTTTTTATCAATTAACAATTTGTCTCAACATTTAATTAAATTCATGCACACCTTTGCAAAACAAAATTTTTTGAAACTGAGTTTCTTAAGAAGAACAATATTTCTTTTTTTTAACAAAATCATTCTTTAGAATCTAAAACACTAAGACCCTTTTTGGTAAACAGCGGTTTGAGCCAAAATTAGAGTTTTGAACTAAAATTAGAGGTTTGACTGGTCAAATTCGTTAATTTGAATTTTTGGTGAATAGTGGATTGGAATAACAGATTGAGAGTAAAACCTCTAATTTTAAAAATGATGCTAATAGGATCCTTTTGAAATTAGATGTTTTGATATAAGAGTTATAAAAATAATTTTACCCTAAACAATTATCAGAGGTGGTTCAAAGGTTTACGGCGCCCTGCGCAATTTATTAAAACAAGGTCTTTTAATTTATAATCCCAAAGATATATAAGATTTTTAAAAGATATTTTTATCTTAATAAAAATATATTATGTGGCGCTCTTTAAAATTTTTTTTTATTTTTTCTTGTAATTTATTAAATGAAAATCTTTTACTTTTTCCCTATAAACATTTAATTCAATTTATTTGGGGCATTCTTTTCTTGGGGGTATGTAATGTCGCTCATCTCGCACATATCCAAAATCCCACTGACAATTATAAAAAATCTCCAAATAATTTAAATTTAACACTTTCTATTTTAATTATTTTCTCTCACATATTTACATTGTGACATTTGTAAACTAATAATTTTTATTTTTTCTTTTTATTCTCACACATTAATATTTGTATTTAAATGTTATAATTAATTAAATTGTTTTAAAAATAATTATATAAATAATAAACTAATATATAGATCCTTCAAATATGCTTAGTAATGTTATATTAAAAAAATATTTTTATAATCTAATTAATATTAATAGATACAAAATATTGATAACTAATAAACTATTCAAACAGGTATAAAATATAATCATGTCCTCATATGTCATTTTGTTTGTTTAAATAATCAAACAACTATTAGCTGTCAGTTAATTTGACTAAACACTTTTATACAATCAGCTAATGCAATCCACTAGTCAAATCAGCTAATACAATTCGCTATCAACTATCAGCTAATGTAATCCGCTATCAACTATCCGCTAATTACCAAATAGGGCCTAAGTTTTTTTAATGTTTAGGATTATTGCTATATAAAATTTTATCTCCTTGTTTTAAAATCAAATGTATAAAAATAAATTATCCAATTTGTTGCAGTATAAAAAAGACTTAGATAATTTAACCTATTTATTGACATGATTTCATTGAAATGAAATAGTTCTAACCGACAAAATTTAATTCGGTTAAAAAAATGATATTTTAGAAATGAAAACGAAAATATATTTTTTAAACCAAACACAATCTAATTTTTTTTTTTGTTAATTGTGTATCAAATAAATTTATTTTGAAAATTTTTCATATTTCGTTAAAATAGAAAAAAAAAGTTTAAAGATAGTACTGAGTAACTTTTATTACTTAGAAAGAGAGTCAAATAAAGAGTTTCAAAAAAAAATTATAACGAACAACAAAGCAATAAAGAAAACTAAAAAGAGAAAACGATGAAAGGACTCTTTTCCTTTTCTAAAGAGGGAAAATTCAGTCACGCCAGTAAATGACGCTCTCATTATTGCTCAGATAGATAAGCGGAGTCTCACTTGAACTACAAAAAACCATGACAGGTGTCAACACACAAGAGATAAAGTGAATCCCCTATGAAACATCATCAACAGAAACTCAACAACTGTAAACAAAACTCATTATCTCAATTCAATTGGATGCTTGACAATTGATAAAGGAGTGACGAGCAAAATCAACAGTCTTGCAGGCTACTCCGCTGAATGAATCTGAATTCATCGTCAAACAACCACAAAAGGGATTTAAACAGCTGAATAACCACCAAAAATCGCACATCTAAATCGAGCTTCGTGAAAAACTCTATACAAACGTAAATCTACCTCAAAGTTAGGCGAATAACGTGCCACAATGGTAGAGAAGAACAAGCACAACAATATGTGTGAGAAGTAAGAACCCGAAACAAAGAGATTCTAATATAAAAATCTAGAGAAAAACCAACGAAAAAGCAAAAATAAAAACGAGTATACGAAAATAAAAGAAAAAAATACCAGCTGTCGGTGACCATTATCAAAACTAATGTGCTGCCAACCAAATAAAGGAATGAAAAAAATGAATGCAAGTAAAAGAGAAAAGAGAAAAAAAAAACCAGGGTGTTTGTTAAAATAATACAAAATATTCTAAAAAAACCTTAATTTCCTAAGGCCAAATAGAGATATTATGAAACCATTATTTTTTTTAATTGAGTTTGATATTCATTACTTTTTTACGATATGAATATATACATTGGTTTTACACCTTTAGTAATACATACGTTTACTAAATTTTATTTCGTAAAAAAAAGTTTAAAATATTTATATTATATTTTCATAATCATAATATAGTAATTTTTTCTCACTTGGATAGATGAAATAGAATTACGTAAAACAAATATATGAAGTATAAACATATCCAGGTATGTTGACATGGTCAGAGTGGGTGAATAGAAGCCAAGTCAAACGCAGTCCGTCACATCAAATAAGCATGTTTTAGCCAAAAGAAATTCTAGAATAAGAAAGTAATATTTTCTCCACGTGAATAATTATTGGGGAAAAGAAAATACGAAAAGTTATCCGTTTAGTTTTATAAATTTTTTTCTATTTCTATTTTTGTTTTCTATTTTCTTTTTAAAAAATAATTTTTAATCTTTAATTTTTTAAAAATTTAAAAATATACTTGATTAATTGAGAGAGAAGCTTGTTTTTAAGAATAAAAATAGTGAAAATATGTTTAGTAACTATTTTTTCAAAATAAAAATGAAAAATAATTATTAAATAATTAAAAAATATAGTTAGAAAATATAACATAATATATAACTAAATTATGTAATAACGGGTCTGTGCGCTTGATGCGTTTTTCACAAAAATATTTTGATTTTAATGGGAGTCTACCAATTTTTTAATTTAGGTGAGATTGAATCACCTGAAAACCCGGTTATTTTAATAAAACTTCTTTTTGTCATTTTTATTAAAACGAGTTTTGGTTTACGAAACCAGAAGAATGGGTTCGGGGATATGTTACATGTGGGGAAGGGCGAGCACCCCCACAACGCCAAAAAATTGATACCTAGCCGATTACGTAATGTCTTAACGATGGAAATTACGAATTCGTATTTAATTTGGAAATTGTGATCCTTAAATGCATGAATTTTATTATAAAATATATTTAAAAGAATATTCTTTTATATGGGATTAACGAGAAATTTATGCCCCTTTAAGTTCGAAACATAATTTCGCGAGACCCCGGATAAAAGAATATTATTCTAAACATTATAATTTAGAATTAAAAAAAGATTTTTTGTATTATAGATTAATGAGAAAGTGACGCCCCTTTAAGTTCGAGGTATATTTTTCACGAAAATCTTTAATAAAAAATTACTTTAATTTAAAATTCGATTAAAACGAATGAATGAATAATATATACATGTGGATATATGAAACCATTATTTTTTTAAAGTAAGTTTGATATTCATTACTTTTTTTACGATATGAATTTATACATTGGTTTTACACCTTTAGTAATACATACGTTTACTAAATTTTATTTCGTAAAAAAAAGTTTAAAAAGTTTTACACATTAATAACATATACATAATAAACACATAATATAATATGTATACATGCTATATATTAATCATTAAACTAACTAATATATTAATACGGTAATTACAAACCAGATAAAATAAGTGATTACAGTTGCCCCTCTTTGCTTGTTATTGTGGAACGAGAACAAAGCAAAGATTATAAGCACTCATTTTTATCCGACTTCCTTGTTTAAAGCTTCAGAATCGTGTGTTCTTCTGGAACTCTCCACTTTTCTTCAGTTGGATCCTTGAGCGGTATGCACCTGAATTTAGAAATTTTGATCTTAAGAAAGATGATCATTGCGAAAGGATTAAACTAAGAAGTTGATTTTAAGAAAAATATCCTTATGGAAGGATAAATTAAGGAATTAATTTTTAGAAAAGTATCCTTAAGAAATGATTGAATTAAGAAATTTGATTTTAAGAAAAAACATCATTATGGAAGGATAAATTAAGGAATTAATTTTTAGAAAAATATCCTTAAGAAAGGATTGAATTAAAAATTTTGATTTTAAGAAAAGCATCCTTATGAAAGGATAAATTAAGGAATTAATTTTTAGAAAAATATTCTTAAGAAAGGTTCGAAATAAGAAATTTGATTTTAAGAAAAACATCCTTATGGAAGGATAAATTAAGGAATTAATTTTTAGAAAATATCCTTAAGAAAGGATTGAATTAAGAAATTTGATTTTAAGAAAAACATCCTTATGGAAGGATAAATTAAGGAATTAATTTTTAGAAAAATATCCTTAAGAAAGGATTGAATTTGATTTTAAGAAAAAATCATTTACACATCACGAGGAACCCATCCAAGGTGACGGCTCGAACATCTAGTGACATTTTTCTCTAATCAATCTTTCTTCTTCTTTCCTTCTTTTCATTCTTCTTCTTTCTCCATTCTTTTGTTTTTTCTTCTTCTTTTCTTTTTCTTCTCTCTTTTTTCCTTCTTTTTTTATTCTTTTTTCTTTTTTTCCTTTCTTTCTTTTTCTTCTCTTTTTTTGCTTTCTTGGCTTTTCTTCTTATTTTTCTTTCTGGGGTAAACATCCTTATGAAAGGATCCAAATAAAGAAGTCGATTTTAAGAACAGCATCCTTAAGGAAGGTTCCAACTAAAGAAGTTGATTTTAAGAAAAGCATCCTTATGAAAGGATGTCATTAAAAGATTTGGTTTTGAAGAAAAACCTTAAGTGATACCTTGGTTTTATCCGTCTAGAAATCCGTCAGAGTGGCGGCTCGAAAATGTTGATATTTTCTCTGGTCAACCGAGCTTCTTTCTTTTCTCTATTTTTTCTTTTCCCTTTTTTCCTTTTTCTTTTTTGTTTTTTGTGTGTTTTTTCTTTTTTTTTCAGGGAAGACGACACTCAAGCGCGTGTCTTCTAGATGCAGAGGTGCACGAAGTCTTTGTTGAAGTCATCTTCTTGGAAACTATATGTCTGTCTTCCTGTATGAATGTTTTCCAATTAAGGCTGATACATGAGCATACCTTATGATGTAAAGATGCATATGTTCATGTAAAATGCTATTCTCACGATTGTTGGGGATACAAAGGTGCGACTTATTCATGTAGACTCATAAGGATGCAATGATGCATGAAACCATGTCACAGTCTTCTCAGACATCTTAATACTCAAGTCACCACTTGCTGGTTAGGTAGGCTTCGTCATGTGACTACAACCATTAATCATTTCGATGCTCCAACAGATTTCACCCCAAAAACTTTGTTGCTCATTCCTTGTTCAACCTTTGAAGTCAAATGACCTTGGTCAACATCATCTGTTTACTCAAGAAAGTCTTTTATCTTCTTTATTAATCAAAATCTTACGAACCATTTAACATCTCGGGTCTATTCTGACTTGAATTCTTATAACTATCTTTGTTGTTTCACGGGCAATGGTACCCCATTGATTTTGGGCTCGAATTCTTCCTTGTTTTTGACCCATCCTGTAGAGTCTCTATCTGTCTCAACATTGGGGTGAGCTAAAATGCCCCAACTTCCTCAAACCCTTCTCTGAGTTCAATCTATGTCTTTGATCTTAAATGAAGTACTCTAAGGGGAACCGAATCTATGTCTCTAGACTTTAAAACATTTTTTTAAAAAAAGAAATGTAAAGAGGCAAATTGCCCATGTATTTTTTGAAAAAAAAATTGGATTTTGAAATGAACGACAAAATTTTGAAAAAAACAAACACTGTTTTTTTATGGCTAATGCTTGATCAGAAAATCTTGACAGCCGTAGTGATACATCAAATTGTATACCCTGAATATCAAGTGCAAAATAGCATTGAGACAACTTACCGACAATTTCCCCTAAGTAGATCTTGTATATAGGGGACCTCAAAGCTGAATTGTTATCTAAAAATGTGAAATACATTCTGAGTTATTTTGGGCCTCGCCCTTTTTTTGGCTTATTTCCTTTTTGTTTGGGGAATTCAACTCATCACATTCTTTTGGCTCGAGAATATTGATGGAGCAAACAACAATACCCCGAGTCAGCATTGTCATGAGACAAAAATATTACCATCACTCATGAAACGATTTTTCTTTTCTCTCTTTTTCTTTTTCTTTTCATTTTATTTTCTTCTTCTCTTCTTTTTTCTTTGCTAGATGGTGCATTCTCATCTTATCGCTTCAGAGGAGTGCCCTAAAGTTGCCACACTCTTATCCGAGACTTCGAACATGCCTGTTACCAGGCTTTGAATATGCCTATTACCAGGCTTCGAACATTGGAGTGTTTTTTCTTAAGATTTCTTCTCCTATTCATCTTAAACGTGGGGGATGCCCTTTTTTTAAAGTACAATAAATTATGCTTAAGTGGGGTCATTAACAATTGACCAAAATAACTCAGAAAGTAAACAAATTTGTCTTCTCTACAGCCTTTGATTTCTAGTAGATGCAGGTTGCTCAAAACCAATCACCTAGGTGAAAATGATGTCCCTCGTGCAATTGATATATAGGGACACAATAGCCGGATACATGTATTTTCTGTGCAAAAATATGAATATGCACGTAGGAAAACAAAAACTAACTCCTACCGATGAGTGAAATGTTTTAACGAATCAAAGAATGAAAATAGCTTGTTAAACGTGCACAAAAACGATATGCGAAAGAAATATCATTTTACAAGACTTATGCCCCTACAAAATTTCTTCACTACTTTTCGGGCCTAAAATAGTAAAGCTGACTTCGATTGGACAGGGGCTAGCAGCTTCTTTTCGATAAGCATCAGAAGCAACTCAGTGTAGGTCATAGGAATGAGATGGAATACCTTTGCAGGTTTTACGTATCGTGAAGACTGATTACTAGGACGACCCTGGGGCTGACTGATTGGGCGAGCACTCACCATATGAACATGAGAATATTCTTCTTTTTGAGGAACTGTGCTGTAGGGATCTTTTATCTTCCCCTTCTTAACTGCATCTTCAATGCGCTCTCCAACCATGACTAAGTCTACAAATTTGTCGGCATGGTAGCTTACCAGACGATCATACAACACTCCCTTCAAAGTATCCACAATCATGGGGGTAATTTCACTTTATTGAATCGGGGGTTGAACCTGAGATGCCATATCTCGCCATCGTTGAGCATACTGACAGAAACTCTCATCAGGCTTCTGCTTTAAACCTTACAACATGAATCGATTTGGGGTCATATCTATTATATGCTTGTACTATTTTATGAAGGCTTTTGAAATATTCTTCCAGGACTTGATATCTACCCGACTTAATTGATTGTACCACCGGATGGCTGCCCTAGTCAAACTATCTTGGAATCAATGGATTAAAAGCTTTTCATCTTTTACAAAAGCAGCCATCTTCCAAAAATACATGGTAATATGCGCGGAAGGACACAAATTTCCATCATATTTATCGAAATTAGGGGTCTTGAACTTTAGTGGTAAAACAAGGTCGGATACTAGGCTCAGATCGCTGGCGTCATTCCCTGGTTCCTCTATAGTCTGCATGGCTTTGAATTTTTCCTCAATGAGACGAAACCTTTCTTCTCATTTCTTTTCCACTTCATTTCTAATTTTCTCAACCAAGTCCAGATCCGGCACCTCTTCTTCGTAGAATGCCTTTGTATCCACAGGTTGGCTTTCAGATGCCCCTGCTTGATGACTAACAGATACCCCTGATAGGTCAATGTATACTCTCCTAGCAGGACTTGGCGTCTTTAGTTGAACCTTGTTGTGAGATGCGGTATATTCTGGCTCTTGGGCGACTTCATCTTTAGCCTTTTCTTTCCCAAGGCTTTTTACCAGCAATGCAGTTATGTCGGATACTATTGCAGCTCGTGATTGAGTAATCTGCTTGCTAAGGATCTGTTTGGCTTCATCGAAACATACTTCCAAATCTTTCTACCCCTTTTCCAAACTGTCTATTCTGTCCTCCATTATTTGCTTTGGAACTGGGTAAAGTATGGATGAGAAATGGTTGCGGCTTAACTTTTAGCTTCACTACCACAATATTTTCACTATCAATATTGTTGAAAAAATAGATGAATGCATGTATAATGATGCAAATGCCATGATGCAATGCAAGAATGTAATAAGGTATTGATTCTGTAAGTGATTTGTCCCTATAGAACATCTTTCATTCAGACCAAAAGCTTTTATTACATCAGGTATTAGGATTTTACAGATAGCGGTGAGCTCTAGTACCTAATTTCTTGACCTCATGTAATATATTTATTAGTCTTCCTCCGCGGTCCAACGCTAGATCCATATTCTGACTTATCGGTATTGCTGCATCAGCTAAGTCTGCTACCTGCTGGGCCACTTGTCACGCTTGAGTCATAACAATCTTCATGTCTTTGTCTTTCTCCTGTATTTTCTGCTCAGCCTTTCATAGCTTGATAGTTACTTCTTTGAAACTTTCATACCCGGCCTGTTTGTATGCTTCAGTACGAATCTCGTTGGTACGTAAAGAAGTCTTGAGCCTTTCTATCTGTTCTCTTAGTGCTGCATTTTCCATTTGAATGTCTTGAGATTCCTCCCCTTTCTGCTGCAGACTTGATTTTAGGATCTCGTCCATAGCCAGACTACTTTCCAACTCACCTTGGAGGATGTCGCATTGGCTCTCAGTTTTTTCAGCTTTTGTGACAATGATCTAGCTTTATTTTTACTAGTCTTGCATTTCTGCTTCCAATGTTCCAAATCGTTCTTCAGCTGAATCATGCCATTAACCCATTCTTCAGAGGTGTCACCCAGACCAGCATTCTTGAATTCAAAGTGCGACTTCTGGTACTCATCTTGTATACTCTTCGGTTTCTCGCTCAAATCATACCTCTCCTGTTTGAGCTGGCCGTACTCGAATGCAAGTTTATCTTTCGAGATGTTTTACTCTCGGCTCTTGAATTTGTCTCATTTGAGTGACCCACTTCTGTGTTACCTGAACCTTAGACTGGGTAGTGACCTTTCTTTGACTTTGCCCCTCAGACAATGGCTGGCTTATTGTAGAATCGGGGTTGTCCATCTTCGAAACCCAAAACTCTCATTTTGATGAGATTATGAACTCTGTTCTTCAGGGCTCCACAGTTCTCAGTGTGATAACCCGAATCCCCCATGTGGTAGCTGCACCAGATACGACTGTTGCAACCCTTCGGGTAAGGAGGTCTCTCGGTACAGACTTCACCAGTATGATAAGATTTCTTTCAATGAGCAACGAAAGAAGCTCAGTGTATCTCACAGGTATAGGACTATGCTTCTTTACGTCATTTGATTCTCGGGCTTCTCCTAGTTTTGCTTCTATTTTCTGAGTTTCTGCCCCAGACGTACCACATGTCTATTTTTTGAGATTGATCACAAAAGGATTCAACTTGTCGTATTTAATGATGTTGTTTATCTTAACATTCTGACCATTCTGTTATACATTCTGATCCTTGATCGATTCTTCTCTAAGTTCGACAGGCTACTTACCTTTCATCATAGCATTTATCTGGTTCATCATCTCGACCATTTGCTTCTTTAACTCTTGTACTCCACCTTGCTCGTTACCAGGACTGACACTGCTTGCCGAATCTGACCTGAAGTTTTAGAACAATCATTCTTCTACTGAAGTTTCAGGACTGACACTACTTGTTCTTGGTCCATCATGAACAATCTCTATTACGGGAGAAACCACTCGGGAATCAATACCCTATGTAATGCGAATGCGATGATATATACAAAAACAAAACAAAAACAAAAAAAGAAAACAAGTCATTGCCGGATAAAATAAATAAATACATAAACAAAAAGATCAAGTTAAATAAGATAAACACGCAAAACAACCCTATTTACATCCCGTCTAAAACACCTAGGTTATCCGCATGGCTCTAAAAGGGTAGGTTTTTTTTTGTTCTCTTTATGTAGTGTTAATGCTAGGAGGTACCCAAATTGTTCTTGATGTCCCCTACTAAGGGTAGCAAGGCCCCCGATCATCACCCATTATAGGCTTCTTTCAACCGGGTTCAATTCAGAGGGATCCATTCGCTTATGCCCATACAAAAGAACGATATCCTCACGGAAAAATAAGGTACTTGAGCCCCAAAGGTATTTTGCTAGGCCTATACGGAGGAATGATATCCTCACGAAAGCACTAGCGTTTCCCCCCACTTAAAAGGATAGGGTTTTTATGCCAAATTTTAAACGCGTTAAAATAAATGCGCAATTATAATCGAATGTTAATTTGATAGTCACTTTAACCTGGAACTTCCGATATTAGTAAAACGGTAATTATTTAAAAAGTTTGACTCTCATTTGCTTTTGAAAAACAAGTCCTCAGCGGAGTCGCCATCTGTAGCGATATCCCTTTTTCGCTAAAAATGAGGTTTTAACTATGTTTGGGGTTCTTTCGGGTATAAAAAATGTCTTACATTGGGGTTTTAGAAAAAAATGTATTATTTTAAAATTGGAGTCGCCACCGGTCACTAAGGTAGGCCGGAGACCGTAAAACCAGAGATTTGAAAACTGTTGGGTTCGGGAGTCGGTTACGGATGGGGAAGGATTAACACCCCCACACCGCCCAAAATTGGTACTTTAATAATTACCGCTTTATTAATATTAGACTTTCCGGATTGAAGTGACGATTAGATTGAAGTTCGGTTATAAGTGCGAGTAAATTTTAAGGGCCCCGTTATTCGAGAGTAAACTGATAAACCACCATCACTATGCTTGATACTGGCCACGTTTACGCTCGAATAAAAGGGCACCACATTAACAATTAATATCTGTTACGCAATCTTAGAAAACAAAATATAAAACATACAATTTTCATTGACATGATATTAAAAACATAAAATATGAACATTGCAAAATTAACAAAAAACATGCATGAACAAAAACATAGCATATCATGATAAAAAAACAAAGCAAAAAATAAACACGAAAGAGAAAAACATGTTTCCAAAATTAATTAATTAAATCTAATATGCTTAGACACATTAAAATGAACCACAACTACCACATACATGACATATACACATGGCATATTATGATATTAAATTAACAAAAGCAACATGTGATCATAAAAATTAAAGCTTAATATGTAACACAATATATGCATACACAAAATAAATATGTTATAGAAAAATTAACAAACTTTCACACTAGCATATAACCTAAGAAACTAATTAAAGTTAACAAAGCTAAAACTTGCTTATTATGACTAAACAAAGCTAAACATATAATAATGCACACAAAAGAAAACATGTATGAATAAACATGACCAAGATAACTCATATATAAAAACAAAATAAAAACATAAATAACACAATTAATCATGGCATAAATTAATATATAACCTAACATACAAAAAAGCACATAAAAGCTAGCATGCAAACATGATATGAAACTTAAAATAAGAATAACATAAGAAAACATATAGGATATGGAAAAACTAATTAAAACATAAAAAAGGAATATAACGGACAGTAAAACATAAATAAACATAACATAAATAAAGCATATGTGCAACATGACATACTAAAAAACAAATAAAAAACAAAGGACATAAAAAACATCAGATGGACTAAAACGAAAGAGAAACATAATTTAAATAAACAAAAGAAGTAATTAGGGACTTAATAAAAAATGAATTGAACTTTGAAGAACCCATTGGGTAATAAACCCATATGGCAAGCTTGAAGTATAAAATACCAAAACGCGGAAGAACTATGTGTGCAATTTCACCCTTTAAAATCTGGTTACGGTTTAATTTAGTGACTAAATTAAAAGATTTCAAAAAGCTATATGGACCAGGCTTGCAAATTAACTAAGGGGCGAGACAGAACTAAAAATTTCAAATGTAAGGGAGGATTTATGAAGCAATTTGCCCATTTTTTTATTTTAAGTCTATAAAACTCAATAGCTGGCCCCCTATTTCATTTTCCCTTCATTTTTTTACCTCAAAGAGAGAGGCTCTCTATTCCCTCTGTTTTTCAGAAAAAAAAAACCCACCTCTTTTAAACAAAACCTTCCCCGACCGTCGCAGAGCACCGGTCTCAAGCGAGGCCTTGGCTGTGACGACCGCCTCAAACCCTCATCAACCACGTTCGGTTAACGATAAAGAAACCCCTGAAAGCTTACAACCCCTTAGTTTTGAAACTAAAAAAAGACCCTTACTATTATTTTGAAACAAAAACATGGTTCACCTTCAGGTTCATCATCGGCGAGACACACAAGACTCAGGTAAAAACACACTCGTTATCCCTTTGTTTTCATTTTGCATGCGTGAGAAAAAAGATATAAAACTCTTTGTATTTTTTATTCCCTATTTCTGGAAATTGGGAATTGATCCCTACAATTTTTGGGTTGTTGTTACATATATATCTGATCTCTTGTTTTTTGGTAGAAATAAGATATGAAAATACATATATTTTTCTGATTTATTACTGACAAGCCTTTTTTAACGTTTTCCTGATATCCCTGGCGTGGTGGTTGGTACGGCGGCATGGTGGGGATGTTCCCTGGCAGACTTGTTCTCGGTCGTTGGATCAGATCTGATCCAACGGCTGAGGTTGCGCGAAGAGTGGACGGCTTGGATTCAATCTAGAGAAAGTGGGACTGCACAAGATCTTGCCACGTGGCGTCTTGATATCCGAACGGTCAATGCGTGTTCTACACGCACGCGTAATGAGCAAACGGTCTGGAAAGTGTATCGCACACGGAGCCAGTTGGAGGGTCTCCACTTGATCAGGGCCGTTGGATCAAATATTGATCCAACGGCTCAGATCGTGCGGCTGCAAGGGAAAAAGAAAAGATTAGGGCAGATAAGAATTAGGGTTTGGTTAAGTCTGGTTCGGGCAAAAAATGGGCTTCGTAAATTATATTTTTTTCGGTTCCTGTAATATTATATGGACTGTAGACTGCTAATAACATTTGGGTTTTAATATATATTTTGGATTTTATTTAGCCCAATCCTACTAATAATATTAATATTATTAATAATACTACTACATACGTACACACGTATAATATACATACATACAAGTACACACATACATATATAGCATACACATACATTCATATACTTATAGGTAGCACATACATAATTAATACGAATACACACATCAATTAATATATACATGCAAACAATGTAAAGCATACATGGCCACATATACCATAATAATTACTAATGCATTCATAACATGACATATATACCATACATGCACTTACACACCTCACACACAGCTTACATACACATTAATAACATATACATAATAAACACATAATATAATATGTATACATGCTATATATTAATCATTAAACTAACTAATATATTAATACGGTAATTACAAACCAGATAAAAATGAGTGATTACACAAACAAGGCCTAAGTTTTTTTAATGTTTAGGATTATTGCTACATAAAATTTTATCTCCTTGTTTTAAAATCAAATGTATAAAAAAATAAATTATCCAATTTGTTGTAGGTTAACTGATTTTTAATCTTCAACCGATTATAAAAGACTTAGATAATTTAACCTATTTATTGACATGATTTCGTTGAAATGAAATAGTTCTAACCGGCAAAATTTATTTCGGTTAAAAAAATTGATATTTTAGAAATGAAAATGAAAACGAAAATATATTTTTTAAACCAAACACAATCTAATTTTTTTTTGTTAATTGTGTATCAAATAAATTTATTTTGAAATTTTTTCATATTTCGTTAAAATAGAAAATATTTTTTTAAAGATAGTACTGAGTAACTTTTATTACTTAGAAAGAGAGTCAAAAAAAGAGTTTCAAAAAAAATTATAACGAACAACAAAGCAATAAAGAAAACTAAAAAGAGAAAATGATGAAAGGACTCTTTTCCTTTTCGAAAGAGGGAAAATTCAGTCACGCCAGTAAATGACGCTCTCATTATTGCTTAGATAGATAAGCAGAGTCTCACTTGAACGACAAAAGACCAGGACAGTTGTTAACACACAAGAGATAAAGTGAATCCCCTATGAAACATCATCAACAGAAACTCAACAACTGTAAACAAAACTCATTATCTCAATTCAATTGGATGCTTGACAATTGATGAAGGAGTGATGAGCAAAATCAACAGTCTTGCAGGCTACTTCGCTGAATGGATCTGAATTCATCGTCAAACAACCACAAAAGGGATTTAAACAGTTGAATAACCACCAAAAATCGCACATTTGAATCGAGCTTCGTGAAAAACTCTATACAAACGTAAATCTACCGCAAAGTTAGGAGAATAACGTGCCACAATGGTAGAGAAGAACAAGTACAACAATATGTGTGAGAAGTAGGAACCCGAAACAAAGAGATTCTAATATAAAAATATAGAGAAAAACCAACGAAAAAGCAAAAATAAAAACGAGTATACGAAAATAAAAGAAAAAAATACCAGCGGTCGGCGAACATTATCAAAACTAATGTGCTGCCAACCAAATAAAGAAATGAAAAAAAATGAATGCAAGTAAAAGAGAATAGAGAGAAAAAAAACCAGGGTGTTTGTTAAAATAATACAAAATATTCTAAAAAAACCTTAATTTCCTAAGGCCAAATAGAGATATTATGAAACCATTATTTTTTTAATTGAGTTTGATATTCATTACTTTTTTACGATATGAATATATACATTGGTTTTACACCTTTAGTAATACATACGTTTACTATATATTATTTCGTAAAAAAAAGTTTAAAAATATTTATATTATATTTTCATAATCATAATATAGTAATTTTTTCTCACTTGGATAGATGAAATAGAATTACGTAAAACAAATATACGAAGTATAAACATATCCAGGTATGTTGACATGGTCAGAGTGGGTGAATAGAAGCCAAGTCAAACGCAGTCCGTCACATCAAATAAGCATGTTTTAGCCGAAAGAAATTCTAGAATAATAAAGGAATATTTTATCCACGTGAATAATTATTGGGGAAAAGAACAAAATACGAAAACTTATCCGTTTAGTTTTAGAAATATTTTCCTATTTTATTTTCTATTTTCTTTTAGTTTTTTAAAAATTTAAAAATATACTTGATTAATTGAGATAGAAACTTGTTTTTAAGAATAAAATTAGTGAAAATATGTTTAGTATCTAGTTTTTCAAAATAAAAATTAAAAATAATTATTAAATAATTAAAATATATAGTTAGAAAATATAGCAATAATAAATAAATAAAATATAACTAAATACACTAAAGTTTTAAAATGGCACTAAAAAGATTTGAACCCGAATTAAATTAAAGTTTAGAATTAAAACACCATTGTTTTTATATTTTCTACTTTCTTAAAGTATTTTTAATGAAAATATGACAAAAAATTTTCTGTCCTTTTCAGTGCTTATTTCTATGCCCAATACCTAAAAATTAAATTTTAAACCCTAAGCCTAAATTTAAATCATAAACCCAAAATCCAAAATCATAAAAAATTCACTCTACACGTAATTCTCTAAATCCTAAACCCTAACCTTAATCCTAAACTTTATATTTTAGTATGAGGCATAAATAGGGATACCGAAAAGGGCAAAGAATTTCTATTCATGAAAACATCCTTTTTATGTTTTCAAAATTTTACCTTTTATTTTTTAAAAATTATTTCTAATTTCACAACCAAACATGTTTTCTTCAATATTTTCTTTAATCCAATCATTATTACGAATTCTTCATTCATTTTCCCTCTAATCCAATCATTCTTAAGAATTCTTCATTCATTTTTCCTCCTCGATATTTTCTTTAATAAATTATGTAATAATGGGTCCGCGCACTTGATGCGTTTTTCACAAAAATATTTTGGATTTATGGGAGTACCCAGTTATTTTAATATTTTTTTTCATTTTTATTAAAATAACGAGTTTTGGTTTACGAAACCAGAAGAATGAGTTCGGGATTTGTTACGTGTGGGGAAGGGCGAACACACCCTACAACGCCCAAAAATTGATACCTAGCCGATTACGTAATGTCTTAACGATGGAAATTACGAATTCGTATTTAATTTGGAAATTGTGATCCCCGAATGCATGAATTTTATTATAAAATATATTTAAAAGAATATTCTTTTATATGGGATTAACGAGAAATTTACACCCCCTCTAAGTTCGAGACATAATTTTGCGAGACCCCAGATAAAAGAATATTATTCTAAACATTATAATTTAGGATTAAAAAAAGATATTTTTATATTAGAGATTAACGAGAAAGCGACGCCCCTTTAAGTTCGAGGTACGTTTTTCACGAGAATTCCTAATAAAGAAAATCGCTTTAATTTAAAATTCG
Source organism: Hibiscus mutabilis (assembly GCA_019671005.1). Taxonomy (NCBI): domain Eukaryota; kingdom Viridiplantae; phylum Streptophyta; class Magnoliopsida; order Malvales; family Malvaceae; genus Hibiscus; species Hibiscus mutabilis. The sequence continues at coordinate 10,476,416 of CM033732.1, forward strand.
ATTAAAACGAATAAATGCAGAATATATACGTGCGAATATATACGATAATACATATATTAAACTATAAATAAGTAAATAATAATATTAGTGATAATAACAATAATAATAGCATTAATACTTAAGAATAATAATAATTAGTAATAATAATATTGATAACAATAATATAATAATAACAGTAATTACAAAATAATAATAATATAGATATAGATATAATAGAAATTATAATAATAATAATAACAATAATAGTACTGCATTAGTAATAATAATAATAATGATGATATTATGATAACAATAAAAATATAATATAATATAATATAATAATAAAAGCTTAAAGAAGAAGGAAAAAACAATGACCGAAAAGAAATAAAGCAAGAATTTAAATGCGAAATTACAAAGGATACAAAAGTGGAAGGACCAAAGCTGCAATTTCCTCATTCATCAAAACGCGCGGATCCTCTCATCCGAGTTGGGTCATTGCGCAGGTTACACCAGGGGCAAAACGACGTCGTTTTGCATCCCCTTAAATACAAGTTTTTGCCCCAAAAATTCATTGTGATATCTAATATTAAAAAATAACCAAAACTCTCTCAACCCTCTCTCCCTCACTCTCTACCCAATCCGGCCGCCGTATGAGGTTCGCCCTAGGCCGCCATGGATCGGCGACGGAGAGTCGCTTCCTCTGGCGGCCGGAGTTCATGCAAGAAGTCTAGATGGTTCGGTTCTTCCCTCTGAAGCCGAATCTACGGTTGGAATTTCCCAAATCTCACCCTAAGTAAGTAGATCTAACAAGGTCGAAGGGTTATTAATTTTTTTTTACCTTTTTTCTGTTTTTAATTTTGTTTTTTGTTTTTTCTTTCGATCTTTTTTTTGTTATTTTTGGTTCGAATCTCCCTAAAATTTTTCACTAACTCCCTTTTGGACCTGTATGTGACCGATTTAAAGGGCAGAAGAATGGCTCTCAGTCGGCCACGTATGAGGATAATAAGGCTTAAAATGAGTGTTTAGGGCGGTGGATATGACTGGGTGATCAGACAATGGGCGGTGGTGGCATAGGGGATAATGGGATTAGGTTTAGATTATTTTGGTTAAAATTAGGGTTTGTTTTGGTTAGAGTTTTGGATGGGGTTTAGTTAGGGTTATTTGAGGTTTTGGTGGTGGCGGCTAAAGTTGGCAAGGTCGACGGAGGCTGGGGCTTGGATGAACGTCGATATCGGCGACTAGGATTAGGTTTAGGGTTAGATGGATAGAGTTTAGTTTAGATTGTGGGCCTGATGGATCTGTTTTAGTTTGGGTGTTGGATTGTAATATTTTTGGGCTTTAAAGGCCCGGACATAATTGGGTGTTTACAGCTGCCCCTCTTTGCTTATTGTTGTATAACAACAATAGGAAAAAGAAAAAAAAAGAGAACCAATTGTTTCTGGTTTGGTTCGGCTGTGCTCAGTACATTGTCTTTGGTCTTCAATCGATCTTCTTCTCTGCTCTTGGAAAGGTAAACTAGGTGATCCATTCCATTGCATTTTTAATGAGATAAGATTCATTGTTGTGATCATTCCACTATAATTTCAGGGAGATGAACTCGTTGTTGTATTCATTTCACTGTAACTTTAGGGAGATAAATTTTTTGTCACACTTTATCTATTCCACTGTAAATTAAGGGAGATAGATTTGCCATCGTGTTCATTCCACCGCATCTTTAGGGAGATGAACTTGTGGTTGTGCTCATTCTGTTGCATCTTCAGAGAGATAAACTTGTCGTGCTCATTCCACTATAATTTTAGGGAGACGAGATTGTTGTAGCTTTATTTGTTTTACTGCATCTTCTGAGAGACAGATTTACCGTTGGGTTCATTTCGTTGCATTTTTAGGGAGATGAACTTGTGGTGTCCATTCCACTGTAACTTAAGGGAGATAAGACAATTGTGGCAAGATTTGTTCCACTACAACTCTAGAGAGACAAAATTGTTGTTGAGTTGATCTACTCTACTACTTGTTGGAGAGACAGAATCTGTAAAACTTGTTTTTGCGGGCACACTCAGGATACTATGATTAGTATGAGTCAAATGATCATAGATTTATCATGTCTAATGAATACAAAATGCTATTCGAGAATGTTATTTCGGTTCTAAAGTTGGCTTGAGCATATGTATCTGTTCTTAAACTGATATTATTAGCTGCTCGAACTTTGCTTAGTTTGAGTCACCTTTTTTTTCTTCGATTCTAATCAAATTGTGAGATAATTATTTGCCCTAAATTTTTATTTTAACATCTCTTCGATGTATGACTAAGGGTAGTTCTCTTCCTCTTAAGCTTTTTACCCATGGAAATGTCCTTTTCGATCAGGACTGTCTCTGGTCCCTATAATTTTGGGAATCTTTTGAAAGTAATATAAGAGATCTTTTTATATTTATGGAATTTTTAGCTCACTGATCGTTATGTCAATGTATAATACTCATATAAACAAAGGCATAAGATGAAGCGAAGAATTTATTGAGAATAAAGTTCATAATATTAGGTGGTAAATATTGAAAGAGAATAAAGCAAAAAACAAAATTAGGTGCCCCAAATATTAATTAGACGAACTTCGTTGGACCATCTTACCGAGAACCCTTATGTGCCTCACATGTGTTTAGGTTACCCTAAGTGTTTTGTTGATATCCCAAGATGCAAAATTCCCCCTACAACTAAGTTTTTGAGGGAACTGATCATCACATGCCTTAGCCCTTTTGATCAAAATTTGAGCCACCCTTTTCGGGTTTTCAAATCAAAATCTCATTTGGTTTCAAGACGCCCTTTATAGGTTTTCATCTTGAACCCTCTTTTTATTTTCTGTTCTTTTTTTCTCGTTTATTTTTTGATATACCTAAAGCACCATTTTTGGGTTTTCGCCTTAGATATTTTAGAAGTTTTTTTGAAGCGCTCTTTCAGGTTTTCACTTCATTTTTCTCTTCACTTCAAGTAAAATATTTCTTGACTGAATCTGAATCCATAGGGCTAGGTAAATCTTTACCATCCATTTCAGTCAAAATCAAAGCTCCTCTAGAAAATGGTTTTTTCACAGCGTATGAACCTTCCCAATTTGGCATCTATTTCCCTAGAAAATTTTTCTAAATCGGTAGAATCTTTTTCAACATCAGATCCCCCTCCTAAAATTCCCTTAGGTGAACCTTTTTGTTATAGGCTCGTATCATCATTTTTCTGGTACATTTGACAATGTTTGATGGCTTTCAGTCTTTTTTCTTCAATTAAAGACAATTGGTCATATATGGCTTGGATCCATTCCACTTCATCTAGTTTTAGTTTTGACAAAATTCAGAGAGAAGGAATCTCAACTTCAATGGGTAGTATCACTTTAATCATATAAACTAGGGAAAAAGTGTTACCCCGGTAGAGGTACTGACTAATGTATAAAGCGTATAGAGAAAATGATAGCTTATCATGCCAATCTTTATAAGTTTCTACCATCTTTCCAATAATCTTTTTGATATTCTTGTTGGCTGCTTCCACTGCTCCGTTCATCTGAGGACGGTATGGTGATGAATTATGATGTTGTATCTTGAACTGTTTGTACACTTCTTCTATGGTCTTATTGTTCAAGTTTAATGCGTGGTCAGATATGATACTCTTCGGCATCCCATACCGACATATGATTTCTTTCTTCAGGAATATGTTAATTGCTGATTTGGTGACATTAGCATAGGTGGCCATTTTTACCCACTTGATAAAGTAACCAATAACCACAAAGATAAACCGATGCCCATTGGAAGCCTTCAGTGATATAGGTCCAAAGAAATCCATGCCCCACGTAGAAAATGACTATGGGGAGTTCATAACATGTAGCAGTGATGGAGGAACGTGGATCTTATCTGCATAAATTTGACACTTGTGGCATTTTCTTGGCATAGTTGATGTAGTCCTCTTCCATTGTGGACCAATAATACACAAATCTCATAATTTGTCTTGCCATTGTGAATCCATTGGCGTGTCTTCCGCATACACCATTATGGACTTCTTCAAGAATATTTTTGGCTTCGACAGCATCCACACACCGCAATAGCACTTGATCCTTTTTTCTCTTGTATAAGATTTCCCCATCTAGGATATACTCGCTTGCTAGCCTTTGTAGTGTCATTTTTTTATTCTCATTAGCCTGCTCTGGGTATTTACGACTTTTTATGTATTACAAAATGTCATGATACCAAGGATGCTCATTTTTTTCACCTTCCTCAATGTTATAGTAATAGTCCAGAGACTGGTATACACTCATTTGTATATGCCGTAAATTGGACTGCTTGTTAACTTTACTCAACAAAGACAGAGTAGCCAAGGCATCCACCATTTGGTTGTCCTCTCATGGGAGATAGTGGAGGGTAATCTCGTAGAACACCTTAATTAGATCCATAACAAGATTTTGATAATCCATCAACTTAGAATCTCTGGTCCTCTATTCTCATCAGAGCTGGTAGATCACGAGCATAGAATCCCCATATACTTTTAACAATTTAATATTGCGCTCAATGGAATCTCAAATCCCTATAACACATGCTTCATATTCTGCTATGTTATTTTGTGCAATCAAAATTGATCTTGCTGACAAAAGGGTAGTGATCACTCTCTGGAGAGATTAACACTGCCCTGATTCCTTTGCCCATAACATTCGAGGCGCCGTTGAAGTTTAGTCTCCAATACCTATCTTCTGGGGTACCTTGCTCCACAGTCATAACTCACTATTTGGGAAATCAAATATTAGAGGTCCATAATCATCCAGGGCTTGGCTAGCTAGGAAGTCGGCCATTGCACTCCCTTTCACAGCTTTTTGGCTTACATAAACCAAGTTAAATTCAGAAAACAAAATATGCCATCTGGCCATTCTTCCTGTCAGTGTAGTTGACTTCAACAAGTATTTAAGAGGATCCAACTATGAGATTAGCCATGTCGTATGATACACCACGTATTGCCTTAGTCTTCTGGTAGTCCAAACCAAGGCACAACACAATTTCTCGATTGGCGAATATCTCGCTTCACATTCAGTAAATTTCTTGCTGAGATAATAAATCTCCCTTTCTTTCCTTCCTAACTCGTCATGTTGCCCAGTATACATCTCATAGAATTCTTGGAGATAGTTAAGTAAAGAATCAATGGTTTGTTTGGGATAGGTGACATTAAAACTAGGGTATTCGACAAGTAGTGCTTGATCTTGTCGAAGGCCTTATGGTATTCATCATTCTATTCTCCTGGATTATGCTTTTTGACAAGATGGAAGATGGGATCATATTTTTTGGTCAATTGTGAAATAAACTGAGCAATGTAATTTAATATTTCCAGTAAGCCTCTTACTTTCTTCTGAGTGCGCGAGGGTGGTAAATCTTGGATGGCATTGACCTTATCTGGATCAACTTCAATACCATTTTTGCTAACTATAAAACCTAACAGCTTTTCTGATGCAACCCCAAAGGTATATTTTTCTAGATTTAGCTTTAACTAGTATTTTTTTAGTCTCAAGAACAATTTCCTCAAGACCACCACATGCCCTTCCTCCGTTTGAGACTTAACAATCATGTCATCGACATACACTTCAATTTCCTTGTGCATCATATCATGGAATAGAGTAACCATGGCTTGTTGGTATGTTGCCCTTGCATTTTTCAGTCTAAAAGGCATCACCTTATAACAGAAGGTTTCATATAATGTCACGAACGTGGTTTTTTTCATATCATCAGGGTACATCTTTATTTGGTTATAACCTAAAAAATCGTTCATGAAGGAGAATAATGAATGTTTTGTTGTATTATCAACCAGGGTTTCGATGTGAGGCAATGAGAAATTATCTTTTAGGCTAGCTTTATTTAGATCCTGATAATCAACACACATTTGGACTTTGTCATCTTTCTTTGGAACATAGACTATATTGGTCACCCATTCTGAATATTTGACTTTCTACAGAAACCTAACATTAAACTATTTCTTTACCTCCTATTTTATCTTCAGTAGTACATCAGGCCTCATCCTTCGAAGCTCCTGTTGGACTGGTTTGCAATCCTCCTTTATGGGAAGTTTATGTACAACCACATTTGTTCTTAACCTCGGTATATCTTGATAGGTCCATGCAAAGATATCTTTGAATTCTAGGAGCAACTCAATTAGATCACATCTTGTTTTAGAGGTAATGCATGTCCCGATCTTTACATCTTTATTTTCTTCTTTATATTCTAGGCTCACAATTTCTACCGACTATTTGTGAGGCAAGATTTGTTTTTCATTTGCTCTACCATTCTTAATAGTTCGGGAGATAGATCACAATGTTGATCTTCTTCAAAGTATTAAGGCTCATCTAGACACACATCTTGCTAAAAAATGAGTTTCGAATCAGTCAGAGTGTCGCTTGATACGTTAATATCAGAGACCTGACACAAAATAATGACGTCCATGGAAAAAGTGAATTTTAGGAATGTGCAATTTATATATTATAAATATATATGATGAGAAAGAAATAAGAATAAAAATGTTTGCCAGATGTAACACAAAAAGTATCATTTTATTTACATAAGGGCAGTAAGCACATGCCCTTTACAAAAAGACCGTTGTTCCTCTCGGGCAAGAGTAAAAAGTGTGTTCTGAATATTACTCTAAAACATTCTTAAACACTGTAGGGAGTTCTTTACCGCTCAATTGTTCAGAACAGTTCTAGGGGTGTAAGGACAAATTCCCCTTAGATACATTCCTTCATTTCCTTCTTTAGTCACAACATTGATGTCCAAAGCTTCCAACATTCTTTCCAACTCACTTTTTTCATTTTCTTTAATCTTCTTCGGGTGGATAAATCCTCCTGATACAAAAGTTTCAGAAAGGCAATGAAAATACATAGGTTCTCAGTTGACATCTTCTTCTGTCAGACAGGCTTTCCTCATCTCCTATTTTTTCACAATCTCGCTCATTCTTTGTTTGGCATTTGGCTTATATCCCAGGCCAAAACGATCCTATTTATTGATTACAAATGGTGCACTAACCCTGCTTTGTAGATATTTCCCTAATCCTCTACCTACTCAGGCTCCTCTTCCCACTATCAGTTTGATTTCTATTCTTGTGGCTCTAGACAACTTTGGAGTGGGAATCTGACTCATTTGGGCTATAATGGTTGAGTAAAAAATTCAAATGCCCAAAACGATCATTATATGGCCTTCTCATCAGTCTCTATATAAGGGGCATCATTAGTGATGAAAGATATGATGTCCTCTTCAAGATTCACAGTGACAAGCCACCCCTCAAAGATGAACTTTAATTTCTAGTAGAGTGATGATGAAATTGCCCTAGCTGAATGGATCCAGGGTCTTCCCAACATAAAGTTATATGAGGGCTTGATATCTATTACAAGAAAAACTACGTCATATGTGTTTAGGCCCACAATTAACTACATTTCGATTCTTCCCATTACTTTCCTTTCAATATCATCGAAAGCTCGAACTATGATATTGCAAGCCTTCATATGAGAACTGTCTGCTGGAAGCCTGTTCAAAGTGGCCAATGGTAGGACATTCAAAGCAGATCTGTTGTCAATCAGGACCTCTGGCAACGTATAGCCGTTGTATCGAGTAGTAATGTGCAGGGCTTTAGTAGATTCCATACCACCTGGGAGTATCTCTTTATCATTGAAATATATGAAGTTATTAGCATTCAAATTGTTTGCCAACCTGTCCAATTTTTTCACCAAAATGTCATTAGGAACAAAAGTTCCATTCAGCATTTTCAGCAGCACATTTCGGTGTGATTCTGAATTTAGCAGTAAAGATAATATCAATATACGGGAAGGTAGCTTACAGAGGTGTTCGACAACACTGTATTCACTGTGTTTCAAGAATTTTAGAAATTCTTTCACATTTTCTTTAACTTGCTCATTGATTGGTGATTCAGGTTCTACATCCTTTACTTTTTCAGGCTCAATTATCAAGGATTTCCTTTTAGGATCTTCTACTTCTTTAGAAATATATCGCCTTCTGCTCCTAGTGAAGAAATCAATGCCATTAACCTCTTTTGAATTGGTCTTTGGAGTATCATTTCCCTAAATTGTTACTCCACAATCATACTTTCATGGGAATTTCTAGTTATCATTGTAAGAAAAATAACCTAGTTTTTGAATCGTGATCTTTGCTCTCGAAATTTTAATTCCTTCATACTTTCTTAGTCTTGAGATGATCACAACTGAGAAATTTCCCTTATAGTTATTCTTAGGGGCTTCTCATTCTGAAGCACAAATGTTTGCCTCCTCCAACTTTCTTTCCTCGAAAAATTCTAACTCTTTGTTATCGATCAATTTCTGAATAAGAGATTTGAACTCTGCACAATTTTGGATATCATGATTTTCTTCACCATGGTATGGGCAATGGTCTTAGAAGACTTCCTTCATGTCTCCTAAGCCTTGCTGCACCAGACCTATCTCGACCATCTTTTTTTAAACCCACTTTAATAGAGACTTTACCTTTTTGACATTGGTTTTGATTCTCTTGTTCCCATCTCTAACAATTGCATTTACCCTTAGCTCGGCGTGATTGGTAATGTGTTCCAAGCTGTATTTGACCCTGTAAAGTCATCGAATCTCACGACCCTCATCTTTATAAACTTTTCAATAAGATTTCTGAAAGTGATGTAGTTATCAATAGAGTGTCCTACGATCCTTGCGTGATAGTCACACTGAGCATTGGCATCATACCATTTTGGGTAAATGGGTTGTATTGGCTTCGTGTAATCTGGAGACACCACGTGTGCATTGTACAAATTCTTGTATAACTCCCCATAGGTCATCGAGACAGAAGTAAATTCCATATCTTCTACTTTTTCTCTTTGATTTGATCCATACTTTAAGAAAGTTTGGGTATCTGAGGTCGCAGCTTTGGTTTGTTCGACTATCAACTGCTTTGAATAGACGGCATTATAGACACATGTATTGCTTGCCTCGCCCTTCTTCCATCTAGGGTTTGACTTCTTTAACTTTTTCTCATCTTTAATCTTTCTACTTCGGAATGCATCTTCAATCATTTCTCTATTCATTATTATGCTGGAGAAGTCTTTTGTAGCACTTCCTATCATATGACCGAGGAAGGGTTTCTTCAGTGTACCGATGAAAAGTATCATTGTTTTTTTATAATAGTGGAGGCTACACTTGAGCTGCAACATCCCTCTATCATTGAGCGTATTGCATGAAGCTCTCATCAAGTCTCTTCTCTATGTGTTGCAATGTAACCCAGTCAGACGTTATATCAATAACATGGATGTATTGTTTAACAAATGCCTAAGCTAAATCTTTGCAAGAGTTGATTTTGGCACGACTCAACTGGTTGTACCATTTTACAGCTGACCCCGTCAAGCTATCTTGAAAGCAATAAATTAAAAGGGAGTTGTTGGCAATGTATCCCGTCATCCTCCTAACGAACATTGTAATGTGAGCTTTGGGATAACTAGTCCTATTGTTTTTTTTCAAAATCAAGCATCTTGAACTTTGGAGGCATTACCAAATCCAAAAACCAAGCTTAACTCTATTACATCCACTCTCAAAAATTGATCTATATTTTCTATAGCCTTGAATTTTTCTTTCAACTATTTGCATTGATCATTGAGCTATTTGGGTAGCTCGACTTTTAATTTGTCGATTTCATTGAATTTGAAACCATATACTCGTTAGGGTCCTCCTAAACTGTCATTCCTTCTTGCAGGAAAGATTCGGCCTGAACTATCGGTCGTTTTGTCGTTGAAGTCTCTACTTCTGAATAGGTCTTGCCACGAAGATAACCCGAGTCCTCTATTAATGCACTGATATTTATAAAAGCTCATTTTTTTCTTTTCAAAATCTTTTTTGGCTAACATGGCGGCTATCTTTGTTAACAAGTCATCTTGCGACTACGAGATATGGTCTCGAGTTTCTTACTGTGTTTTCTCTACTTGCTTTCAATATCATTCTTGATATCTTTGCATGCTTTGTTGACTTTCGCCAAACTCTCTTCCATTTCTTTAGCCTTGCTTCTTGTAATGTAACGATGTTGAGTCTGTGGTTTTGTATGTCCCAGAATTACTGCAATAATAATTCTTTAAGAATTAAAATATTAGTAAAAATGATATTGTATGATGCAGATGCAAATAAGAAAATGCGATGTACATGCAAAACACATATTTTACACAAAAGGGGTTGATTTTAGTAGAACTTTTAAAAGGAAACTTGCATTAGAACAAGTCTATAGGTTTGCAGGCTTAAGACATCAGCCTGAATGGCTAAAGTCTACAGGTGTTCTGCCACTTCTTGTACTTGGAAGAGGGCTTCGGTCATAATGCAGTCTCTATCCTGGACTTGATCCCGGTATTGTTGCAGTTGTGCTTGCCAACGTTGATCATTCCACATTTAAATTTCTTTGAAATTTTTAATTTGCCCCTGGCAGGTCTGCAATGCTATTTCTAATTCTTCGACTTATTTCTTCAAAGTTTTGTTCTTATCCTTACTTGCTTTTAATTCGGCTAGAGAGTTTCGGTTACGATACCTTTGTAGAAAGTATTGTAGTTCAACAATTCGGCCTCTCAGATCTATAGTCTCGATTCGACTTTTGGATAACTCTTCATCCATGGCGGTTTATTGTATTTGAACATCCTTGAATTTCCTTTCCTAGAGGTTGACCCTCTCCTTTTCCTCTTGAATTTCAAGCTTCCACTTCGCGGACGTTTTTCTAAGACTGAATTATTTTGCTGATGCACAGAGAATTTAGGGATATTGGTTAAAATTTAAGGTTTAGGGTTATAATTCAGAGTTTATTAGTTAAAACCTAAACCCTAACCATATTACCCTAAAAACTAAATCCCACCCTCCAAACCTTAAATTCTAACCACTATCCCTAAATTATAAACCCCTACACCTAAACCCCTAAACCCTATACCCTAAACTAAGACACTAAACCCTAAAACTAAGGCGCTTGTGGAAACTTTTAGTTTTCACGGCCAATGTATTGAATATATATATTGACAAATATTAAATCTAATTCTAATCATACCTAGAGGGGTGGGGAAAAGGGACTCTAGGGGAAGGAAGAGGAGTGCTCATAGTGGGTCTAGAACTCATGACATAAGGGATATGAGGGAGCAAAGATGAGCAGCTTGGCCAACTAGCAGCTTGATCAATCGGCTAAATGTGTTGAATATATGCATATAGATTATAGAATCTATAAATTATTTATGATTTACTATAATTATATATTTGAAAAATAAAAAAAATCAAATTCATAAACTTCTACAATAAATATGATATTCGCTACTAAATCATATATACTAACAATTAACTATAAATATTTTATTTATATGTTTTATTACTCAAATTATATTTTTTTAAAAATATAAAGTCATTTTTTAAAACCTAAAATTTAAAACACTACTCGTAAAATGTTTCAAAATTGAATAAAATAGTGTTTTGCCATTTAAATAAAGTAACATTATTTTTTAGATATAAATAATATTCAAAATAATATATATTTTCTTATTTATTTTTTTAATCACGAGTGTGATTTAGGTATTTTATTATAAAACAATTTAATTTAGGCAATAAATTGTTTTAATATATAAAAAATATTGTTTGTCAAATAAAACGGATGATTAACATGAATAAATATATTATTTCAAGGGTATTTTAGTCTATGATAGTGGGAATTGTGTCATACGTAAGAATAGGTTGGGAATGACATTCCCACAATTTTGGAGAAAAGAATGTACTATTGGAAATGTTGTATTACCCTGTGGAGGGAATTGTCTTAAACCAAGTATGGATATGTGATTTTGGGAAAAAAATTATTCCCCTTGGTAATTATCTTTTCGACGAACCAAACAACCCATTAGGGTTGTAAACGAACCAAACGTTCAGCGAGCCTTTTAGTGGGAAGTTTGTTTATGTTCGTTTATTTATTAAACAAACGAGCATGAACAAAATTTTCTGTTCGTTTAACTAAATGAGCGAGCACATAAAAAGGACTTGTTCTCATTTACGTTCGGTAATCTATTTGTTTATGTTCGTTTAAATTTATTCACACATGTTTATTTATATTTATTATTTTTTATAACAAAAGTATTATATTTAAAAAATAAAATATATATTAAAAATATGAAATAAAAAAATTAAACCATACTCAACTTGTTAAAAGAAAATTAAACAGTAATCAATATTTGGTTACGTTCGTTTATCATTTTAACAAACAAACACGAACAAGCTATATTCCTTAATGAACAAACACAAACAAAAAATTATGTTAGTTTAGTTCTTCATGTTAATTAGCTTATTTAGTTAAATTAAATGAATAAACATGAATATACACTGTTCATGTTTGTTCGGTTTGTTTAACCGGTAAGACATCAGCAGCACAACTTTATGCCCCGCACAACCTATAAGAAGTTAAATTACTGCCGCTTATGCATTGGCTACTTATTTTATGTTTTTATTGGACGTCTACCGAAAATTTTATAATTAAAATGTTCGTTAATAATCTCTAAAATAAATAATTAAAACTTTCAATAATAAAAACCTCATAAAGAGATTAATCCTTACAAAAAAGGTTCACAACGTTAAAATGTTTTCCGTTAAAAAGGTTCATATTAATAATTAAAAAACATCATAAAGAGATTAATCTCTATTAGCTATTTATGTTTTCTCAATTGGATGTCTTCTTTTGGTGATAATTTTCATATTAATAATTAAAAAAAATCTCATAAAGAGATTAATCCTTACAAAAAGGTTCACAATGTTAAAAGACATGCCTAATAAAAACAACACACCATATAAAACTATTAGACATAAAACTCCAAAATCCAAAAACTCATATAATCTCGTTTAAAATGTTCAACTACTAGCTATCTGAACAGAATCAAACATAGAAATGGAACACCCGAAACATGCCTCACGACGATCGAACTGATTCGCAACAAACTTGGGCAGCCAATTAAAATTGTATACCCTAATATGAGCCTGCTAATATGTCCCTCATGAAGTTAATACTGCTGCTCGCTTTCTGGCACAACATGGTAAAGGTATGCCAGTGGGATTCTTCTTTATCCAAATCCCTCCAAAAGACGCCATACAAGGAAAAAAAAAACGAAACATCTAAACAACAGAGGGGACACCAAACATAACTGGTAGCTGCACAGATCAATAAGAGCATAATAAAGCTTGCAAAACAATAAAAGACTCCAAACACCTAAAACTACAGACTGTGACACGCCATTCATCCCTCGAAAACACCCTTCAAAAGAGAAACATTACCAATGTCTTGTATCTATCAACAGACAACAACCATGCTTCCATAAACATTCATGGCCTAGTTTTCTCATTCAAAACCGATGACAAAGCAGTCGTATAATCTAGTTCCAAGATCAGATTAAATTCTCCTTTCAAAACCGAATCCTTGAACCTTTCAAGAGCATACTTAACAGCCATGATATATATATATATATATATATATATATATATATATATATATAAGTTTTTTTTTCCGTTTTCTTCATTCGTCGCCTTTGCCCACAAATTTAAAATAAGGATGTGGTTTGAAGTACACATTTTATGATACTCTTTCGAAATTACAGACATCACCGTATCTGGTTTATTTAACCGGATAAAAATTTATCGATGACAATTTCGAACTTTTGTGATGAAAACTTGCCTTCCATAGGCAAGGGTCGTAAAATACTAAAATTGACCAACTTAGTCACCCCCAGAGAGTGAATTCCTCGTAATTATTTGCATCATCTTGGGCCCAAGATGGTGGAGTTATCATTAACCCTTCCGCCATACTTTCAAGTATCCCCGGCATATTAAACATCTCTTCTTCATCTATATACAACGTCTTTGAAGTTGAACTACTCCCTTCAGCATTCTCCGTAGTGTTAGCATCACCATCTTCAATAAACGCCTCAGCCGCCTCCATAGCGGCAATCTGAATATCCCTCACCGAAGATGACCTAGCATGTGGCAATGTATGAGCAGACTCGGGGAAGTTTAAAGAAGCGGAGTCTCCTTTGAGTGCCAAAGCGGCTGCATCGTAGGCCTTAGCTGCTATGCCTGGGCTGGAGAATGTCCCCAGCCATATTCGAGACTTCTTGTTTGGCTCTCTAACCTCACTTACCCACTTCCCTTTCCTTCTTCTTACGCCTTTGAATACTGGGTGCCGAGTCTCTTTAAATATCTTCCTCCCGGCTTTTCGTTTATGGGATTGTGCTTCAACTTGCCCTAAAGAAGAACATGAAATTTGCAGGGTTTCTGAACTTAAAATTCGTTGCTGATCTTCCCTTTGTTCCATTGTTTTTGGTTCTTAATTCTTCTAAGAAGCTAGTGATGTGTGTTTTATAAGAGAGAATGGGAAGTGGAAAAGGAATCAAAATTTGCATGCCAAACATTAGTAAGAGTGTTTCAATGGCCGGATGGAAATGAAGGAATCGTGTTTTTACACGTAGGTTTTTCGTTATTTGTTCTTCCCCACGTGTGTTTTGGGAGACACATAAGTCTGATTCACGTGTGGAAAATGCTTTTTTTTTTTTTTCATTTTTCGTCCGGACAAAAGTACCTAAAACATTTTTAATTGACGTGACTGACTCCTTTTGACTTTGCTTTTCTTACTCACTCTGACCATGTCAACATGCCTGGATAAATTCGAAACTGCTAGTAATATTTTAAAATTTTATAAATCTTGCAAGTACCGTGATTTATCCTATTATTTTAAAAAATAATTATATTTTTTAGACTTTATACCAAACAGTGATCAACATATTAAAATTAAGAATCTAATTTAATCTTAATGCTCACAGTTTAATTGCCTTTCTGAATTTTTTTATACATGTCTATCAAATGCTTCCAGTAATACATGCATTTCTAAATATGTCGGTCACGGACATAAACTTTTGACCCAAAACAAAGAAAAACTATTAAAAGAAAGGCCCTGACCATAATCTTATATTCGACTTCGTCATTGTATATCCACGTGCCTTAAATCAATCGCCGATTCTCATGCAGTTGAAATCTGCATGAAAAAATTGAGTTTGTTTTGGTTTTGTCAACGATTGATGCATGGAAATGTTTTTGTCACAGCATGAGAATTAAATAACAGTATCGGAATATAATATTGCGATTGTTATTTCATGATTCTGATTATATATGTTATTGATCGAAATATTTGCATTATCAACATAATCTCAACTACAACATATGACATCATTATCGGTACAATATTCAAGAACTTGTAAAATTAAACATCTTTAAGTGCTCATTATCTCGTCTGTCCGATGCTGTCTTTAAATGAAAATTCTTTCAAGCTGAATCGATTTCTGATTTCGCAATGAGGAAACTAGGGTGGAAGTGCAAGACCAAGTGGCCTTGATCTGTAGCCTCTGTTTTGGATATTTCTAGGAGGCCTACAAGTTTTAGTGCTAAGGCTTGTATGGAGAAGGGCGAGCGGGTCTGCCATTGGATGGCAGTGCAGCGGGGGATTTAAATTTTTTTTTTTAAGGTGGGCACAAATTAAAATATTTATGAAAAGTAGACACAATTAATAAAAATATCAAAATTTTAGGGTGGATACAAGTCGTAAAAATAAAAAATAAAGATCAACTCATAAAAATTAAAAAATTTGAAGTCAAATATATGAATTTTAAAAAGTTCAAGGTAAGCACGGACCCGCCCAACCCTTAACGTAGATATGCCACTGTGGCAGTGCCACCAGCGAATGGTTTTCTAAAGTTTGAAGCATTGCTCTCCTTTTGAGTTAATTTCAAGGAAAAGGAATGAGACTGCGGATGAGTGTGCTAAAGTAGGGATAGAGAGGGATTTGAATTTGCTGCAGGTTGTTGAGAGCTTTCTGTTGAGAGCTCTCGGTTATTTTAACTTTGGTCACTAAAATCGAAGAACTTCATTACAATCACTAAACTTTTAAATTGCTTTCATATTGGTTATTGCTATTAATCCCGTTAAAAAATATTGACGTACCATATTAAAGTATTCTTCCTAAAAAGAATCCTAATTTTTCAAATTCACAGATATTGCCAATGCCTAAATTCCAATTAATGGAATTGTCATCGATCAATTTCAATGGAAGGGAAGATTCGTTTTGCTAGAAGTTTAACATAGTTTAGTTTCAAGTTGATCTGACGGTTAATATTGGTGGATCAGAACTAAAAATCTAAATTAAAATTAAAAATTAACTTTTCGATCTGTCATTGTTAACTGTCAAATCAGTTTGAAACCAAACTATATTAACCTTTTCGCCAAAGGAATCCTTCACGTCGTTGGGATTCATCGGCGATGTTTCTGTTCATTGAAATTTTAGCCTTGATGACGGTTGTAAATTTGAAAAATAGGCTTTTTTTTGGAAGAAGACTTTAACTTGCCACGTCAAAATTTTTTAAAGGCAGTAGCCGTAATGAGATCGAATTAAAATTTTATTGATTGTAATAAAAAAATTCGATTTTAGTGATTAAAGTGAAAGCACCTTAAAAGTTCAATGATTACCAGTGTAGTTTATCCTAAATAATGTTATGTTTTTTTTTTTGGCTTTGAGCTACTAAACTATTTTTGGTCAAAACAAGTTTACAAACTATCACTCTATAACCATTTTAAGTGTAATTGCTAGTCCTCTTAAAAAATTTGATTAAATACATTAACACTTATGTCAAATAATTTAAGTAAACTCTTAATTTAAATTTTAAAAATAATTATAATTTAATTTAAATAAAATTAAAACTAGTAAAAAAAATTAGTCCTCAAATAAACATGTTTACCTTCAAAAATATTTTTTTCTAATCATGTAATCATCTTCATTTGGAAAAGTTCTTCGGGTTCAAACCATTTTGAAACCTAAATTCTTCGATTATTTTGTTTTCGATAAGTTGTAATTGATTTGAGTATTTGAAACCTAACGAATTTGATTTCATAATCTTTTTGAAAATCCTAAAACTCCAAAATAGTTTTGAAATATAAAACTTATGCTTGCTTGCACAATAATTGCCACTACAAATACTTAATTTTACTAGAGTAAGTTTTTCCACTCTCTAAAACACAATTACATCGGTGCAAGATAGTTCTAAACTCTCAAACATATTCACACGGTATAGATTGATTCTTCAATGTCAATATGTCTCTCACTGTAAACCAAGTTTTCTTGTACATCAATTATCCTTTATTAATACATTATTACATTGAAATATATTGATTTTAAATTACCACATTGATCGGTGAACTATCAAATTTAAAATTTTGGACCTGCCCCTACCTGTGTGGGAGTCTATGGCCAAACCGAATTACCAAAAACCGAAATAATAATAAAAATTAATCTTTAACCGTTAACCGAACTAAACTTTTTTTCGAGATATATTAACCAAATCAAACAAATTTCGGTTAATTTGGTCGGTTTTCAAATTAAACGAAATTTGCTATCAGTTTCTTAATCAAAATTACTACACAATAAAAATTATTGGAAATACTTTTTAGTTCACAATGATAATTTGCATTTAATTTAAACATCTAAACATAGATAACAATATTAGAATTTTATATTAAACATTAAATTAAATTAAAACAAGTAACAAAACAAATGTGTGGTCTATTTGATAGAAAAATACTAAGTCAATCAACTTGAACTTTGACAAAATAAAAAGAGCACTTGAATTGTTATCAAAACGATCAATAGTGCATAAAAGAAGATAATATAACATGCACAAAGATTATTTTTTCTTTCAGAAATCAAATATAAACTTTATGCCTATCAAACAAGTTTCAAATTAAATATGTTAGCTCCACTACCAAATGTTTTGTCAACTAATTATAAACAAGCAAATCATGTAACATACAATGGACAACAAACTCAAAATCATCACCAAACTTAGTCACATAACTATTCAACTTTCAAGCACAAAGCAGTCTTCAAGTTATAGTTTAAATTGATGAGGCTTCAAGTGATGAGGTTTTTCAAAATTTCAATATATTCTATAGGGAGGAAACCTTCAAATTTGTTATAACCAAGGCCCAAACATATCAAATTGGTTAATTGATACAGACTAATTGGTACTAAACCAACAAACATGTTATTATCTAATACAATTCTACCAAATTTGATAATCAAGCTCAAATGCATCACAAAACTCACAGTCACATATGATTCAACTTTCAAGCACAAAGTATATCGCAAATTTTAAATTATAGTTAGCACATATAGGCAAGGTAATGGTATTGAAGAAATTACCATAGATAAACAAAATATAGCAGTCTTTAAATTGTTTATATGCATTCATTGAATCCCTAAAAAAAATCTTCATTTGTATTATCCCTACAAAATATATGTTATTTTAGAAATAATAAAAATAAACAAATAATAAAAAACTATGTAATGTAAACTAAAAGATAGATTAAGGTGTACTAAGAAAAAAGTTGCTTCCCCTTCAATTCACACTCACAAAAGCTTATGAGCTAATGAATTGAGGGTAGTCTCCAAAGCGTTCCAAAACATATATAAAAAATTAGAATAATTAAACAAGTTAATAATGAACTATAATGCTTAAATAATTGTAATTATTAAATTAAATTAATAAATAAAGATATCATTATCAATGTTGTTGCGCTATTGAATTTATTCTTCAATTTTTTTGATCTCCTCTTTGATTGATGACTTTTGAATACAATCTTGAGTACATACAAGGGTTTGTATCATTTTAGGAGTTAAAGAAACCCTAAATTGATCAAGCACACACCCCGATACTAAATGCAAACTATGAAGCACCGATGAAAATTGGTATAGCTAACACATCTTTGGTCATCTATGAAAGTGTTAGAAATTTAGGGCTATTGACTTTCCACCACAACAAAACATCAAAACCATCAGCATCATTCTCCCTAGCCTCCCCTAGATTTTTTTTTTCAATTTAAAAGTTTGGTCCTCACCATCGGTTTCAATGACATGTTTTCTATACAAATCTTTCATGTCTTTTCGTTGTGTTTCATCTAAAGAAGAATGTTTTGCCACACTTGAATGGCCACAATCACTAGAAACTTGAGGTTTGTATTTATCATACAATTCGCACAGTCTCCTTCAACTTTTTTATCACTTCACAACGTTTTTTAGAATTATACATTTGACTAAGTGCAAATTCAAGATAACTCATTTTTTGTCTAGGATCAAGAACACAAGAAACAAAAATAAGCATATTTATCTTATCAACGACATCTTAATATTTTTCATATTTATCTTTCATCCTTATGGCCATAACATTAAATTCAATATCGACACTTAATTGAGCCACTACAACAAAACAGGCTTTTAGCGGCAATATTTAGCCCTATAACGGTGTTTTTAAGTGCCACTAAAAACCTACTCGACATTATAAAAAAACACCGCAACAAGTGCTGCTAGATCAAACGCCGCAATAGTTAGCGGCGTTTGTTCCTCCAAACGCGCTATATACATGTCTCTAGTGATGTTTTTCCTTCAAAAGCCGTTATTGGCTATGTATGTTCCGCAACCCTCAGTTCATTACTTAGCTCGTCGATCTATAATTGTTTCACTTCTTTAAAAAGTTTTAGTAAGATGTAAATGGAGTCGATATGGGATTTAAACTTTTAACCCTATTACGGCGTTTGTTAGACAAATGTCGCTAAAGTATGCATCTATAGCGGCATTTGCTTAAATCGCCGCTAAAATACATGTATAACAAATGCCACTAAAGTACGCGTCTATAGTGTTGTTTGCCCAAAAATGCCCCTAAAGTTGAGGTCTATAGCGGCATTTGGCTAAAACGCTACTAAAGTACGCATCTATAGCGACATTTGTCTAACAAACGCCACTAAAGTACACGTTTATAGCACCGCTATATATCAATTTATAATGACATTTATTCAACAAATGCTGTTACATGTACAAATTTAGAGGCATTTACTAAAAAAATGGCGCTAAAAACTTATTTTGTTGTAGTGAGCATCTCGTAAAAAGATATTAGTTTCAGTAAACTCATCAAAAAATTTATTGGATGTGACATATGAAGTGCCTAAAACTCTTAAAGTAAATTCATAAAAGTGTTATAAGAAATCCTTCAAATTTCTAACACTAGTTTAGTCGTTTATAGTTGGTCAATCTTTTCCTAACTCAAGTTCAACACTAAAATTTGTATATTGCTCCTCAAATCTTTCAAAAGTCCTCTCAAAATTTTACGTAGTATCTAACATTAAGTAGGTAGAGTACCACCTAGTAAAAACATCAAGACACAAACATCATTTTGCTCTCTATCTTCTCCATCTCAACATACTCCATAAACTTCTTCAATATATCCAAAGATTGTCTCACATATCTCACAGCCCCTAACATATGTAACCGATTTATTTATTTCTTTTAAATCTTTAACTTATATAAAGATATTTACCATTAGCAATGTAACTCCCGAGGACTAAATTTCTTTCTTAAGTAAGTAATAGCAACATCATGGGAACTTGTATTATCAAAGGTGTTTGTGAACAACTTATCAATATCCCAACTCAACAAGAAATTATCTTCTCCAACAGCAAGACACATCTTTTTGCTCTCTATCTTCTCCAACTCAACAGACCCCATAAACTTCTTAAATCTAGCCGAAGACTGTCTCACATATCTTATAGCCCCTAGCACGTATAACTGATTTATTCAATTCCTTTAAACCTTCAACAACAATCAAACTCACAATGTGTGTCATGCATCTCATATGAAGATATTTACCATTAACAATGCATCCCCTAAGGACTAAATATCTTCCTTAAATAAGTAATAGCAACATCATTGGAACTTTTATTATCAAAGGTGGTAGTGAACACCTTGTTAATCTCTCAACTCAACATTCATTTAGCAATCTTCATTTCAATAGCCTCTCCCTTATGACTAGAAATTGGACAAAAGTTAATGATTTTCTTATTCAATTTTCAACCGTTGTCAGTAAAATGGGCAGTGAGACATAAATAATTAACTTTTTGCAATGATGTTTATGTATCAATAGTTAAACAAACTCTCGAACATGAGCTTCTTATATACTATTTTAGCTTAACTCTTTCATCCAAATACAATTGATAATCATCCATAGTCGTAGTAATTCTTAAAGGAATACGAAACCTAGGGCATACCTAAAACATAAGTTTCTTAAAACCTTCACTTTCAACAAAGAAAAAAAACAATTCATCAATCACAATCATTTGGGCTAAAGCTTTCCTAATTGCTTTTTGATCATATTTCCAAGTTATAAGATATCTCACTTCTCCTTCAAGAACTTTAATTGGTAAAACTAGTTGGCCTTTATTCATTTCAACATTATTAATAGGATTTTCTTGAATTGGTTCATGTGATATTTCAATAATCTAGTTCTATTTTTTTTCCATCACAACAAAATTCTTAATCACAATATTTGCATTTACCCTTAGTTTCACCTTTACTATTATCAAATTTAGTAAAATGTGACCACACTTCTCAACTTGAAGTTTGACCAGATGTTGATATATTGGCCATCTACAAAAAATTGTATAACATTGATCAATTACAATTATATAGTCATATAAGTAAGACATTAATCAAATTGCACGAAATTGATAAGTGTTGAAGTTTGAAATTGAGTATTTTTTATATAACAGAGATTTATAAAAATATTTCTAGACTTATTCAAATATTTCAAAAATAATTTAAAGTCCACAAAAGTTGAAAAATATGTTAAAAAATATTGTCTTATTAAAAGTGGGATATTACCATGTATCTCATTAAAAAAGCCATAAACCTAGTTGGATGAAAAGAGTATAAATGATAATATTTATAGAAAGAACATAAGAGCCAAACTCGACCTAAAATACATAAACTAAATCAAACCAATAACATCCTCACACAAGATAGGAATAGGAAGTAGGGCCTGTGGTGGATCAGGAAAAAACTGAGTTTCAAACCCAAAGAGTGGGCGCGACTTAGCCAAGTAATCAACCACCTTGTTATTGGTGCGAGAAACATGTTGAAATTGGGTACTCCAAGGATGTCGGTACAAAACGCCAATATGCAGCAGGATTCCAAGCGAGCAATGTTGATGAGAGCTTTCATTGATGGAACGTATTGCATCCAAGCTATCAGATTCCACAAATAGATATAAAATGCCTAAATTCCATGCACATAACATCCCTACATATATATCTAGAGTCTCGCATCAAGAATAGAACTGACGCCAATGAATTTAGAGAATCACATTCTTCATAGACCAATATGATCCCTAATCAGCCTACCACATGATGAGATTTCATCTGCTGCCCGTCTAGCTCCATTAGAATTGAGCTTGTACTAGTTGAGGAGAAGGGGAAGCCACATACCTGGTCCTTTAGCCACGGACCCCAAAGCTTGAAAAGGACATGCACTCTCAAATGCCTTACATGTTAAAATTTAAAACTTGCGACTTTGCTCAAGAATCGAACCATGATCCTCTCGTGGACAATTGAAAGCTACGACATTTTGATAGAGCCACACATTCCACAATACTACACCAAACAACAAATCCTATTCCCGAATACCCTTAGCCAAACCAGAAGGTGAAGTCAAGTTAATCTTCATCCACTCGTTAAAATCCATGAAAAGGTATTCACCCAATTTTTTAGGTTTCACAATCACCGCACAGACTGCAAACACAGAAAGACACGCTCTCAAAACATGGTTGGTAATATCAGAACTATCTGTACATATAGGGCACCAACTATCTACGAAAAAACTGTGACGCACTCGTTCTTCATTCGTCATCAACTTATTGTGACACGCCAACCACATAAACACTTGGGTAAAGTACACAAATGGTCACTAAACTATCTCTAAAAATACAAAATGGTCATCAAACTTTCAAATGTCACATAATGTGCATTAAACTTTAGTGTTTGTTACAAAATAATCACTGAGCCGTTAACTGTCGTTAATTGGGTGACGTGACAGCTACAAAAATTTGAATAATATAACATTTAATCCTTCATATTGACACATTTAATTAATTTATTCTTAATTTAACCCTCATTATTGATGTCTAAATTGATTGAATATGTAAATATTGAGGATTAAATATGTTATTATACAAATTTTTGTAACTGCCACGTTTCCTGGTAAATTACAGTTAATGACCCAGTGACCATTTATAATAAAAACTAAAGTTTAATGACCATTATGTAATTTTTAAAAGCTTAGTGACCATTTTTTATTTTTAGGGATAGTTTAGTGACCATTTGTGTACTTTACCCTAAACACTTTAACCCACTACAAAACCCTATATTTATTTATCACCTTCTACACATCACTAGGCAGCTATAAACTTAGAGAATTCCTTGCTTCATACGCAGACTTCACAGAGAAACATGGTTCACACACCGCTGCTAGCCCACCAAGTCATCTAGAATCAAAGGTCGAGGCCCCTTGGTAGCTGTAATTCGGAGTGGTACATGGTTCGACAAGAGATGTTAGAAATTCATCCATGTTAACACCTCAAAATTACTATTTTTCATATATATTGCCACACTTTTGCTCGACTTTGAGTACATATTCATGCATTTAGCTAGTAGAATCATGTATTTGCATTAAAGAGTTGAGGCACGTTTCTTTTGCCAGAGTGAAGGTGTATTTCTTTACTATAAAATGTATGGCAAGTTTGGTGGAGTAGGACATGAATAGTTGTCAGAGCAGAGCGAAAGACCAGAAGAGAAATACCGAATCGAATTGGTAACAGCAGGACAAAGTTTGCCAGACTTGGCTGGAAAAAGAAGGATGGCTGATGTCCGGTCTGTTAGCCGTTGGTCAAAGATCCAATCAACCCTAATTTCAAAAGAGAATATAAGAGGATAAAGAGATAACACGCTTATCTTAAGTGCGTAACCAACTTTCAAATTCAAAACCCATTATAGGGTTTCCACGCGTGCCTATTTAAAGGAAGCACAAACGATGAACCAAAAGAGTCAAATAAATCAAGGAGGCTACACCGTGGTAAAGAAAAAAGGTAGAGGGCAAATCGTGGTTCGACCAGGCTAAGACCGAGATCTTTGGATCCATTGAAGGGTTGCATCAATGGATCTCCTTCTTTGACTATTTCTCTTAGTTTTAATTCTATTTTTATGATGGTGTTAATTTCAAACGATATTTTGTTGATGGTTTATCCCACCATGAACTAATTTTCCTAAGTTGGTTAAGGATGTTTCTACGATGAACACTCAGCTATTTTTCAGTTTTTAATAATTGAACGCCTTGGCATTTTTTTCTATCTTGCCAGCGCTTATTTTTCCTGAATTGTTTGCCATATGACAATTGGCATTGCATACATATTATCCCCTAATATCTTAACAAACTTAGGAGATAATGATTAATTGCCAAGTACTAAGGAGATAAACTTCGACAGAAGATGTTCAAGTAGATGAGCTTACTTTGGAAGTGAGTCTACCTCTTAGGAGTAAAGATTAAAATTTTGCCAAGTTAAATATTAAAAAAACATCACTATAGACATATAGGAGTTAATCATAATTAACTTAGGGTATTTTTATCGATAGAGGCAATACTAACTTTAAAAATCTGCTCGGCAATAAAAACAAGGCTGGAAGATATTAAATGTTTTCTTTGCTAGCGTGAAACCCATACATCCTTTGCCAACGCCTACCATCTATTTGAATACATTTGTTTTCCAAACTGCCTAAATTTACATTGCATTTTCCTTAGTCATTTTTCTTAATTTAAAATCTAAAAAACAATTCAAACTCAATTGTTTCATTTCACAAGTAAAATATCGTGTCATTTAATTCTTGGATAATCCATGCGGATACGATACTCAGCTTACTGATATATTACTTGCTGAGCGTGTATAGTTGCTCACAAAAAGACCTAAACTTGGCATTATTTCCCTGCATATTTACATTAATTCTTCAATTGTTTGCCAAGCGTTAGTCAATCGACAAGTTTTTGGCGTCGGAGATTGCAATGAAAATTATTGTTTTGATTTTTACTTGTGTTTGTTTATTTTATTCATTTTGTTTTGCTTGGTGTATGACCAAGAGCCGCACTGCGAAGGAAGATTGGCCATACGATCCAGAGATTGAAAAAACCCTATGCAGATTGAAAAGAAAACTTCGAGAGATGGCTCATAATGGAAATAGAGTAGACATTTTCATGAATAATAAGGAAAATCCACCAATACATAATGACATTCCACTCGTTCTTACTGCTATTGTTGTGGAAGAAGAAAGACCTATTAGAGAACACATGGCACCAAACATGAACAATTTGATGCTAGGCCTGGTTGGTCTAGAGGTAAATGCAGTTAATTTTGAACTTAAACCGATAATGATATAGATGCTTTTGAATGTAGGTAAATTTGATGGATCATTTACTAGAGACCCAAGACAACACTTGAAGCAATTCATGGAGGTTTGCCAACTATTTCAGCAACCTGGTGTAGCTGAATAGACAGTGAAGCTAAAATTATTCTTATTTTCTCTGAGAGATAGAGCAAAAACGTGGCTAAATTCTTTGCCATCTGGTTCAGTTACTTCATGGCAAGAATTTTGCCAGAAGTTCATTTTGAGATTTCAGCCACCTAAACTTAATGCTAAGCTATGGAGTGAAATCATCAGTTTTATGCATGCTGATGATGAGACTTTATATGATGCTTGGAAGAGCTTTAAAGACCTGTTGAAGATGTGTCCCATACATGGATTCCCTACTTGGACCCAAATAGAGACCATTTATAACAGACTCAATGGCCATGCCAGAACTATGGTTGATGCTTTGGCAAATGGTTTATTATTAGACAAAAATTACACGGATGTATTTGACATCCTTGAAAGGGTTGCAACCAATGATCTCCAATATCCTACTGCTAGACTGGGAATTAGAACAAAAACTGCTGGGAAATTAGAGCTTGATGCACTATTATTAATCAATGCTCAGATTTCCAATCTTACTAACATAGTGAAAATGATGCCAAAGTCTACTGAAGTCCGAGAAGTAAAGGCACTAGAACTATTTTGCACTATTTGTGGAGAGGATCATAATGTGGAAGAATGCCCAACAAACCTTGAATCGATAAATTTTGTTAGAAATTTCAATCGCAATTTTAACCTACATTCCAATACTTATAATGCAGGATGGAAGCAATACCTGAACTTTTCATGTGACACCCAAGGAGGTAACCAATATAATGCCTACCGACAGAACAACAATGCACCGTCAGGTTTCAACCAAAATGCAATTCCACAGAAAGCAGAAAATAAATTCTAGTAAGGGCAGAGATCTAACTAGGGGAACATTTTAACTGATTACATGGAGCAAAATGATACAACTGTCCGGAGTTTAGCAGCATCTATGTGAAACCTGGAGGTCCGTCTAGGACAGGTTGTCAATGCACTACGTACTAGACCTAAGGGAAATTTCCCAAGTGATACAGAGGATGCTCGGCAAAAAGGCAGAGAACTATGCAAAGTAGTAACTCTTCAGAGTGGCAAACAATGCAAGACTGAGTAACCTGTCAAATAGTCAACTAATTACCAATTCGAGAAGTTGATGCCACCAGAAAAACTAAAAGAAATAGTGAAGAAGAAGGTGAGCACTGATGATGCAAGACCATAATCTGATGCCAGTCCGTAACCTGATACCAAACGTTAATATGATGTCAACACTATTTTGGCAAAACTAGCATTCACCTAACCGTCACCACCTTTTCCATAAAAGGCTCTAGAAACATAAGCAAGATCAACAGTTTAAGCGATTCTTGGAAGTCCTCAAACAATTGCAAATCAATATACCATTAATGGAAGCTATAAAAAATGTCCAACTATGTTAAATTCATGAAGGACATCTTGTCCAAAAAGAAAAGGTTGGGTGATTTTGAGACCGTTGCTCTCACTGAAAGATGCAGTGCAATGATAACCAATAGATTGCCACTAAAACTGAAAGATCTAGGAAGCTTCACAATTCCCTGTATGATTGACAATAGATTCATGGCCAAGGCATTGTGTGATTTTGGAGCCAACATCAATTTGATGCAGATGTCAGTTTTCAAGGAACTTGGTATTGGTGAAGCAAGGCCTACCACAGTAACACTTCAATTGGCAGATCGATCGTATGCGCATCCCAAGGGTAAGATTGAGGACGTGTTGGTAAAAGTAGATAAATTCATATTCCCAGTTGATTTTATTATTTTAGAATGTGAGACTGATGTTAATGTCCTAATTATCTTGGGAAGACCATTCCTTGTCACAAGAAGAACTTTAATTGATGTACAAAATGTAAGCTTACTATGCGTATGAATGACCAACAGATTATGTTTAACGTGTTTCAAGCTCTTAAATTTACATATGAACCTGAGGAATGCCAAGCTGTTGAGATCTTAAAGTCCATCTTCAATGAGGACATAGCACAGCTTTGCAAGAAGCAAAAAATAATGCCAAAGAACTAGGTGATGAGGATACGATAAGTAAAGAATCTAAGGAACTGACCATACTGAATAAGTTCATGAGTTATTTTGATAGACCTGAGCCACTTGAGTTGGCTGGCAAAGAGATCAAGGCACTTAAACCATCCATAGAGGAGCCACCAAAACTGGAATTGGAACCTTTGCCAAGACATCTCAAATATACTTACCTGAAAGACAACTCAACTTTGCCAGTGATCATTGCTACCGATTTGATTGATGGCCAGGAGAAGAAATTGTTGGAGACATTGGGCAATCACAAGCAGTTCATGGGATGGACACTTGTTGATATCTGAGGGATAAGTCCTACAATTTGTATGCATAAAATTATTTTAGAGGATTACCATGGCAAAAAATTGAGGTCCAGAGAAGACTAAATCCCAACATGAAGAAGGTAGTCAAGAAAGAAGTCATAAAATGGTTAGATGTCGGTATAATTTATCTTATTTTTGACAGCTTGTGGGTCAGCCCGATGTAGTGTGTGCCAAAGAAGGGTAGAATAACAGTGGTCTAGAAAGAAAAAAAAACTGATCCCTTTGAGTACCGTGATGGGCTAGAGAGTGTGCATAGATTACAGAAGGCTAAATAATGCCACACAGAAGGATCACTTTCCACTATCCTTCATCGATCAGATATTGGACATATTGGCAGGTAAGGCATTTTGTTACTTCCTAGACGGCTACTCGGGCTATAATTAGATTGCCATCACTCTAGAAGATTAGGAGAAAACTATGTTCACTTGTCTATATGGTACATTCACTTTTAAAAGAATGCCCTTTAGATTATTTAATGCCTCAACACCGTTTCAGCGTTATGTGACGTCAATTTTCTCAGACATAATCGAAAACAACTTAGAAGTTTTCATGGATGAATTCTTGATGTTTGGAAAAATATTCGAGAAATGCTTGCAGAGTTTGAAACTCATTTTACGGAGATGCATTGAAATCAACTTGGTCCTGAACTGGGAAAAATGCCATTTCATGGTGAAATATGGCATAGTTCTTAGACATAAAGTAACCAACAATGGACTGGAGGTTGATAAAGCAAAGGTAGACATAATCAAACAATTGCACCATCCACAAGCATTAAGGGTATTAGAAGTTTCTTGGGACATGTGGGTTTTTACCGTCATTTTATTAAAAATTTCTCAAAAATTTCTAAACCTTTATGCTTACTTTTGGAACAGAATACCAGTTTTGCATTTGATGATTCTTGCTTGAAAGCATTTCAGGAACTAAAAGACAGGTTGATTAATACCCCTGTAGTCGTGGCACAAAATTGGAATGAGCTATTCGAGCTCATGTACGATGCCATCGACTGTGCCATTGGAGCTATGTTAGGACAGAGGCGTGGCAAAATTTTTCATGCCATTTACTATGCCAGCCGCACATTGAATGAGGCCCAGCTTAATTACACAACAACTGAGAATGAGTTCCTTATAGTTGTATTTGCGTTTGACAAATTCAGATCCTATTTGATGGCTAATAAAGTTGTGGTATACACAGACTATTCAGCACTCAAATACCTTCTAGCAAAGAAAGATGCAAAGCCCAGACTGATCCAATGGATACTTTTGTTACAAAAATTTGACCTCAAGATTTGAGATAAGAAGGAGAATGAAAATCAGGTAGTTGAACATCTTTTTCGATTAGAGCACCATTATGAGGATAGCAGCACCGCTGTTATTAGAGATAATTTCCCTGATGAATACTTGCTTGCGATCAATACCTTGCCATGGTATGCTGACATAGTCAATTACACGGTCAACAAAATTTTGCCACCGAACTTGGCAAGTCATGCCAAGAAGTGATTCCTAAGAGATATCTGGCAATATTATTGGGATGAGCCATTCTTATTCAAGCAATATGCCGACCGAATCATTTGAAGTTGTGTGCCAGAAGATGAACAACAACATATTCTTCAGCTTTGCCATGCAACACCATACGGAGGAAACTTCGCTAGAATGAAGAAAACAACTAAATTGTTGCAGTCAGGATTTTTCTGCCCCACACTTTTCAAAGATACCCATTATTTTGCCAAGGCATGCGACAAATGCCAACGTACTAGAAACATTATCAGTAGACATAAATTGTCACTGCAAAATATTATGTCAGTGGAGTTATTTAATGTATGAGGGATAGAATTTTGGGTCATTTTCCTCCATCATTTGGCAATTTATACATACTTGTGGCCGTAGACTATGTCTCAAAGTGGGTTGAAGCGGTTGCTCTCCCAACAAACGATGCCAAGGTTGTTGCCAAGATCATACACAATCACATATTTACCAGATTTAGTGCCCCCAGAGCCATGATTCATGATGAATGTACTCATTTTAAATGCAAATTAATTATTAAAGCTCTAAGCAGGTACGAAATCCAGCAAAGAATTGCCACTGCCTACCATCCTTAAATGAATGGCTAGGCAGAAATCTCAAACAAAGAAATCAAAAACATTCTGGAAAATACTGAACCCAACGAGGAAAGATTGGTCCTTGAGGCTAGATGATTCCTTATGGGCATACAGAACAGCCTTTAAAACTCCATTAGGAATTTCCCCATACAAGCTTGTATTCGAAAAGTCATGTCATTTGCCATTGGAGTTAGAGCATCGAGCTTATTGGGCAAACAAACAGTTAAACATAGTCGGGACCAGTGTAAATAGTTAGGTTAGTTGTTTTTCTTTTTGGTGTTTTAGCTCATTTTTATTTTAATTTTTATTTTTCTGTTTTGAAAGGTTTTTGTGAGTATTAGTACAGGAAATTTTTCAGAGCAGTATGCCAAGACAGACTGGCATTTGAACATCCATTTAATAACACATGGACCTTATGAAAATTAGGCCCAAGGGAGAGAGATTTTTGGATTAAGCAGGAAAACCCTAGCCGCCTAGGTTAAATCTTCAAACTTTGAATTTTTACCCTAACATTTCACCCTTTTTCTTTTTCCCGCGCTGTCACTTCTATTAAACCCAAAACCCATCATTTTTCTACTTTCCTAAACACGCATAAATGCCACAACCATCATTATCCCCACTAACCTTTCCATTAAACCAACTCAACCATTTCCCTTCTCCTTTCTAAACCTTCATTTTTCTTAGCTAAATCATTACTATCTTTTTTCACTTTCTCGTACGGCAAAAAAAAATCAAGAACAACACTTATTTTCTAAATATCTTTTCTGATCATCATCTTCTTCCCTAAATCTTTTGCAATGACATCTTTTTAAACATTGATTCAGATTTTCTTCAATGATGAAAATAAGAAAAAATATGAAGAAAGCTATGCTACAAGGACTTTCTGTTACGAGAAGGGTTTTGAATTCAAGAACAAACCTAACTTAGGGTTATCACCAGAAGTAATTTCTATTGTCACGAATCACAAATGGGAGACATTTTGCAAACAACCAGGAGAGATTGATTATACCATTATTCATGAGTTCTACGCTCATCTCACTACAAGGATTCACCTTTTCTGTTTGTACAAGTATGTGTGTTCGATTTGATGAGGGATATGTTAATGGTTTGTTTAAATTGGAAGGTTTAGGAGAAGAACATTCGGCGTTTGCTGTATCTTTGGATGATATCAAGAGGAAGCTAATTTTAAAGGACTTGTACGAGCCTGTCACAAAATAGATCATTTCGTCAAAAGGTCACAGGACTGTGAAACGGGTGGCATTAAAGCCACAACCGAGGGGTTGGAACCACTTTCTAAAGGCAACCTTATGCTGACAACGCACAACGAGACTATTTTAGAAGAGAGGATGACATTGTTATATTCGATAATGGTGATGATGAAAATAAATGTAGGACGTCTAATCAACAACGAAACCTACAAGTATGCCAATAAAGGAAGTGGTAGTTTGGTTTTTCCTTCACTAATCTCTAAGATTTACAGGTTGCATAAGGTGCCAAAGCTCGACTCTGACAACACCTAGAAATGCAAGGAAGTCATTACCCCAGTGCTGTGGAATTAATTAATTACCAGGGGGTAAAGTAGAAGGGTAAGGGAAAGGCTATTGAGCCTGCGTCTGCTGCTAGATTGCCTAAGGTAGAACATGTTACACTGATGCCAGCTGATGCCTTTGCATTACTTTCCCAGTTTTTCAGCTATAAAAAATCATTCTCCAAAAACTTGAAAATGATGAGCAGAACTTAGTGCTTTAGAAATATGTTCGAGCAAGTGAGCATGCCTTAAAGATGGCCCTCGAGGGCATTGCCACCAATCATATGCCACCATTCCCAGAGTTCTCAGTCGAGTTCACTGCCCCAGAAGGAATGCTGCCTAGCCCACATTCTGTTCACACTCTGACGCAATAATTCGATGCCACTATCCCTGTTTCACCTATCCAAGTTGAATCTGCTCAAACGGAGACTCTAAAGGGGTATGATGAGGAAATCCCTGCCAAAATGAAAGTGCCACCTATTTCACTTACTTCTTCCGCCGCTTCCGCTGCCTCTAAGCCAGTGAGGATAATAGAGGAAGTACTTTATGATGTGAGAGTAGCCAATGCCGTATCAAAACCCCAGCTAAAAAGAAAAAAAGCACATGGCTCCGAATTGAGGGAGCTTTATCAAGAGAAAGACTCGCGTCTCTCACTCGAAACATTTCGAAGGGGAGCCTTCTTCCCCTTAACTCCTTACCTGTATTTTTTTATTTTATCATGTATTTCATTTGCATATATGTGTTTTCATGCATTGAGAACAATGCACACTTTTGGTTTGGGTGTGTGTGTTGCCTCACATATTTTGCCATGCCATGCATTCATTTTTATGTTTCATGTTTTTGTTTGCATTGTGTTGCCATGTAGATTAGGTTAACGCGTGCATACCAAACGTTAAATTTTTTTTTGCCACGACTTGATTGACCTGATAATTTTGCCAACACATTTGCTAGCATAGTTAGAGTTTGTACTAGTATACTTTGTCCGATGATGAAATTGGAATCTTTAGTTAGCATAAACCAGCAGGTTAGTAATGCTAGGTAGCTTGGCAATTGATCTCTAGTTTAGAAAACTGCAGTCTCACTTAACACGTAGTATGCATCTAATTCCCAAGACAAACTTAGGATTCTTGAAACTGAACTCAGAATAAAAAAACAAAGTGAGGGTAAAAAGTAAAGAATAAGGCAACAATGTTTTGCCAAAGGCAAGAAATATTTTTTAGAACACTCTTCTGCCTTAGAGACAATAAGTAACTTGGGGCTTTGTGGTTTGCTCCCTCTTAGTTCTCAAGCCAACAAAACTTTAGGGTATGAGTGTATGGTTAGCTTAGTGAGGCAGTCTAGATTAATATGGGATTCATGGTATTCTCCCTCTTATTTCTCACGCTAAACAACATCATGATGCTAACCCTAATTTAATGCCAGCAAAAAGAAACCCTTGGTAAATAAAAAAAAAATATGAGTTTGGGTAGTAAAGTTTTGCTAAGGAAGTTAAAGGATACTTGATACAAATTACCTGCACTTCATGCACACTTTATGACCCTAGGCTAGCGTTATATTGTTGTACTTGAATTTGTTGATCTGTTGGTATTACTGTGCTGGGATATTTGAGGACAGAACTAGGGTCAAATTTTGCTTGCTAGCATGTGTTGTTAATCATGAAAATTTTGCCATGGTACTTTGTTTTATTCTCTGTTTTCATAGTTTTTAGTTGCATTACTTGAGGACAACCAATGAGCTAGGTTTGAGGGAGTGTTAACACCTCAAAAGTACTATTTCTCATATATATATATATATATATGTATTGCCATGCTTTGATTGACTTTGAGTAAATAATCATGCATTTAGCTAGTAGAATCATGCATTTGCATTAAGGAGTTGAGGAACGTTTCTTTTCCTAGAGTGAAAGTGTATTTCTTTATTGTAGAATGTATGGTAGGTTTGGAGGAGCAGGAGAGGAATAGTTGGCAGAGCGGAGCGAATGACCAAAAGAGAAGTACCAAATCGAGTTAGCAATAGCAGGACGAAGTTTGCCAGACTTGGTTGGCAAAAAAAAGGCAGCCGATGTCCGTTTAGTTAGTTGTTGGTCAAAGATCCAGACAACCCTAATTTCAAAAGAGAAGATAAGAGGATAAAGAGATAACATGTTTATCTTAAGTGCGTAAATAACTTTCAAATTCAAAACCCAATCTATAGTTTTCACACGTGCCTATTTAAAGGAAGTACAAACGATGAATTGTGAGAGTCGAATCGATCAAGGAGGCTGCACCATGGTAGAAAAAAGGCATAGGGCAAATTGTGGTTCGACCAGGCTAAGACCGAGAGCTTTGGATCCATTGAAGGGCTATATCGACATATCTTTTTTTTTGCCTATTTCTCTTAGTTTTAATTATGTTTTTAAGATGGTGTTAATTTCAAACGATATTTTGTTGATGATTTACCCTACCATGAACTAATTTTCCTAAGTTAGTTGGGGATGTTTTTGCGATGAACGCTCAATTATTTTTTAGTTTTTAATAATTGAATGTCTTAGCATTTTTGTCTATCTTGCTAGAGCTTATTTTTCCTGAATTGTTTGTCATACGACAACTGGCATTGCATGCATATTATCCCTAATATCTTAATAGAGAGGTAACGGTTAATTGCCAGGTACTAAGGAGAGAAACTTTGACAGAAGATGTTCAAGTAGATAAGCTTACTTCGAAAGTGATTCTACCGTTTAGGAGCAAAGATTAAAACTTTGCCATGTTAATTATTGAAAAACATTATTATAGATATATAGGAGTTAATCGCAATTAACTTAGGTCATTACCTTCGACAGAGGCAATACTAACTGTAAAAATCTGCTAGGCAATAAAACCAAGGCTGGAAGTTATTAAATGATTTCTTTGCTAGCGTGAAATCCATATATCCCTTGCCAACTCCAACCATCCATTCAAATACATTTGTTTGCCAAACTGCCTGAATTTACATTGCATTTTTCCTTACTCATTTTTCTTAATTTAAAATCCAAAATCCAATTCAAACTCAATTGTTTCATTTTACAAGTGAAATATCGTGGCATTTAATTTCTGGACAATCCATGTGGATACGATACTCAACTTACTGCTATATTACTTATAGACCGTGTATACTTGTATGCAAAAGACCTAAACTTGACATTATTTCCCTACATATTTACATTAATTCTTCAATTGTTTGCCAAGCATTAGTCAGTCAAAAATCTACAACCACTCACCATTAGGAACCACCATACTAGCCAATATATTATACCCCAACGTACCAACAATGTTGTTGGGGAACAAAAGATATGAACAACCCAACTTTCGCTAGCCATGGATCATGCCAAAAGTCTACATCCTACTCGTTGCCCATGCTCTATATAATATTGCTTCAGACATCATTTCAAACTACACTAAAACCCTTCCAAATCTTTGAGGCATTATGGCCGCATAAAGAAATGGGGACACCTTGTTTACATTTGTATTTATCTCTAAGGAAATAGACCCAAAGCTCGTCCTTCTTAGCTAAATGATTGAAAGTAATACTCATAATAACAGTTTATTACCCGTGCTCATCTTTCTAAAGCCATGTCCCCCATGCTCATACTAATGAAAAATATCATCCCGCCGAACAAGAGAAACTCTTTACTATATGAAGAGATCCTCCAATCAAAATGTCTAGTGATCTTTACTATCTCTAAAAATGTTTTCTTAGGTAAAATCTCAATTCCATAGCGTAATAAGCCTAAGTGTTTTTATTAGTACTTCATTTTTAAATAATGTTTAAATTTCAAAAACAAGATAAATAGGCAATTTCTAGAAGGCAGTTTCAAAATTGACCAACGAGTTTCAAAACCAAGCAATGAGTTTCAAACTTACCTATTAGTTTCAAAACCAAATAGGCATAATGGCTATATTTTTCATGTTTGGATGCTCGGTTCCAAAACCAAAGATATGGTTTTGAAACCAAAGTGTAGGTGAACAATAAATGCTCATTTTTATGACTTCCCAACGGCTCCAAACCATCCCCAACGGCCATAAACGGCTAGAATCTCATTTCACACTGTTAACTCCTCAAAAGTTGTAATTTTCATGCTTATATTGTCATGATTTTGCTTGACTTTGGGTACATATAAGTATATTTTGTCAGTAGTTTCATGCATTTACATCTAAGAGTTAAGGAATGTATAGTTTTTATTGCCAGAGTGAAGGGGTATTTTCATGTCGTCGTGTGCAGGTTGTGGCAGGTCTCGAGTACAGCTGGCAGAACACAGGAAAGAGAAATGCTGAATGCAGTTGGCAAAATGTAGGAGAGGATTGCCAAGCTCGGTTGGCAAAAGAAGAAAGTCTAATGCCCGGTCAAATAGATGTGAATCAGAGCCAGGTCAGCCCTAATTCAAAGAGAAAATAACACGCTTACAATGGTGCATAACAAAATTTCAAAAACAAAACCCTAATCAGGGTTTCCACGTGCGCCTATAAAGAAGTCCAACGATTGAGCAAAAGAGGCTGCACAGTGAGGAAGAGAAAGGGTAGAGTAAAACCAAGGCTCGAACCAGGCAGTTTTTAAGAGCTCTGGATCCATTGAAGGGCTGCATCGACGGATCTCTTTCTTTATTCCATTCCTCTTAAATTTATTTCTGATTTGATGGTGATGTTTAAAAACGATATGGCTTTGTTGGTTACCCCAGCCATGAACTAATCCTTTAAATTGGCTATGGGTATTTGCGATGAATGCTTAGCTTTAGGCTTTTAATAATGGAATGCTTTGGCTTTATTGTTTATTTGAATTGCACTTATTTTTATCATTTTTATTTCCATACGAAGGTTGGCAATGAATGCTCATTGTCCCTTAATATCTTAACATACCTATGAGATAAGGATTAATTGCCAAATACTAAGGAGAAAAACTTCGACAGAAGATGTTCAAGTAGATGAGCTTACTTCGAAAGTGAATCTACCTTTTAGGAGTAAAGATGAAAACTTGCCAAGTTAATTATTTGAAAATATCACTATAGACATATAGGTGTTAAACATAATTAACTTAGAGTATTGACATTGACAGAGGTAATACTAACTTAAAATCTGTTTGGCAATAAAACCAAGGTTGAACACTATTACTTGCTGCCATCGCTAGAGTGAAATCCAAACATCATTTGCCAAGCCCATCAATCAACTTGACTTAAGTGTTTGCCAATCTTCTCATTTTTTTCCATTTTCCTATAATAATTTTCTTAATTAAAATCAGAAATCATTTACCATTCCTTTTGTTCCAATTCACAATTAAATATCATGGCATTTAATTCCTGGACAATCCTTGTGGATACGATACTCAACTCACTACTATATTACTTGTTGACCATGTATACTTGCACGTAAAAAGACACGTGCTTGGCATTATTTACTTGCATTATTACTCTGAATCATCATTTGTTTGCCAAGCAGTAGTCGGTCGACACACACTATATAAACACCTCAATGACACTTAAAAGAAAGAAGAGATTAACATCTAAGCCTAAAGATAAAGAGAAAAAAGCTTCAAAAATTTATTATTTCATTTTCTATTGTACATTTTATAGAGAGCTTCATTGTAATCTCTAGTGTTCATCTTTTTAGAGCCTAATTATGCTAACACATTTGCCTTGTGAATTTTTTCCTTTTTTGCTAAATTTGTATTTCTCCTAGGGATAATGAAACTCAAAGTTTTGGGTATAAACTTTGAGGAAAATGATTAACAAGATTCTGGGTATAAATCTTGGTGAATTTTGTAAGGTTAATCTTTGTCCTTTAAAGAAAGACAAATTAGTGAATTTGTGGAAAATCCTTAGTGTAGATAGCTAAGGTAGTGGAAATAGACTTGATTTAGAAGTTGAACCACTATAAATCGTTGCTAAAATTTTTTATCTTTCGGTTGCAACACAATAATATCATGTTTTCAATTCAACACCTCCTATATGGTTTTCAATTGATCAATTCGAGGCCAACAATAAGGTGTAGGAATATTAAGAAGTTCTTAACTGTTATTTTAATACATTTTATTTTTTTTTCTCGGAAAACGTATGATTTTATTAACGAATCATACATAACCATCACTATCATAGGTCTCATTAAAAAACTCCCTAATCCTAGAATGGAGAAAAAGATTACCTATGACAGTGAGCCTTGGAAAAAAAGACAAAACGCCAACCACCAACTAACAAGTAGACAAAGAGAAAAAAGGCCAAACAACATACGAACCCTTACTCCACCAGCTGAAACCAAGTATGACGATCAACACCACCATTGGCAAGAGCATCAACAAAACCATTCGCCTCACGAAAAATATGATGAAAACAAACACAATTGAGCATCTCACAAGCAAAATCAATTTTTCAGAACCAATTCCACAAGGACCACGGCCTCTTCTCCTAGTGTAACACCCAAGACAACGCCACCAATGAATCAGACTCAATCACCACCGAAGCCCCGTCAGACCACTTTGAACTACAAAAGATATTCAATGCATGTTATATAGCTTGTAACTCCGCTTCGTTAGAGTCCATTACTCCCAAAGGTCCCGAGAACATGGCGAGAATACTTCCTTTAGAGCCACACATCACCCCACCACAACCCGAGATCCCCAGCTTACCCCTCGCAGATCCATCAACATTAAATTTTAATACTCCATCCGGTGGTGGTTCCCAAAAAACGCTCACATGCCTAGACAAATTAGCTGATGAGGGAACACAAAATCTTGGGCAATCCCACCAACCTGCCTCACATATCTCGCTTGGTAAGTGCAAAGCTCGTACCCAAAACAATGAATGCAATTTAACAAGAAAGAAAATTTCCCCACATGACAACCTCTTCTCATTAAAAATCATAGAGTTTCGAGCAAGCCACAAAGACCAAACCACCGCTGCGCAACCCACCAGCCACCAAGCATGCTCTAATCCCATAAAGAAACTATGAAAGCATTGGATCAAAAACTCACGAAACGATCGAGGGCACACCACTTCCACCTGCCACCATTGAAAGAACAACGTCTATATTTTCCACATTTCAGCGCCATGGAGTAGAATATGGTCCACTGAATCAATGCCAATAGTACACCATCTACATCTAATCATGGACTCATCTAAAGGCACCCCTCTAACACGCAACACCTCTAAAGTCGGTAGCCAATCAAGCAACGCAAAACAAAGAAAGCATTGAACTTTAGGAGGGATACACAATTTCCATATCGAGCTTAAATCCTCATCACCTTCCATACCAAACGACACCATCAAATTATATGAAGAACCCACAGTAAATATACCTGAAGGTGAAGGTTTCCAAACCAAACGATCATCGATTGTTGTGCAAATCTAAAAATGCATCACACATGCCTTCAATTCCTTCACTTACTGGACCTCAAACGATAACAATCCATGACTAAAAAAATGCCCTCAGTTATCATGTGCAAAACTGCCCTCACCCGCATAATCCAGGACCAACGCCAATTTATCCTTTGCAACATGAAACATTCTCGAAAACACCTGAAACAAAGGCTCATCCAAACACCAACAATTCTTCCAAAATAAGCTCTTAGCACCATTACCCAAAAGCCAAACAAAATACACTTGGTTCATAAAACAGTGTACACCCTCATCATGTTGAATATCCACTATTTGACGCCAAATGACCGACATATTCTTTCTCCCACCATCGTGTACCCTCCAATTCAAAACATTCCTACCATACTTAGCCTCTAACAAAAACCTCCATAGAGATTTTTCATTTATAGAATATCTTCAACTCCACTTCGCCAACAAAGCCAAGTTTCTAGCACGCAAATCTACCACACCCAACCCACCAAACTTCTTTGGACGACATGTAATTCTCCAATTTACACGAATTAGTTTACGATGTTCTGCCGAACCTCCCCACAGAAAATTCCTCCTAATTCGGTCAATCCTATTAATGATGCTCTTTGGGAACAAAAATATACCCATATAATACAAAGGAAGAGATGACATAACAGAGTTTACCAGAAGACGTTCGACAAAAGACAATGCACCATGTTTCCAACCTACAAAATTTTGTCAAAACCTTGCAAGAAGCGGCTCCCACATGGCCAAACTCCTAGGATTAATCCCGAGTGCGGGCCCAAGTAAGATATTGATAAGACTTCAGTATTACACCCGAGAACAGTTGCAATATTTGCCAAAACATTTGCATCAACTCCAATCATGTACATACACTATTTTTCATAATTAATTTGTAACCCCGAGGCATATTCAAAGCAAGTTAGCATTCTCTTCAAATTTCGTGCATACTGAACCTCTCCCTGAAAAAAGAGAATAGTATCATCCGCAAATTGAAGATGTGAAAGGAAAAAATTCGACGCCACTCTTACCCCTTTAATAACTCCCAAGTTCTCTACATTCACCAATAGTTGGTATAACATTTCTGCAACAATAACAAACAAAAGCAGCGATAGAGGATCACCCTAACGTAACCCTCGTTGCATGGCAAAATCACAGGTTAGACTCACATTAACCAATATCGACAACCTTGCCTTACTAATACATTCATAAATCCACTTATGCCATATATCTCCAAAAACCATATGACACATGATCTGGTCCAAACAATCCCATTTGATACAGTTATATGCTTTCACAAAATCTAATTTCAGAATAACATCCCCTTCACTAAAGTGAGACTTCTGCAACGAATGAATCGATTCATTAGCTAACAAAATGCCATCCAAAATCTGCCGACCTTGTACAAACCCCGATTGAACATTACTGATTAAAGATGGTAAAACTCTTTGAAGACGTTTTGCCAAACATTTTGCCAATATTTTATACAACTAATTCAACAAGAAATAGGTCAGAAATCACTTATAACACGTGGAGAGTCTTTCTTCGGAATAAGAGTCACAAATATATCATTAACACACTTCGGAAAACGTCTTGAATCAACAAACCCCCTCGGAAAACTCATCACATCTTGTTTCAAAAATTTCCAGCCTTTCTTATAAAAAGTGAAAGTAAACCCATCCGGCCTTGGGGCTTTCGTCCCCTCACAGCTTACCAACGCATTACATGCTTTCTCCTCCATAAACTCTACTTCTAAATTGGCCGTCTAACGAGCACATAACCTACCAAATTGAACCGCAGCATCTAAAGACCCCACAACCTTATGTCGTGCGAAGTGTTTCTTGAATTCTCGGTGAAAAACAATTTTCAACCTCTCCTAGTTCGATTCCCATGTTTCTTTGATTAATAAACCCGAGATTCTATTCCGATTAGCTCTTAACTTTGTTGCCCTTTGGAAAAAAACATGTGTTTCGATCTCCCCATTTTAGCCACGTGACATGCGACTTTTGTCTCCATAGAGATTCTTGAAATCTCGACAACTTCCGCAATTCAGAATGCAAAACTTGACGTACCTCAACTTCATCAATCGTGAGCACCCTATCCGCCATTCTCTTATCTAACTCCTCTAATCGTCTCAACGCATCCTCCAATCTCCATTCGATATTACTAAAAGTATTTCTATTCCATTACTTCAGGAAAACCTTCAAACCACTCAATTTGTGGACGAGATCCAAAGAACCTCCCTTACTCAAATGATCTCATTCCCTCCTAACATCTTGTGTGTAGATATAATGATCCAACCAAACATTCAAGAAACAGAATAGCTTTGGACCTGTATCACCATCTAAACTTTTCAAGAGCAACGATGTGTGATCCGACAATCCCCGTCTCAACGAAGAAACTACTAAATTTGGACACTTTTCGAACCACTTAGCCGATATCAAAAACCTATCAAGACGACTGCAACTATTTCCAGGATCAAACCATATAAAACCCAAACCCTGCAATGGGACATCAACCAATGCGTTCAAAGAAACAAATTCAGAAAATTCACAAATACCTCTAACTGATGTCGATACTCCTCGCCGTTTCGATAGCTGTAAAACCATGTTGAAGTCCTCGCCGATACACCAAGGAATCTGACGAGAGCAAATCACCTCACCCAATTCCCCCCATAACACACACTGCTCTAAAAGATCACAAGGACCATAAACCTCAATTATACCACATCTCCACTCATTTGGTAACCAACAACCTACCAATGAAGCAAATCGTCATGCCACCCTCACTTCCTCCAAACGAAAGCTCGCCTTATCCCAAACTAACAAAACCCCTCCCGACCTTCCATAGGATGGTACATAAGAAAAACCAAAATTATCGTCAAACCACAAACAACTCACCAGATCCTCAGAGACAACTACCAACTTCATTTTATGTAACAAAATCATCACGCATTTATGTTGTCGTACCAACGCTCTCACCGCTCGCTGTTTCGATGATGTTCCAAGTCCAATCACATTCCACGACAACATTCGCATCATTCACTGCTATTGCGCACAATCTTTTGACGCTAGCAATCGTGCAATATCTTTCACAATTTGCTCCTCATTTCCCACCGTCACTACCTTATATACTTCCCCAATTCTAATGTTTCCCGTGCTTCCTTCAACAAAGCACGCTTTTTGCTTATAAAAGCATAATCTGACAACGACCCATTCGCCAACTCCGATGTATGAGTGTTATTTTTCTTCGGCCTCCCTCTCCTTCACTTCCCCAATCTTTTCTCTTCCTCTAATCATTTCTCTGGCGAAAGGAAGCTTAGCATAACTTATGATACATTCCTCACCCGTCGAAATTTACCCTCATGCTAAATAATCTTTGCTTTACCAGCCCTAGGTAACTCGGACCGAGGCCCAACTAACGCCCGAGTATCATCATCCAGTATCGGATGCTCAATTGGCTCCAGATCCTCTCTAATTACTTTCAATCGAGAATTAGTACCCTGACTCTCCAGTGACATTACATCAACACTCTCATGGTCAATAATTGTTTGAGACACATGCCCAATCTCTTCATCCTCCATCCACCTAGATGATGATAATGTCTCCAACACCCTCAAATCCACCCTCTTATTCCCCTCCCATATCCATTCCAAACCCTCTGAATTTGGCGTTACAACTTTTGTTGAATTTCCAATTATAGTTATAGCTACTGAACC
This sequence comes from Hibiscus mutabilis, assembly GCA_019671005.1. Classification (NCBI taxonomy): domain Eukaryota; kingdom Viridiplantae; phylum Streptophyta; class Magnoliopsida; order Malvales; family Malvaceae; genus Hibiscus; species Hibiscus mutabilis. The sequence goes on from CM033732.1 coordinate 10,518,872, forward strand.
ATCCTCGAAAATATCTATAACCACCGTTTCCTTTTCTGAAAGCAACACTTCTCCCTCATTAGCCCTGTTTTGCACAATCGTAGGCTCCTTTATATCCGACATACTTTCTCCAACCGAATCTTCCCTTCTAGACTCCACGTCCACACCACAACAACAATCACACTTTGGACCAATCACTTCTTCCATCTCTACCACTCTTACTTGAAACAACTTCTCTCCAATCTGCATATTAATATGTTCATCAATTTGTTGCACCCAGTTCGTCTCAATTTGAAAATGACATCTTTCAAACGACAAGGGTGCAAGCGTTTCGGGATCAATTTGTACTAATTTTCCCCAAATCGCGGCTATATTCCTAAAAGTCCCCTCAGACCAAACATGTATAGGTAATCCGCTACCTGACAACCATACCCTCCTATTCGGGATCCGCATCGTTGGTGACCATTCCATGACGTTCTCTAACCATTTATCCAATTGATGTTCCTCTATAACTTTCTTTCTCACTGATGTATCAGCAAACATCAAAAGCACAAGAGAACCTGCAATTCTCATTACCGTGAAACCTTCGCATTTCGTTTCACAAAATTCTTTTGCAAGATTTCGTATACTAGTCGGCTGCTTGCAGAATCCCACTGCACACTTAATGAGAATCTCCAATTTCTCTCCATCAACCACACGTCAATTACCTTCGACTCCTTATGTGTATCCGTCTACCGTTTTACTGTTAATTCTGAAAGCGATTTTGTATCCCGCATATTTATAGATTTCCTTTGATCTGCTTGTGATGTAGGTAAACCAACATCACCAGCTTTCTTAGTATCGGGGCGTTTCCTCCTCCAGAACGTATCGCGCGTATCCCTCAACGCCATTTGTACTCGCACCCTTGAACCATATAACCAAAACCCATCAAACCTTTCAATCACCCTTTCTGCATTTGCCTTCAATTTTAATCGAACAAAACTAAACCGAGATCCATCTCTCGCTCTCTTACGCGAAACAAATACGTCTACAACAACCCCATGTCGATCAAAGACTTGCCAGATCCCTTTCCAGTGCAATTGTAATGGTAGATTCGCCACAAAAAGTGTCTAACATTGTTGCCGATCGGATCGCTTCTGTCCCCATTACGATCTCCTCTGAGTGCGCCCTGCCTTATTCATTTGTTTTCAATGAGGGTTTTCCCATGCTTTTATTTATTATTAACATTTTAATTGTTCATGCATATATATATATTTGTAGCATTTAGAATTAGGCCTCAAAAATTCGGCATCCTACTAAGAGTGTCATCTCTTTTGGTACCATAAATTGCAAGAATTTTTATATATTCAAACGGCGTTGCCATGCATACATGCATTTTAGGTATTAGCTATTAAATTAAGCTAAATTTTCATTTTTTCTTTGTAAAATACAATACGAACCTTTAGGTACCAATTTTTGGGCGGGGTTGGGGTATGAACCCATCCTCACTCGCAACAAACTCCCAAACCCTATTTTCTCTAGCTTCATTTTTGATGTCCGATCTACCTTATCCAAGTGACCGGTGACGACTCCCTCAATTTTATTTCAAAATCAATGTTTTTTTTCTCAGAATTCCCCCTTAAAAAAATTCAAGACAAAAGAGGAAAACTTTCAAAATTAGTCACTATACCTTCGAAATAGGTAGACGTAATGTTTAGAGATTGGTAGTTCGAGACTTGATATCTATGAGATGCAAGATGATGTTACAAATATGATAAGACTCGTGGAGACCTTATAGATCGTGTAGGATTGTTTGAAATAATTATTTGATTATTGGTTGATTGATTGATAAACTGCGATGCCTTGTATGCTACTTCGAACGGGTTGACGTGTTTTGATGGAAATTATGCTCAAGGGATAATAAGGAAAGATATTCGATTAAATGTTCATAAAGAAGATAATTATTATTAAATAATTAAATATGTCAGCGACAAACTCTAATTACTTCCATAAGTAGTAGGAATCGGTTAAGCCCCGAAACATCGTATTTCTTAAAGATGGTACAAGCCCACGAGTAGAGTTTCGACATGTTCTTTGTCCGTACCGTTACACGATTGGGAGCCCTATCAATACGAATTACATGTACTACTACTTGGAAAATTTAAGATTTCCAGTAAGTAATGCAGTATTGGTACACGTATGAGTACCGGTACCTAGGGGTACCATACCGATACTTGTGTTCGAGTACCGGTACCCATTGAGCTAAATGACTAATAATGCTAGTTAAAGATGATAACTAACTTGTACAATTAATAACCGGATTAATGCTTTAATAAGTGAGGTAACATGGACTAATGTAGATAATTAATGAGAATAATTATGTACTCCTACATAATATATTAACAATTAGGTAATGTAAAATAAATGAAGTGACGACGATTAGAAACGATAGGGAGATCCTTAGGATCATGTTGCTTGTATGTCGGGTAGACATTTGATTTGTTGAGTCGATGATTGATGAGATTCGAATACCCAAAGAGAGTGTTTCAGCACCATGGTTAGAAATACTAAGTGGACTCTAGTAAATTGCTATGTGACCCAGGCCTCATTCGAAAATACTCAAGGGGGATTCCGAGTATGGGTGTATGTTTCGATGCCGCGTGACCCGGTCTCACTCAGGGTGTATGTTCCGATGCTGCGTAACCTGACCTTACCCAAAGAGTGTACGTTCTCGATGTTGTGTGACTCGGGCCTCATTCCAGAGTTGTTGTTGTATGACATGTGTTCTTTTGCTAGATAATCTGATGAGATTTTGGGCATGGTTAGTCATTTTGTGCCACGTGTGTTGTTTGTTATGATGTTAGCATGTGTTTAGGTGACTAGTGGTAGCGTCACGTGTTTATTATCTCTCCATTGCTTGTACTAACTTCCATGCTTATGTTTATGATTAGCATGAAGTTTAGTAGAGTAGATGTGTACCACTGAGCTTTGTAAGCTCAGCACTCGGAATCGTTGTTTTCGTGCGTAGGTTGATCGTTGGATCGCGGGATCGAGAATACTATCAATACTGGATTTTAGCAAGTAGTGACCATCGGAGTACAACACTTGTATTTAGTGGGTTGTGTATTCATATGACCTCATATGGTCGAGTGCTAACTCAAATATCAGGATGGTGAAAAGTTCAGACTTGTCCTAAAGAGTAACGTATTTGAAACACATGTAGATTAGTCGACTAGATCTAGTAGATCGGAAAGAGAAAGCCAAAGAGTTTCCAATCAGATCTATGTAATTTGGGACATTTTTTATTGATTGGAAACTAGATATGGATCCAACGGGTTGAGACTCACCTACAGATGAAATTTGGGCCTCATCGGCCAATGGTGATGATTGCCAATTGGCGGACGATGACTGACCAATGACCAACTATTTAGAGAAAACAAGGGGAGGAAAGAAGAAGAATGACATTATTCTGGAAGGGCTTAATTGACCTCAAAATGATACCATTTTGAGGAATCTGACACTCGCACTTGACCCGCACCAGGGGAGATCTGCACTTTTTCAACATGTGTTGGGTAAATTGCCCTTGTAATCCTTCCTCCTTTTACATGTAATTTTTGAATTATTATCTCATACACAGGCGGTGGAAACTTTTTGTTTCCACAAACACCTCAATTTTATGATTTATATCTTCAGTTTAGAATTTAGAGTTTAAGGTTTTAGTATAAGGGTTTAGAATTTAGTGTTCATGCTTAGAATTTAAGGTTTAGGGTTTAAGGTTATGGTTTAGGTTTTAGGATAATATTGTTTGGGATTTAGGTTTTAACCTATAAAACCTGAACTTTAACCCTAGACCGGAAATTCTATCAACAACCCCTAAATTCAAAACTACTACACTTACACTTAAACCCCTAAAACCTGAATGGAGTCCCTAAACCCCAAAACTAAGGATTTTACACAAGCGCTTGTGCATGAAATAATTATCCGTAAGTTTTTACATTTCCGCATGATTTATGATATTTTGACCTATAATTTGAGGAATCGAGCTATTGACTTGACCCGACATAACTTGAATATGATCTGACCCACATGAAACCCGACCGAGTACCCGATTTTACATCCATAATTTACAATTACCAAATATTTAATTTTGTAGAAAACAAAAATAAAAGGATAAACTATTTCTTCCATGAATGTATGCGTGGTTTATAATCAAGGAAAACGTAGTAAATTAGTTTCGCAAGAATGGGTGTTTTGGTAACACAAGCATGAAACATCCAACTGCTACAAGTCTAGTCCGTTGCTTTCATCAAACCACCCGACATTTGAACTTCCATTATTTCTTAAGCCAAGAAGATAGTTAAAACTGATGGCTATTGGCTAGACTACCAACCGCTAGTAAATTACTATTAAATTCAAAAGGAGGGAGACGAGGAAAACACTAGAAAGTAAGAACATGGCGATGAAGCAGCCGGTAATGCAGGTTCCTTCAGCAAGGGGCATAAGGAGCAGCTTCCAATCGCTTGTTGCGCTTTTCATTGCCTGTCTAGTCGTTGCCGCTATCTATCTGAGAGAAAGCAATGACCAATTGTTCCAGTACTGGACTACTCAAAAAGATCCTGCTGGCTTGTTAACGACAAGCTGCAATCTCTTCTCCGGAAAGTGGGTATATGATAATAAATCCTACCCTTTATACAAAGAGAAAGAATGCGCCTTTATGTCTGATCAGTTAGCTTGTGAGAAGTTTGGGAGAAAGGATCTTAACTATCAGTTCCGGAGATGGCAACCTCACCAGTGTGACCTGCCCAGGTCTCCTCTTTTATTTCACGTCTATTTTGTTCTTCCATAATCTATGGTTAAGAATTGACCATATAGAGAGTAGAAACAGAACGGATGATGATGGTTTTAAAGTTGCATTTGGGAATGCTTTTTAAGTTTGTGTGGAATGTTTGCTTGTTTTATGTTAATAAGGTTCAATGCCACAGCATTGTTGGAGAGGCTTAGAAATAAGAGGCTTGTTTACGTTGGGGATTCACTCAACAGAAACCAGTGGGTTTCTATGGTCTGCCTAGTGGATTCGGTCATCCCTCCAGTCTTCAGATCAATGCATAACAACGGTTCAATTAACATTTTCAAAGCCACTGTGAGTGTTCAATGTTTCCAAGTCCAATATAACAGTGGTTTTTCATTTATTCGTCTCATCATTTGCATTTTCTTATGTTTTCCACTGTGGCTAAATTTTACTACAAATGAATGTTATGTAAGGAATATAATGCGACAATTGAATTCTACTGGTCCCCATTGATGGTGGAATCCAACTCTGATGATCCAGTTAAACATCGGGTAGCAGATAGGATTGTAAGAGTTCAGGCAATCAAAAAACACGCAAGGCATTGGACTGACGCAGATTTCCTTATTTTCAACACCTATCTTTGGTGGAGAAGACGCCAAATGAAGGTTTTGTAAGTACATTTTCCAACACCTAAATAATAACCATCTTTTGCATCCAAGTTTTAATTTGACGTGGCTTTAATACCAGGTGGGGATCTTTTGAAAAACCCGAAGATGGGATATACAAAGCAGTGAAGTTGCCGAGAGTATACGAGATGGCCTTACAGACTTGGGCTCAATGGCTTGAGGTTCATGTCGATAGAAACAAGACCAAGTTATTCTTTATGAGCATGTCACCAACTCACCAAAAGTATACATTATATGCAACATGATCGTCTGATCTCTTACGTTTTTATCATTACAAATCTTTATACTGATGCAAAAACTTTCCAGGGCCATGAAATGGGGTGGGATCGGAGGTGAAAATTGTTACGGTGAAACAGAACCGGTTGCTAAAGAAGGATATGTAGGAGACGGAGCGAGTCCAAGGATGATGGGTGTAGTGGATAGCGTGCTTGGTGAACTGAAAACAAGAGGCTTGAACGTGCAGATGATTAACATTACACAGTTATCAGATTATAGGAAAGAAGCTCATCCATCGATTTATCGGAAGCATTGGGAAACTGTAACAGAAGAACAATTAGCGAATCCCAAAAATTACTCGGATTGTATTCATTGGTGCCTCCCCGGAGTACCTGATGTTTGGAACGAGCTGCTCTACGCTTTCATTCTTCAACTTTGACAAATCCTATTTCCAAATCAAATGTGTTTGAAAATCGAGACTAATGCTGAATGTAACTGTTGTTTCAATGAATTCTAGCTGACAAATCCTTGCATGTATCATTACTCTTTACGTTTCTTGAAAGGAAAGGAAAGTAAAAAACTAGTTTTCCTTGTTTGATGACGCATCATTAAATTCTCTCCCTGCTTTCAATCCATTTCACCAAATATATATCCTAGCATGATATGAACCACTGAGAAGTCTCTCCTAGTCTTGCAGGTTGTATTTTCAACTCATCACTTGAAACTGAAAACAACCTTCCACCTGCGAATGCGATATCAAACTCTTATTGGAGGTGGCTTAATGGGAATTCAATCATAGTGGAGTCACTTTCACTGTCTATATATTGTACTTCCTATCCATAACCATATCCCTATAATTTAACAAGAGACTTGATTTTGATGTATTATTCGCAACCATGTTATATTATATCGGAAAAGTGGCTTATATGATAAAATAAATTACAAAGAGGAGTGAAACTTTAAATCTTTCATCTTTGGGGCTGGAAAGGAGGTAAAAGAAAGAAAAGAAAAAAATAGGGAACGGATGTGGATGACATGTGCCAACAGAAAGCAGTCCACGTGACTGCATATCATTCTTTCATTTCTGAATTAACGCTGAGTGATAAAAAAATAACAAATCAAAAGTTCAGTTATAAAATTAAAAAATTTTAAAGTTGAGTGGTCAAATAAGAGTAAGAAGAAAGTTGAGTGGTAAAATTTGTAACTTACCCTATTTTTAAATTTAAAGTTGTTGGTGAGGAACAAGTCTCCTTGATAATCACGGAAGAGCAAAGGCAAATAGACTAGAAGAAATGCTCATTTCTGAGAGTAATATTTTTTTTCTTCAGCGTGTCATCGATTTTCTTGAAGTTGGAGTCATCTCTTGATCAACAATGGCTAAAGGTACGTCTTCGTATTTCGATCCTTTATTTTTACATGTGGTATCAAAGCCATGTCTTCAACTGCGTTGATCAGATTATATATGCATGTTTCAATCGAATTTTCTATGCTTTGATTACTTTTATTTTATGATATATTAAAGCATGTCTACAGTTTTACTAATTAATATATTAATGGATGATTCTACAATAAACGTCATATATTGTTATGTACCACTAATCATGTGTACCGTTATATAACATTAATTATTTTAATTACTTTTGAAATTATAGAGACCGAAAGCGTTATCATCCTTTTTAAAAAAAAAATTTAAAAAATATTTTTTAGGTTTTTTTTGGGTAAAGTATACAAATAATAACTGAACTTTGATAAATTATTTGATTTGATAACTAAACTTTCAATTGTTTTAATGTTACCATTATACTTTTAGTTTTGTTCCAAATTGGTCACTAACCTATTAACACTGTTAAAAGGATGACGTGGCAATTAAAATATTTTCTATAATAAGACATTTAGTCATCCACGCTTGTTCATTCAAGCAATTGTCTTACTTCAAAAAAATAATAAATTTAACCCTCATTGTTTACATATTATTTCAATGAGACTATTTTAATTAAAAATAATTTAACCTTAAGTCTTAAAACTAAAACCCTAAACACTTAAATTCTAAAACCGAAAGCAACAGCTTGAACCGGACCAAAGAACATTGCTCTAACGCTCCAAATTCAGTCCACAATACACTTCCGCATCGTCACTTCTGCTTTTGTTCTCTCATCCGCATTGAATTTAAAATTTTAACTTAACCAAATCAAATGAAAAGAAATTAAATTCAGATTGAATAGATATTAAGTCAAAATAAGTATTCAATCTATAATTTTTTTCTGACTAATATTCAATTATCCTAGCAAAAATAATATTCTATTACAATATTTATTTTTGTTAATTTAATTTGTTTTATAAGTAAACTGGTATTGCTTATGACAAATTATTATTTTCCTTTGAATTTTTTTAAAATTGAGGCTTATTTTTTTACAATATAGTAATATTTAAATTTCCAATATAAAAGTTGAGATTCGAACTCATACCAAGACGAAAGTGAATAAGTATCTTTGGCCACTCGGCCAATTAAATTGAGGCTTAATTAGTTCAATAGGTTTAGACATAAGGTTGATAAGGTACCTACTGTTTTTCTCAATAGGTTTAAAAAAACAAAATACTTTAACAAGTAAATAACATAGCTGAAGGAAAGAAACTCTGGATGAACCACAGTCGATTTCTTCACCCGCTATCTTGATTACTAACCATAAGAACTATTGAAATTCTTCAGTTGTAATTCACTATCAAAGAGATTACAAAAGCTTCATATTAATGATCAAAATGTGAAGAAATAAGTACACCTTAAAACTTCTGAGCTATTAATAATTTTATCACAAACTCGTTTTCATAATTAGGTGAAACTTTAATTTCAATTAGAAACTTGATTCATATTAAGCTAATACAATCATATGGAGTTAAATAAAACAAACTATAGTTTAGGGTTTAGATTTTGAGTTTAGGGTTGAATTATTTTTAATTAAAATATGGTGAAATTGAAATAATGTGGAAATAATGAGGGTTAAATTTATTTTTTTTCTCAAACTTAAGACAAAATTGTTTTAATGTGAAAACGCGGAGGACTAGATGTGTTATTATACAAAATATTTTAACTGTCACGTCACTGTTTTAACTCTTGTTAACGAGTCAGTGACCAATTTGGAGCAAAACTAAAAATTTAATGGTAACATTGAAGCAATTGAAAGTTTAGTTACCAAATTGAACAATTTATCAAAATTTAGTTACCATTTGTGTACTTTACCCAAAAAGAAAAATATCTAAAAAAGTAATATAGAGTTTTTTAAAATTTTATTCTAAAAAGGGATAATAACGCTTTCGATCCCCCGTGATTTTAAAAATAATTAAAGTAGTTAATGGTACATAGCGTTACACATGATTAGTGGTGCATAATGATACATGACGTTTATTGTAGATTCATCCATATATCAACACTATTATTTTCATATGAGATCGTATATGATATTTTCTTTTTCATATTATACATTTATCTGGCCTTGATTATCATGTCTTGATCATGTTGAATTAAAGCATGTCTATATGATATCAAGTTTTATCTATTATCATCTATGCTTGTTGGTCGTTAGTGTTTATATTATTATTATTATTATTATTATTATTATTATTATTATTATTATTATTATTATTATTATTATTATTTAAGCATGCATCGACAATTGTTTTTGAAAGGTGGATTTCTATGATTATAACAATCATACAAGTAGGCAAAATATGGCTCTCATTAAAAAAAATCTCCCTAAACTTAGGAAAAAAAGCGCACTATATCAAAGCTGAAAACGGAACCGAAAGGATTCAAATTCGGGGGCAAAACACAATCGAGCTAAATAAAAAGAATAAGTATAAATAGAATATATTTAATATTCAGAATAAGTACGAGCTTAATAATAATACGTATAAATAGAATATATTTAATATTTGTTATATTATGGGTAATGTGGTTAATTAACTTGTTTCAAACCGAATTAACCGATAACCGGACTTTGAAAAACAATTAACCACTCACCAACCTAACAAAATTTGGTATCCGACCGTTTAATCAAATTAGTTCAGTTTGGTCGGTTAATTCAATTTAGACGACCGTTTGAACACCCCTAGTGTACACTCTTGCTTTTGGGTATGATTAGTAGGGGTATTGGTGGTAGGTTAACCATACTATTTAATTTAAATAGTTGATTAACCTTTATAACGGTTATTGAATTTTGCTAATCGTAATCTAATTGATGAGTGCATAAATGATCTATTTTATATGCCCTTTTTACTTACCTTTTGCATTTTTTTCAAGTTCATGTAGTTGAATTTAGGTTAGATTGTATATATTTTCCATGTAGATAGGGAGTTACACCGCCTGCGCTTTAAATATCATATATATTGGTACTTTTATAGGAAATGTGGTATTTAGTGGTGCATGTGTAGAATACTGGTAGATGCTGGAGGGATGTTGGAGCGGATGAGTAGCAAATCGCATGGCTGGAGCTGACGAGGCATAAAGAGTTGGAGATGAATCTACTTTTTCTCACATAGACTTTCTCCTAGATACGGAACATTAAATATAGCGGGAAATCAATGGCCTTCTTTAATGAAGCCGCGCACACTTTAAGGTTCTAAAACCCTAGTTCACCGCCTATATAAGAAAAACTTGGATGCCAATTAAAGGGGAGCGCGATTAGAGACAACAGTCCTAGTCTAAAGCTTTCAGAGAACCACTAGGGTGGAAGCTAGAGAATTCTCCTCAAGACAGACTCTATCAAGAAAGGCTGACAGAGTGGGAGATCTGCAACAATAGTTGGACGGCACGAAGGGAGTTTGTCGAGAAGGCTCGACTCTTTTCTTTTCCTTGCTTGATAAACTGTCATACTTAAATGTTTTTGTTATGGATGTTTTAGGCTCATACATGAGCTAAATACTTTAGTTGGGATTGTTGCTTCCCAGGATTTTATGTTTTGATTACTTTATTATAATGTTATAGTTGTTTTCCCTTTATATATTATGTTCATCGTCCTACATGCATAGTTATTGTAAGAGCTATTGAGAGAGGCCTTTTAACTATTGATCTGTGGCTTAATATAGAGAGAGTTAGGTTATACAAACGTGAACAGTGGAACTAAGCTGCTAACTTAGTCTTAATCTGGCTTAGATATAAGTTTAGGGTTCCAATGACTAAAAGGGAGTTCTTAAACAAATAATAGAGTTGTTAGGATTCACGCAAACATGTATTACCTTGAATTCAATGTTATTAACTTCTAGGCATCGAGAGAGTCAGAAGTTCATTAGAAAATCCTTTCGAGTAGATAAAGATCTTAACGGTTTATGTAGACATTTATTGACAGTCACTATAGCATTGTAGTAAGTATTCAAGCATATATCTTTAGCAATAATCCCAACCTCTATAATTATATGTCATTTGCCGCTATTGTTCTTCTTAATCATAGGTATTTTTAGTTTAATTATTTTAATTGAATCAACAATCACCATTACTTGCAAACACATTCTTAAGTTTGACAGCTTTGTAGTTATTGATCCAATCCTCGTGGGTTTGACACTCTACTCATCCCTTTATTACTTGATTCGACGAGTATACTTGCTCTAAAGTGCATCACTGTTTGACAAGCATCAAGTTTTTGGCGCCATTGTCGGGGGTTGGCAATTGATAATTACGTTGTAATTGCGCGTATGAATTTATTTTTGTTGCATTTAATTTTGTTTTTGTTTTTAGATTTTTCTCAGGTACGTTATAGAGCATGACCATAAGGTCAAATTTGGAACCTATTCTTCCATTCAATCCAGAGATCAAAAAGACTTTGAGGAATTTGCGTAAAGAGAAAAAGAATATAGTGAACAAAAAAGAAGTGAACGACCCTGAGAACGTGCGTAACCAAGGTATACAATTAGTCGATGGACAAGGATTTGGTGGAGCAGCACGAAATAATGGCCAAGAACGACAGGTTGACCCACCACTTGCCAAACCTAAAAGGTCTATTAGAATGAACATTGAGCCCGTTGTCAACAGCCTCAATCCACCGATTATTGTGCTTGATTTAGGGATAACTCACTTTGAGCTAAAGCTCGTTATGTTCGACATGCTCAACAATATTGGACAATATGGAGTATCAGCAAGAGAGGATGATCGGGAACACATTCAAGCCTTCTTGGAAGTTTGAGACCGTTTTTGACAACCAGGGATTCCTGACAATGCTTTGTAGCTCAAATTATTTCCCTACTCGCGAGATCGAGCCAGGGCATGGTTGAAGACTTGTTCCTCCGGATCTATTACATCCTGAGATGACTTGTGCATCAAGTTTCTACACAGATATGATCCATTGAATGTGCACAATCAAATACGAAACGACATTATCTTTTTCCAACAATATGATGATAAATCCATGTATAAATATTGGGACAGATACAAAGACATACTATGCAAGTGCTCGATCCTTGGATTCCATGATTGGCTACAAGTCATGATGTTCTATAATGGCATCAATGCACCTACAAGGATGATGATTGACTCGCCAGCTAATGGTACTTTGCTTGATCGAGAACCTAATGAGGCTTTCAATATACTTGACCAGATATCGACTACCAGTTCCTAAGAAGGAGATTGAATCATGGACCTAAACCTTCGAGAACACTACAATTAGATGATTCTCAGACTGTAGCGGCGTATCTATCCACCATCACCAACCCGCTCAAGAACTTGCAAGGGCCAACCAATATCCGAGAGGCTAAGGTAGTGCAATACACTTGTGAGCATTGTGATGGGGAACATCATTCGAGTGAATGCCCCTAGCAACAAGAATCTGGTTGCTACGTAGAGAACACCAACCATTAAAGGTGTTCAAAATTTTGGTTAACCGAATTAACCGACCGAACCAAAATTTTTTCAGTTAATCAGTCGGTTAACAGTTAATGATTTTTCAAACTTCGGTTATCGATTAAAAATCGGTTAATTAACCGAATTACCCAAAATTTTTATATTTTATATATTATATATTTATTTTTGGTCACTAAACTTTTAAAAATTATAAAATGGTCATTAAACTTTATCAAATTAGCACAACATGATCATTAAATTTATTAAATTATTAAAAAATAATCATTAAAATTTTCAATATTTATCAATAATTTATGATGTGCAATAAATCAATGATCATTTTGTAATAATTCGATAAGTCTAATGATTGTTTTATAACTTTTGAAAGTTCAGTGGCTAAAAAGATTATTTTAACATAGTTTAGTGACCATTTGTGTAGTTTACCCAAAGTTTTATAACATATTTGGTTAACCGAATTAACAAACCAAATTAACCGAACTTTTTTCGATTTGGTTAAAAATTTTTAAAAAAAAAATGGTTCGGTTAACGGTTAATAGGAAAACAATTCGGTTAATGAAATTTTGGAAGTTCGGTTCGGTCGGTTAACCGAACCGACCGTTTGAACACCCCTACCAACCATAACAACAATCCCTAATCTAACAACTACAACCTAGGATGGCGGTAACATCCAAATTTTGGTTGGGGAGGTAACAACGGAAGGGCTTATGTTCGTGGGAAGAGTATAGTATTCTCAGCCTTAGCAATCACTAAGCACTACAGTCTCTTTACAATTTGTGGAACCCATAAAAACTTTATGGCCACAGCAACGACCGAGACATATTCCCAATTGTTGACGGACCTCTACATTCCCAGGACTATATTGGACCAGGATGACAACTATGTCAGAACGGTGGGATGTGCACAATTTAATCCAACGTCAAAATTTTGGATTTACTTTATCAACAACCGCATCCTCACAACAAGAAATTGATCTACTATTTCCTGCGGCCAGTTGTTGCTTTTGCACTCAATTCTAAATAATCAGGGCATAAATCCATATGAGCTCATTTATGAAACTATCACTAATAGAGAAGCTTTGACGAGAAAGCCCAAGGATTTACCTTTTCTTAATCTCACCACAGAGCCATTACCCTCTTCCCAAAAGACATGTATGATAGGATGTACAGTATCACCGTTTATATATCCTAGGACCTCCGTTTTCCTTTTCGATGTGGGATTAATGATCCCGCATCTTCTCAGGCGTGACAATATGCTTAAATCCTAAACCCCTATCACATAAGGCTTTCGTCAACGTGTCCCATTTAACCAATGTCATACCCGTACCACCACTGGATGAGCCCCAAACAAATTTGTGAATTATTCTCTCTATTTCAACACATACCTTTTTTGGAACCCATGATGACTGCATGACATAAACAGGGATAGCCTGAAGGATGGACTTTGCTAATGTAATTTTGTTAGATTTCATAGGAAATAAACTGATCTAATCAGGCATATAAACGCAGAGGAAAAATATCCTATGAAGAATTTCCAAGATCTCATACAATCATATTAATGTATGAAAGAGGAAATCAAAAATTACCTTGATTTCTGATTCAGGAATCTGGTTGTGCTGAGGCGCTGCCTTTCTGAAAGACGACTGCCCTCTACAAGTATCCACACGCGAATAGACAACGAACGACTATCAGAATGCTAGTTTCAATTAAGATTTTGAAAATCTACTATTTGTGGTTTTGGTGGCTATTTCGAAAAACCTAGATACATCCCAAAACCCTTGGCATACATACATATATATATATGACTTGAGTAGGATTAGGTTGAGTTCACTATTATAATTTAATTAAAACTCTTTTAAATAAATTATAATTTAAAATGAATTCTTTTATTTAAAATAAATAATTAATATATTCTAAAATAGATTCCTTATCTGATAAGGAATTTAAATCCAATCAAATCTAGAAAATGAGATTAGTTGATAATATTATTTATTTATATTATTTTTCAAAAAATAATAAAATAAATAAGATATTCTATTACGAATTTAACCTTTTAAATTTGAATAAATAATCTCTAATATATAATTTAAAATAATCGCATTATCTTAAATTTATTATTGAGAGTAATAACCACAATCATTCTTATTCATTCTTAGTGTGCGACCTTATAGGTTCATTTAACGTTAGTAGTAGATAAAATCACATTTTATTCTACAAGTCATAAGTGGCCTCTAGCAAGACATTATGACTACCCAAGTTAAATGAAAAGCTCATAATCCGAGACAACCTTAATTCATTTTATGTCATAATTAATTTTTCTCACGATATCTTGATAGAATATAAGGCATGAAAAATATTAACCTTATATCGTTTCATCTTTAGTTTCTCGATGCCCAGTTGAACTGATTAAACAAATGACATTGATCCCTATCAACTCATTTGAGCACGGCCATGCATTTCTCAGTCTCAACCATCGAGGGGCCCAAAGATATCTATCTTATGTTAAGAGGGATAAATTTCATCTTAATCACGCACATCTCACTGCATGATTCTTTATTATGTTCAAGCATAACCTTTATAATCGTCCGGCTAAAAACGATGTTTGACTATGTCAAAACATAATAGTTATCATGTTGAGAACTGTAGCAATTTCAGGTCTAAGGATTTAATGTCATAACTGTTTGAAGATTAATATATAAATTTAATCCATGTATTAAACTTAAGAAGAGTCGATCCTAATATTTGTTCTCAACAAATACATATATGAATTTGATTTGAATCTCATACATATATTCATCTTATGAATATCTATCAAACTTCATACTAATCTTATCTTATTATTGTTCCCACAATAATAACTGATTAGGGATATTTAGAATAATAATATTCAAGTATACAAAAGCATACAAATTTATCATAATAATAAATTCACTAATCAAAATATCATGTCCATACAATAGGCCTTATGGCACTATCGCTAACAAATTTGGCCTACTAAGGTCAAAGTCTTCGCCACCCACCCAGAAAATCTATTCACCATGCGCTCAAGAAGGCAGGCGAAGGTAGCTTTAGTCACTCTCTTATGGAATAGTGGTTTCCCAGGGTATTTTCCCAAGTTAGTAACCACCTCAAATCCGAATAGGCGGGCCAACATAGAACGAGTATCCGAGGCACAGTTCTTTGATAAACATATTTGGGTCTTGGCCACACTGATACGATGACCGAAAGAAATGCAAAATGGTTCCAACACCCCCTCTAATAACCTCCAATTGATCAAAAGATGTCTATGCAAACAGGATTAAGTTGTCCGCAAAGAATAGATGTGATCACCCAGGCCCGAACGAGAGAGTTTTATACGTTTTCAATCACCAATATTTGCACTCTCATTAATAGCTTGGTATAACCTTTCCATGCAAAGAAAAAATAGATAGGGGACATTGGGTCCCCTTGGAGAATACCTCTTGATGGTCGAAACTGAGTAGTAACCTCGCCATTATACAAGACCTGTGTAGAGACCGAGCGGTCACACGTCATGATTAGCGAGATAAACCTAGGCGGGAGACCCACGACAACGAGTGTTTCCTCAATGTAATCCCACTCTAATCGACCGTATGCCTTTTCCAGGTCAACATTTATATCCATCCACGCCTTTGACCAGTAGAAGCCATGGAATGGATAAATTCTTGGGCGAGGATGATATTGTCAGTGATTTGCCTGCCTGGCACAAAGCTCGTCTGCGTACAATCAACCCATCTTGAAAGAAAAGGCTTCAATATGCAAACTGTTGATTTGGTGATGATCTTGTAGAGGACGTTGCATAAGCTGATAAGCTTGCATTGGCTAATCAACTCGGGATTATCCACCTTAAGGATTAGAACTAACAATTTTTTATTAACCCATTCCTCAAGAGATCCACTATCAAAGAAGTGCTTGACAAATTGAAAGACTGAAGGGCCGACTGTCTCCCAAATTTTCTAATAAAAGCCATAGGTATACCATCCACTCTCGGGGCTTTTAGAGGAGCCATATCAAAGGCCACACCTCAAACTTCCTCTAAAGTTACCTTAGTAAGCAATGGTCGAAGTTCCACTCACTGAATTGATGAATTGAGCCGGCTAAATCAATTCCCTGCATAGGTTGAGGCTCACTTGTAAAAAGGGTTTGGAAATAGTTAACCTTCAAGGACTTAAGCGTTGAATCATCAGAGCTCCAAGAGCCATCAGCAAGCTTGAGCATGCTTATCAAATTACGCCTGCTACGGGCCATCGTAGTTGCATAGAAAATGATGTATTTTTGTCACCTTTTTCAATCCAAGTAGAGCGAGACTTTTGATTCCATAAGCTCTCCTCTTGAGTAAGAACCACCTCCAATTCAACTAGAAAAGAATCATTCGAATTATCTAAGGCCTTTTCAATACCTCTTATGCTTGCTAGTAGGAGTGTCTTGCGCTGACCAATATGGGCAAACACTTCGTAGTTCCATGTCTGACTCTTGGATTGAAAATCCACAAGGTTATCATAGATCGGTCTATCACCAAGCCAAGTGTTTCTCAACAAATTCTAAAACTCTGGATGCTCGTTCCACGCAACAACATACCTATAGGGCCAAGATTGTCTCCCACCATTAAGACGCCCAGTATCAATCATGATCAGTCTATGATCTAACCCCAATTGTTAGAGGTGTACCACCTTCGAGAGAGTAAAGAAATCATACCATACCGAGTTACATAGGCAGCGATCTAATCTTTGTGACAAGTTACCTCGCTTCTACGTAAACTTGGGACCAATAACCATATCAAGCAGTCCCGAATCAAAAAGAAAGTTAACGAATCTCGAGCATACCCCACCCTTCGACTTGAACCCCCTGCCTTTCCGTTCGACTACCAATGACGTTGAGGTCGTCCTCAACAACCCAAGGCCATCTCACATTAGATTTTAAGGCTCGGATGTGATCCTACAAGGCTCGCCGCATGCTTACATTGGGACTAGCATACGTGAAAGTAACAAAGAAACTACGATCGCCATTAGATGGTTTATAGACACCGTGAACAAAATGTCAGGCCACTACAAGAATATCCAAACTGATAGTATCTCGCCAAAGGACTCAAATACCACCCAAAAATCTAGTCGCCTCAACCCTGTATGAAAAGTCAAACCCAAACTTCTGAATGAAATTATTTGCAGTAACACCACTAACCCGATGTTTCATCAAAACAAAAATATTTGGATTCTAATTCCTCACAAGAAGCTTAAAATATCTATAAAAACCAGGGTCAAGAGCCCCTTGAATATCCTAGAAAATTAATTTAACCATTAACAAATAAGAATAAGTAGGAATGACACACCCTGATTAATCATGCATACTATTGCAACCTTTCTGCACAAAGGTCGTGTTCTCATGCCACTGGACCTGAGCACTGCCATTCTTCGTATACGCCGTATTGTCCTTAGACAACCTAGCCTCAACAGCCTTTACTTGGTCCATCTCTGAAACCAGATCCAAGATACAATTAGCTAGAGCAGGTTTAATTGGACCAACGACATCCCTCTTCTTAGCCTTTAAGCTTGACTTTTGGACCTCTTTAGAACCCGTCGGCTTTTGGATCCCTTTAGAACCTGCCACGAACTTAGAATTTCCTTTCCCTGTTGTACCAAGTAACAAGTTTGGGAGAACCCGTCTATTCCGCTCTCAGAGTGCCGGTCTCTCCCCCTCATCAATTACCTGTACCTCTTGGTGTCTTTCACTGTTTAGAGATGTATCAACCTGGACGACCTTGTCCCTCGAAGCCACTTGAGCAATACTATCTGAATTAATCACCCTAGAATTTCCAACAGCTGCTTTACCAGACTCATTTGAGTTCCCCTTCTTATTCACACCCTCGTCCGATCTTTTCCCCTCACTAATAGTTGATTAAACACTCACAGGAACCCGACTATTACTCGGTTCTGCATGGGCAGGCTTGGTTGACTTTGCCTTTTCCTGTGAGGAAGCTCGACGCTCAACATCATGGGACACAGGCGCCACAATTTGATCACCCTGTCAGGAACAACAACCACTTTCTGAACTTCATATAGAGTTGTGTATCGTGAACCGGACTATTGTCCTGCAGACAGGCCAATCAGATTATTTGCTTTACGACCAGCCTCAGTTCTCCGTCTTCTATTCACAACCTGCATCCAGGGTGTAACGCCCCGAATTTGAGCCTAAAAATTAGGTAGATATATTAGACGATTCGGGTGAATTGGATTAGTTAGTTCAATCTAGTTTCAGGAATTAAATCGTAATAAATATTTTTAATAAAAATAAAATATGGAAAATGGTGAAAGATATTTAATTAATATTTCGAGGGTTTTAATAAACTCAATTTAATGAAATGATTTCGAATTAAATGAAATTTTGGTTTAGTGACTAAAATGTAATGTTTTCAAAACTGTTTTGGTGACTAAATTGTAAAAGGGTCAAAACTTAGAATCTTTAAAGAGATAATTTACCAATGTTTTTAATCAGACTTTTCTCTTAATTTATGCTATTTTTAAATGGTTTAAAATTTTTACTAAATAAAAATAAAATAGATTTTATTAAAAAGGTTTTAAAAAAGATGATTTACTTTTTTCACGTAACCACTTTTGCTCTCAACTTTTCTCTCAATTTTCCCAGCAGCCAAACTACCTATCTTGATCTAAAATAATTAAGGATCAACTCTTTTTGATTTCATTTTGATTTCTCAATTGACTTCTATATAAAATCTTACTTGTTTTCTTAGAGATTTCATTCAAATCATGCCAATTAAGGGAGAAGCTAACCATTAGAATCAAAGGTTCTTCACTAAATTTCCCAAGTTCTTAATCTTTTACAATTAGTTTTTGATGTATGTTGATGAATAAATTAAGATTAAAAGGTTTAAAATTAGTTTTAATAAGGAATTGGTGGATCTTTGTTATAGATCTATTTTTTGTGGTGGTTTTAATTTATGTAGATCACATCTAAGATATGTTTTAATGTTATGAGAAGAGATTTGTAAAAGAAATCCCGAAACTAATTGAATTACTAATTTTCTAGGTTGTGAATAGTTAGATTTTGAGGTGTTATGATGTTGTTGGAGGTATACTCTGAAGTTGAAAGTGTTTTTAGATGTTAATTAATGTTCTTTAGATGTTTAAATCATTGGTTTACGGCTGGGCTATATTTAAGTTGTGTTTAGTGATGTTTTTGGTTGTTTTCGAAAAATTTATGGTGGTTCTCAGTGAGGCGATGTTGAAAATTGATGTTGCTGGGATTATAGATTCATAATGATGCATTAATCATCTATTTTTGTGTGGGTAAAACAGGGGAGTCTGATCCGACAGTGAGTTGTGAAGTTTCGGTAGCGTAAGATTCTTGATTTTGCATCAACAAGTGGAACTTTATGTTTTCGGTGAGTAAAAACGTGATTTACAGCTTTGTAAAGATTTGAAAGGGATTGTAGGAGTTTATATTAAGTTTGAAACACTTTCCTAAGCTCGGAAGTAAGTATTAGACGACTTTGCTCTCAATTTCAGTTTGGCAAAGTTGATTTTCTCATGCCTATGTTTATGATTTGATACCTACTATTATATGCATGTTTTCAAAATGGATTATGATCCAAATGATCTTATATTGATGATATTTGAGCATGGTAAATGCTTAATGAAAAGTATTTTAATGACATGTAAATGCATGGTTTGTTGCATTGGAAATTGGTTTAAATGATACATATGAAAAACAATGAGGTATCATTTTTAAAATGGAATATATTGGCAAGTGAAAATGGTTAAATGTTATCGGATATAGTTGGCATGCCATAGGGTTTAAAGTTCACTATAATAAGTCGTCTCATGTATGTCGAGGGGTTGTGATTGTACCGTTTTCTCCATTATTGGAACTGCAGCGGTCGAGGGGTTAATTGTGCCATATTCTCTCGCTGGTGGATTACGTATCACAATGGTCGAGGGGTTAAATGTGTCGTATGCTCCCATTTTATATATTATACATTATAATCGTCGAGGGGTTATATGCTTCGATTATGGATGTATGTTAAGTGGTCAAAGGAACCACTTCTGAAATTCGTGTATCCGATGTGTTTTGAATAAAGAAAATGTTTTGCTTTTTGGTCACTTTAATGACAATATATGAATTAATGTATCGTGATGGATGAATTATGTTTAGTATAATATGATTTATACATGTTTTGCTCTTTAAGCGTTGATATTGGAAGAATAAGCATGAGAATGCTCAAATTGATGTATTTGCATATGGGATTATGCATGAGATCCATGATACATGTTTTGTATATGGTTTAATATGCATGCTTTCCAAAGGTAGGAAGGGCATGAGATGTTTTAGCATGATGTTGAAAATGTTGTTTGATTCAAATGGTTTTAAATGCATTGATGAGTTTTTTAGAGCGTCCCTCACTAGGCATTATATGTTTACGCTTTCCCTTCCCATCAATGCAGGAAAGTAATCTTTCGGGGCAGCAAGCAAGTAAAGAGGAATCCAAGAATCGAAATACTTCAATTATGGTTTTAATAAATGAATTTATAGTAATAAAAGGGCAATGTGACCAAGTTGTAATGGGAAGGGTTGTTTGCATACTCCATGTTTTAAACATGTTTCATTTGGTGTTTTAGACTTGTATGTGAATTTATGGGTTGATTTGAGGGGTTGGAAAGAGAATTGCATGCTTGGGTAGAGACCATGCCTATAGGATTTGTAACACCCCAAAAATCGGCTCAGTAGAAATTCAATTTCCAATGATCAAAAATTTATTTTCTGATAGCTATACTCGGTTCATCAAATAAATTGTGTTAAATTAATCTATATTAATTAAGTCCAATTTTAAGGACTTAGAATTATGATGATCAAATTGTAAGGATATAAAGTATAAGGCCATAATAGCAAAAAAGAAAAGAAAAAGAAAAATGAAATGATCAAGTGCTTAATTTTTGTTAAAACTTTTTGGTGTCCTAAATTGAAAGAAAGTAAAGCTTTGTGACTTATGTTCATGAGGTGGAAACTTTAAGGGTTAAGCCTTGATTAAACCAATAAATGATGAGTCAAGTGCAAGGTGTCATTGTGTACATTTTCCATGACATTTCTATTAAAAATGATGATTAAAAGAAGATAATTGGGGGGTGAGTTTCGGCAATGGGGAGAAAAGAAGAAAAAAAAAGAAAGCTTTGGCTTTCTTCAACCTTCCTCACAACTCCATTGAAGAACACTTTTGGACCTTAAATATTTCAAGATCAAATTCTTGCAAATTAGCCACTAGTTTTTCAATCCAAACCTTATGTGGTAAGTATACACTCTTAGTTTCTATTCGGTACCAATTTTGTAAAGTTTAGAGTATAAGTATTTTTGAGTCAAACACTAAATTAAGGATTTTTATGCAAACTAGGATTGATTCTAAGCCTAAACATGATTTTTCTTATAATTTTAGCTCATAGGAATACTAAAGCTTAATTCCTTAAAGATTACAAATTTTCATGTCTCTTGGTTAAGGTTTTATGTGTTAAAGTTTAAGTATTATTAAAGGATTCTTAGAATTTAACTTGTAAATGATTAAACATGCTTATATTTCCCATTAAAGTGACTAGAGAAGTTAAAATCTTGTCTTAGTCGAATCTGCCCAGAAACATGTACACTAGCAGCAGACTTTGAAAATTCATAGTAAATTCTACATGTTGATAGAAAATGAGCCTTATATGAGAATATTCATGTGTATGTCTAGTTTCATTTAAAACAAATGGTGATTTATTTTGAGTCTTGTATCAAAAGATATAAGTTTTTATTCAAAAGTATGTCAGAAAAATTGGAAGAAGTTTTCTGTTCTGGACAGTTTCTGTTCCGGACTTCTACAAATTTTTATAATTTTTGTAGATTTTATTAATTCATGTGACTTATACCGTTAGAACCGTAGTTGAATCTAGTTTTTAAAGTTGCAAGGAAAGTTAAATTATAATGGGTATTCTGTTGTGTAGAAGCAATTCTTTGGAGGTAGTGCATGCTGCCAAATTCTAAAACTAATTTTCTAGCTTAAAAGTGCAAGTAGCTTGGTATTGTATGAAAACTATGAAAGTATGTTAGGATGGAGGTTTCCCTGTGTTGAGTATAAATGTATGTGATGATTGTGGTGTAAGTGTAATTTGTAGCATGATTAGATGCAGTTTTGGAAAGATTATAATAGGATTTGTAATGTGTAAAATAGTTTTTTAATGTATGAAAGATTTGGAGTTTGAAAGCATGGAAATGCTGTAAAATTGTATGGTGTAAATACTGTAAAATGCAATTTATAAATGCTGGAAAATACAGTTTTAAAGAAACTAGATAATGCAGTTTGATGATTACATTTGAATGTAGCCTTGTAAATGCCGTTTAATAACAGCATGCTAGGGCAGTAATCAAATTATATGTCTATGATTTAGTTAAATGTTTACAGATTTGGATTGATTATACTAATAATGACTTTCATGAAGCTAATTGAATTAGTTGTTGATTATAGCTAGTATTGAAATTGGAACTTAAGTTTGGTTTGCTATTAAATAATATCGAAATCAATGAAGGAATATTTAGTAATGTTTAGGTAATTACCGAGGATAGCATGTTGATTGTTGATCTTTGATTTGAATGGCAATATGAACTTGTATAGTCCCTGAAATTTTAGATCCTAATGCATGATTTCTTATTATATGCACCTAGAGTTAGGGGTTATTGTTGAAACAAAGATAAGAAAGGGAAAAGGGGGATAAGGCAAGATGTGATTGTGGATTCGGGATATCTCGTAACTTCAAGATATCAAGTGAGTGTAGTTTATGCATTCGGAATGACATGATGTCATCTTGATCTTGTTTACTTGAATTTCGATGTTTAAATCAGTCATTTTGCATAAGGCTCAAATAGAGCATATTGGGCAAGGGCATTCAAAGCATAGCATGTTTTGTAAGTATCTTGATTATGTTGGCATTACATATGCATATTTCATATTGCTATGCTATGATATTCTATGCTAAATTTAAAAGATAGATTGGAACCCCGCAATAAGCTTGAATCAACAATGAATTCCTAATTGCAGCTAAATGCTCACTTACCTTAAGACACCAAATAATGTTCCTCAAGTTTTAATGCTTAAGTAATAAACTCTTAAGTTCTTTGGAGCTAAAAGCTCACTTATGCCATAAGATTGCATTCCTAATATTAAAGAATAAAATGTTATAAGTTGCCTACAATGGAAGTCCTTGGACACTTTGGCATGGTACTTGGTATATTGGGACTATGGTTCACGAGCTACGGCTCAGGGGTGACGACCCCATATATGTGATATAATGGCCACAGTAGGAGGTAACGGGTGAGATGACAAGGAGGTTGGCGACAGTTGGCTGGATAGAGAAGAAAAGCTAGGTTTGATATGCTATAACACTAGCCATTGCTTTATGCCTTGTGCTATGTGTAATACGGACCAATAAGGTTAAACATGGACCAATGCTAATTATGTTCAAATGTGATCCAAGGGAAATGTTCTAAAAGCTATGAACTCAGATATGAATTTCCGACATAAACTCATATATGAATTTTGAAAGACTTTGATAAGATTCTGATAAGCCAGTAAGATAACTTATGAAATCAGTCAATCTATGATGTGAACTCCGATAAGCTTTAATAAAGAAAATGTGATCAAAACATGAAAAGAAAATGCTAGTCTTGTTATAAATAAGAGATGAAAGGATGATAACTCTTATAAATTTTATAAGTCAAAACCTAAGCTAAAACTAAGACATATTGTAGTAATTCTAAAGTATGCTTGGTTTATTATGATTTATGTCAAATACCATCATCGACCTTGTGTTATGTTCATACATGCTCACTACCTCACTTAGGCTATGGAAGCCCAATTCATTCATTTCATGCATTTGCAAGTCGTATATTTATCATGGGATATATCGTATTGGAAAGTTGCAAGTTAAATAACTTATAATTTGTCTAAGTTCTGCGTTAACACTCCTAGAATGGTGGCATATTGCATAGGTTTAAACATTTGTAAATTAAGTTGATATTGATTAATTGTAAATTTTCAGTTTGTAATAACTATCAAACCTTTAGTGAATCAGTGGTGTTTATAGTCATTTCCTATATAATAATATTTGGCGGTTTTGCTATGCTTGATTATAATGTTAGACTAGCATCATGATTTGCAAATGACCTTTATTTAACCTTAATAGGTTATATTCTTTTGAAATTAAAAGTGTAAGAACTGATTGGTAGTAATTTTTATTCAGATAGAAAAGCTTGTTAATGGCTAATTTTCACTTGACCATTTGTTAGAATAAATGTCATTGTTTGATCATGAGTATTTGTTATTTTGGTGTGCTTAATGAGAAATTGAATAGACCTATAAGTCTTATGGTTGCTTAGTAAAGAATACAAATATGATGTCATGATTAGAAAGGCATAAATTACTAAGTTTTGTCTTAGTTATAATGATTGGTGTTTTTAATCCAAGATAGTTAAGATAATGTTTTAATGGACAATGTATGTTATGGTCAAGCTAAAAACCTCAGTGTTATGTTCTAAGCTTAAATTGAGATTGGATTTGAGTTGTTAAAAAGAAATAGTGGTAGTAGTCGAAGAATAAAGTTATGACATGATCCTTGTATGGTTGTATGCTTAAAGAGTATAATTATAAATTGATAGAAGTTAAAAGAAAATTTTTGTAAGCCCGTTTTTTATTTTACCAGACTTTTGTGTTCGATTTCTGTTGTGTCTTGCTGAAATCCTTAATTTCGGTCTTCTTCCAGGTTGAGTTGAGGGTTTTACAAGATTCTTGGTTGATTTTCTATGGATTGTATGTTTCTCTAGCATGCTTGATTGGTTGTGGAAATGATTTTGAACATGTTATATGATGCTTGTATGATGTTTAAAGGTAGATAGATTGAGCCTAAGTGTAATTTGTTTGGCCAAGAGGTCATTACAGGCCCAGTCATACCGATACGGGTTCTTTGGGGATCGGTACGTGGGTTTGATACGGCTCAATATATGAAAAATAACAAAGGGGTATCGGTACGAGTAGACACCGTATCGGTACGCCCTTGAGGAAATTTATACTGAGATCGGTATGCGGGGTACCGTACCGGTACAAGTTTTAGCTACTAAAATCCCCTAATTTTGAAATGTGCAATGGGGATCGGTACTTAAACAACTGTACCGATACGAGTATGCTACGTTGACTCGTACCGATAAGTTGCAAGCCTGTACCGGTACGAGGTTAATTAATTTTGGTAATTTCATGATGTTTTTTGGATTCTTTGCAATTCGGTCACTATTTTTGTAATGCTCGATTAATGATGGTATTGTGATCCATATTTGATGCAAATTCACACAGAGGCACGTAATGAACCTAATTGAAGGTTGGTAACATAAATTTATAATTTAGTCCTTAAAATTAATAGAATTTACATTTTGGTCCCTAAAGTATTAAGTATTGCAAATCGAATACTTGTTTCGTTTTCCGTTGTTGTACAACATACCTTAGGGTTGTTAATTAAGCATCTAGGCAAGATAAAAAGAAAAAAATGGGCTAATTTAGGGTTAATTAAGCATCTAGGCAACATGCTTGTTTCGTTTTTCGTTGTTGAGCACGTACCTTAGGCTTATTTCGTTTTCCGCTGTTGTACGACATACGCTGATTAATCCTGCATACTGTTGCAACCATTTTGCACAAAGGTTGTGTTCTCATGCCACTGGACCTGAGCACTGCCACTCGATGTAGGCGCTTTATTGTCCTTAGACACCCTAGCCTCAACAGCCTTTACTTGGTCCATCTCTGAGACTAGATCCGAGATACAATTAGCTAGAATAGGTTTAATTGGACCAACGACATCCCTCTTCTTATCCTTTAAGCTTGACTTTTGGACCCCTTTAGAACCTGCTGGCTTTTGGACCTCTTTAAAACCTACCATGGACTTAGAATTTCCTTTTCCTGTTGTATGATGTAACGAGCTTGGGAGAACCCGTCCATTCTGCTCTCGGAGTGCTAGTCTTCCCCCTTCATCTACTACCTGCACCACTTGGTTTTTTTCACTGTTCAGAGATATCAACATGGACGACCTTGTTCCTCGAAGCCACTTGAGCAATACCATCTGAATTAATCACCCTGGAATTTCTAACAGTTGCCTTACCAGACTCATTTGAGTTCCCCTTCTTATTCAACCCTTGTCCGATCTCTTCCCCTCACTAATAGTTGATAAAACATTCTCAGGAACCCAACTGTTACTGGATTTTGCATAGCCAGGCTTGGTTGACTTTGCCTTTTCATGTGAGGAAGCTCGAAGCTCAACATCATGGGACACATGCGCCACAAGTTGATCACCCTGGTCAGGAACAACAACCACTTCCTGGACTTCATATAGAGCTGCGAACCGTGAACTGGACTGTTGTCCTACAGGCGGGCCAAACAGATCATTTTCTTTACGACCAACCTCAGTTCTCTTTTTTCTGTTCACAATCTGCATCCAGGGTCCATAGAGCTCTTTCGGCTTTCTAGTTTTGTTTCGAACTGATATATTCTGACCACTACTATGTGCCTTATATCCACACGACTCCTTAGCATGCCCAAATTTTCCACAGGCATAGCATATCATTGGTTGGCCCTCATACTCAATGTCCTGGCGATGGGCATTGATAACAATTCCTGATTTCAGAGGTTTATCAAGGTCTACGATAATTGCTAGTCTTGCAAAATGGCCACGCCTGCCCTCCGTTGTATTATAGTCAATACGAACGATCTGTCCGATAGCCCTTGTAATATGGCAAAAAGGCTTTTTGTATAGTAGCGGTATGGAAGCTTCGAAAGCCTTACCCATGCCATAATCTTCGATGGGTACTCAGACGATGTAGAAAAGTTCCTACTCTACTGCTTCACTATCAGGTAGCACCCATAAATCACCCATGGCCCTCCAGTTAAGACTCTAGAGAAATCATCCTGATCTATGAAACGCACAAGAAAATAATCATTATCAAGGTCAATCAGACTCATCTCACCACAAGGATTCCAAAGAGAGTGAATACAGTTTAGAAGAGCCCTATAACCAATAGTTTTACCCAACAGGCGAATGATAACTAAATATGCCAGTTTTGCGTCAATGGCGTCATGTACCCTATCCGAGAACCTGATCTCCGGTGACACCAATTAGTACATCCTCGTCCTTCACTTTTACGTCAAGCTCATCCTGGTTATGGGATTACCTATCAGCCGGCACATCCCCCACGAGCATATCTTTAAATGACAGTTTGTTAACAGGCTTACCCGATGAGGGATCAAAAGTTGGGTTCCCAACGACATCACCCGTTAGCTCAGTTGGCATCGGATCTATCAGAGAGGCGACAATTCCACACTGACCAAACATACGATCTCCACCATCTGTGGCCTCTCCCATAGGTGTATCAAGAACTGAAACAACCGGCTGAGACGAATCACTACCAGGACGGATCAGGGTATCCGTGTTACGACCTTTCTTGACTGAACACTGAATGTCCTCCGAGAGAGGGGAGCCAGATCTTTCATGAGCCCCCGGAGACTCTAACACGATGCCATTTTCCAGCGACCTCCTGCCCGAATTGTCGGAGGGCTCAAGGCCATGGCCATGATTGGCTGCGTTGACTTTGCTAGGGTTTTCCATTATATGGTAGAAAAAATAAATGTTTCACAAATTACTTTCAACTTTTACTAATAATCTGAGAAAGTAATTAGAATAGAATAATTGAATAGGATATTTTGTCTATTATTTTGCTGCACTCCTTTTTGTCCTTTCGTTATTTTAGATTTTTAATTTGAATAAAAAGATATTTTCAACGAAGCTCTTTAATCAAAATAATTTGAAATGAACGGTTTTGTTTTTTTGGTTTTTGCTATCAACGGTTCTACGAACTAGATAAATTTTATATTAATGTTTATTTTGCTTTTAAGTGGAATATAGTAGAATGTAAACTAAAAAGTTGTATTTCATTAATTTAGGATTTTAATATAATAATACTCATTTAAAAGGGTTTAGTGTTTAATTTTTTATGATTCAATGATTATGGTTTTAGTGTTTTAGGGTTTATGGTTTAGAATTTTGTGATTTTAGGGTTTAGAGTTTAATTACATTAAATACCCTAAATTAATAAAATATATATTTTTTAAAAATATAATTAATTACATCATACTAAATTCTATTGAAAAGTAAAATAAGTATCAATGATAGGAACTTATTTAATTTTTTATTAGACATTGTTTAATATGTATTTTGTTGTTGTACTTTTCTTTATGTGATTTTGAGTTTTTTTATATCATATTTTTAATAAAATTCTATTTTTGTTGTATAATTAAACTCTTAGCTTTCTTCAAACGCAACTCTTAACTTTTTTTAATCTCAAAAAATTAAAAGTTTATTTGTGAATAGATTATTGTTAATTTTTAAATACAAAAAATATGAATTTATTTAGGCATGTCGGCAACTTTTGTTTCATTTTTTTATTAGTTTAAGTTTTGATAATTTAATTTTTCAAAAACAATTTTAATAGTTTATGTAGTATTTATATTTATACAATTAACATAAATACATATCTATAAAAAATAAAAACATGCAAAATCAATTTAGAATTATTCAAATTAGTCCATGTCGGTATGACATGTAGTACCCTATCTTTTATATTGGGAATGCTTGAGTAGTTGAGTTGTTCAATTACATCAACTGTAGGTTTGATAGGTTATAGAAATGCTCTCTTTTTTCCTCCTATTGGTTTTTTATGTTTCTTTCATTATTATGATTTGATATATCGTTGATTAAAAATATATACAATTCACTAAATGTTATTTAGATAAAATCAAGTGTTTTATTATTTATTTTTAAATTTTAAATATATTAAAAATATATTTAATATTATAAAAACATCATTTATGAAGTTATTTTCTTTTACCAACACTGTATCAAATAAAAACTACTATTATTTTATTTATTTAAAATAAAATACCGTTCAACACCTAATAGGTGGCTAAAACGTGTCCATTTATCTTTTGGAAAATTGAAAAAAAAATGCAAGACAGAACACCTTTTTTTTCATTTCAGCAATCACTTCAAACGTGATTTATTTATCATTTCAGCAATACCACATTATTAGCCATTTTGTATCTATGACAATATAATATTTTGAGTAAAATTCACAAATGACTATAGAATTTTGTTAAAAAACAAAATAATAGTCAAAATTTTAAATGTTATAAAATAATAATTAAATTTTATGTTTTGTAATAAAATGGTAACTCGGACGTTAAGTACTTAACGTGGCTGTTATAAAATTTTATATAATTGCACATTTAATCCTCTAAATTTACACATTTAATCAATTTAATTTTAATTTAAAATTTTACTAAACTTAACTCTCATTATTTATATATTCTTTTAATTTGGTCGTTAAAACAAAATTTCAAAGTTGTTTCACTGCATTCTAGGAGTGATGTTCAGTTTGCAAACTCTACATCTTTATTGAAATATATTTGAAGGGGTCGAATCCTCACCTACAAAAGATACTCATCAATTCGAATCAACCTAGGATATAAAAGCGACATTAATGCCATCATAACCTATTGCGCAGCAATCATCCTTTAAACGAATATGTGTCAAACATTTTCTTTTAAACGAATAGTTCATGGTCCATAAAAAAATAGGTAAAAGGTCTAATTACATTACACGTACCGAAGTTGTGAAACCCTGATTCATTATATTGCTTACGGATTACACGGGGAGTTTTACACAATGGGGAACCAATATACCAGGCTGCAACTTTTACCCAGTTTCCATACCCCAATGCCTCAGGAACCAATATACCAGGCTGCAAATTTTTCATGCATCTCTAAATTAAAGTAGAACTAGAGGGACTAAAACCAGAATTTCACCCCAAAAAAAGCACTTACAACTGCAAGCATAGCCCATCTGCAGTGATACATCTCAGATTCCTTGTACCTCTCGAGGTTCTCCGGCACCTCACGAAGTCTTAGTGGGTCACATTGAAAACAAAACACACCGAAAGAATGTGTAAATAACGATGATTAAATTTAGTAATTTTTTTAATTAAAATTAAATTGATTAAATGTACTATTATACAAAGTTTTATAATAGGCACGTTAAGTACTTAATGGTTGAGTTACTATTTTGTTACAAACTATAGGGTTTAATTGCTATTTTGTAACATTTGAAAGTTTGTTTATAATTTTTTTTTAACAAAATTCAGTGATCATTTATGAACTTTACCCTAATATTTTTAATAAAGTACGAAAATTATTTTATTTTTTCTTAAGATATTATAAACGTTGACGGTAAGAATTACATGATTTTTTAAATAAAATATATGAACTAATATTTTATGTATAAATGATATACGATGATATTTGAGATTTAGTGTTTAACATTTATTTGAGTGTTAATGAGTATTCAATCAATTAAATCAATCCATGTTGATATGAACGAAATATTCAATGTAATTATATTGTATAAAAATTATATTCAAATAACTATTAGTACCATATTAGTGGTAAATAAAAAATTATATTAGCAAATTCATCTAGTATAAGTGTTATAAACTTTAAAAATAATAAATAATAACCAACGGGTTAGTCCAAGTGTTAAGCAGCTTGATATCGCTTAAGCAGATCTCGAGTTTGAGGCTTTGTGTATATAAAAAATTATGTTGTGAGATCCACCCACTAAAAGCTAGATGAACGAAACGGATCGGTCCATATTAGTCATGACAAAATCCTGAAGAGCCGAAAGGGCAACAACAAAAATAATGAATAAAACGAACTAAAAATCAAATCTTTAGAATTTTGGTACAGATGTATTTTGATTTGGATGGATATAATCTTTCATTCATGCAAGGACAAGAGGGGCTGCACAAAGTTAGCTAGCAAATGCTAAGCACCAAAACAAGATGATAAGCTAATGTCATCAATAAGCATGAATAGTGAGGAGCATGAAATCTTGGGCTAAGCATAGTCAATAATGGTGATAATTAGGGTTTTAATGGAGCTGATTAAGCCTTGCGTGTGGTCCTTAAAAGTAAATCATTGCTTAATACCTGATTATGACCTTAATTGAATGTGTTCATTAATGGAATTGTGCCTACTCACCCTCGAAATATGAACAAACATGAAAAAAATTGTATTTATATGCCACTTGAAA
The DNA here is from genome assembly GCA_019671005.1 of Hibiscus mutabilis. NCBI lineage: Eukaryota > Viridiplantae > Streptophyta > Magnoliopsida > Malvales > Malvaceae > Hibiscus > Hibiscus mutabilis. The sequence goes on from CM033732.1 coordinate 10,550,587, forward strand.
GTAAAAATGTACTATAGAAGAATGTAGACGACGCACACCAAAGTCAAAAACTTTGTTTCTAGTCCAAGTTTTCTTGATGTTAGCCTCTAGTATTACATAGTATTATAAATGCTACTAAAAACTGTACCTGGTTAAACTTATTGAAGTCTTCCTAACAAAGAATCGTTAAATTAAATTTGTACGTGTGAAGAGAGTTTGAAAGGTTTTGAAATTCGAATTTTGAAATTTGCTCTGATGCTTAAGAGTTTAGAGATTACTCTTACTATCCATTATATTTGACATCTCAATTTTGACTTAACCTTTGATACTTGACATTCAAGAAAGTGTGATGACTACTTTATATTAAGTACAACCTTGTATAATATGCTATAAGCCACTACAATGAAATTTTCATGTACCAAAAAATTATCAAACTTCAATCTTATATTACTATAGTGAAAAATCTAATGTTTTACTAACAAAGCAGACAAATTATTATGCGGTTCGTGGATGAATCATGAACCAATCTTACACGAAATCAATTGCAAATATTTATTACGCAAATATTTGCTAGAGTACATTCATAATACATCTTTTATAACGGATTCATTTCACGAGATTCACTAATTGGTTGAGTAGTTAAAGATATTCATGTTATTTTATCTTGTGTAAGTTCAAAATCCAATATTTACCTTAAAAATATAATATAAAAAAATTAATTTAATTTAATTTAATTTAATTTAATTTAATTTAATTTAATTTTCAAAGAAAATGAGTAGATATATGAAACAGTAGATCCTCCAACAAAAATTAATTTAATTTAATATAATTTAATTTAATATAATTTAATTTAATATAATTTAATTTAATTTAATTTAATTTAATATAATTTAATTTAATTTAATTTTCAAAGAAAATGAGTAGATATATGAAACAGTAGATCCTCCAACAAATATCTGTGGGTGCAGAAACAGAGCAAGGTGACGTGTCAGCACCCACCTGGCTAGTTGTCTATTTTTTTCTCTTACGAGAAATCCTATCACTGATATTATTATATTCATTGAAAATTATCAACTTTTTATGAAAAAAGTTTTGGTGATATAATGAAGCAAGTTAAACATTTCATGAATAATGACAATTTCTGCAGTCAATGCTAATAAAGTCCCTTTTTAAGATTTTAATTGTTTTAGGTGGGATTGTTAAGAATATCAGCTCATTCGTAACGCTATTCTTTCTATGAAATTCCGTCGATGAAAACAATCCATAATTTGGTCACCAATTTTTTTTATATAAATTTCGTCATTAGTATTACATTTTTTTCCTACTTTAATTGTCGGTAATTATTTTTAATTGAAATAGTGACATGGTCTGGCGTCACGTGTTATAGGCTGACAAAACTAATATTTAGATTATATCGTGGCTGATAAAATTAAAATAAATGGATGGATTTAGTGGAGATCAAACCGAAAACCTTAGTAAGAGTCATGTTTAATCTTTGGGTCAAGCTTTACATTTGTTATAGGATTGACGAAATTAATATTCAAGATAAAATATGGTTGAAACATGATTTTTAACTTAAATAATAATCATTAGTTAATTTTTTAACTTAAATAATAATTTTAAATTTTTTATTTGCATGTAAACACATTTATACATATGTAATTAAAGTACATTTGTTAAAAAATAGAAAAAATTAATAGTTTGATGAAAAAATTTCCTACCTAAGGGGAGGAGAAGAAAAAATTTGCTCCTAGAGGATATTGAACTCACAACCTAGTTGAGAGAGGAGGATGTCATTTGAAAGCTTTTAACTACATGCTCTAGACGTTATTGACCCTTAAAGACCGTCTTTGAAAAACAATTCACTATTGATATATTGTTATGAATATTTATCTATGTGAATGTCTATCATGATAAGAACTTTATAAAGAAGATTTGATTTACTTTATTATTATGAATATTATCTTCATTAATTAGAGTTTAATATATTATGTACTTCTTATGCCTATAAATAGATGATTTGATGAAGGCATTATACACAAGTCTATATTGAGAATCATACAAATCCCCTTATTTCTCTCATCTCTTTGTTCTTTCATTCTTGTTCTTTGTTCTTGTTATTATTCTTCATTATAAATTCACAACACGTTATCAGCAACGACCTCGCTCAATTATCGTCGTTCTTGTTAGCCGATGTCCATTTCAAAAATTACACCAATCATAATAGATTTACTTCGAAGACAATAGTTATGTACCACAACACAATTATATCTAATTTATTTTTTATTTAATTTTTCGGTTAATACTAACATCCTGTTTTGTAACAAATTATTGTTATTTAAACGTGAAAGTACGTTACTAATGCGACCTCATAAATTCGCAACGAAGAACATATAATTGTTGAGGAATTAGATTCATCCAAAGCATCCAAGAAAAGCTCTACCCCTGATTACAGGAAAAGACAATCTTGAGAAGGGTTTGAGTTGATTACAACAGACTTGTCATCGGCTTGTAATCAACGTCATTGTTGCGGTCTTATTGCAAGTCAGATAGTAACGTGTAAGCTATGAAAAGCCTAAAGAGGTTTCAGTGTGGTTTTTTTTATTGGATTAAAAAACTCAACTATAGACTTCTCCCAAGTTCAGATTATGAATTTATCTTGATTCAATAATTTTCATGGGAGGCACTCCCTGAAGTGAATGCAAATATAATGTTAGATTTACTCCATTCTATTCCCTAAAGTAAATGTGATATTATATAGCGGAAAGAATAAAAGCCATATTAGTAGTTGTGGTCGAGTCCATGAATATAGACATGGACAAGATGGTCATTTCAAAAACACTTATACCCAATAGATGCGGGATTATAAGAATGACAAGAATGATAAATATCATTCTAAGGAAGTGAAATCTTTTTTATTACCAATGCGATGTTATAAACCATTGGTCTCGTACTTGTCGTACGCTGAAAAATCAATAATCATTGAATGATAAAAGAAAGAAAATAGAAGCAAATTTTCTTTGCGAAAAGGACGAAGAATATATTGGTCCAACTCATTTAGGCGTTGTTAGTCCAACTCATTTAGACGTTGTTGATTTTCTTATAACCCTTGAAAGAAAGAAATCATCTTCTAATTATTCTCATAACCTTGAAGAGAATTATTTACCTTTTTATTTTATTTTACTCTATTTTTATTTACTTTACATTATAATTATTTAAGTTTTATATTTATATATATGTATATATTATGACATTTATTTATTTTGTTTCACATGATTACTTATCAAATGCAATATATGATGACGATTTATGCTTAGCAGAAGCATAAGAAGTATTTTCACATTTAAATGCAAGGAAAAAATGTGAGTATTATATCTCAGAATACTAAAAATATTGATGCTCTAGAAGAGCAATAAGTTCTTGAGAGAAAGCACATTATGAAAGGTGCATAATTGTGAATATCACAATACTTACTGCTAAAGGTAATAATAGCGCCACCACCAAAAGTTGATATAATCTTTTGGAATTATAGATAACATATGTTATCAATTGATATATAAAATAAGCCAATGTGGATACAAGTTCTGGTAGCGGAAAAATTAGTTGAAAGCTCTAGAAGAGCTATATATTGCTACCTAAAGAACAATTTTCATTGAAAGCTTCGGAATAGCTAAATATATTCATATTCAAAGGAACAAACACATGTATAAGTGAGATTAAATCACATGTTATGGTAAACTAGAAGTTTACAAATTCAGAGATATATGTATACACATATATAGAGTTGGCATGATCGGTTCGACCATCCCGATCAATAATGATGCGGAAAATTATTGAGATTTATATGCACGTATATTTCTTGTGGTGCTTGTTCTCAAAGGAATTGATTAAATTCCACTTATTAAAAGAACCTGAAGTTGTGTTGCTTGTTCTCAAAAGAATTTATTAAGATCCCACCTACCAAAAGAACTTAAAGTTCTTGTACTAAAGTTGAGACTACATATCTTGCATATCCGAATGAAATATGGGACCATATATCCACAAATATGGAAAGATATTATATGATTTTAGTATATGCATCTACATATGCTTTATCAACTTGCAACAAGAAGTTTGTGAGATTGATTAGAAAAAGATTCAGATTATGCAATTAGACTATTCGTCATGCAAAAGCTAGTTGGATTATATCTTAGGCTATATCAGTTGAAATAATTGTTACAAAGCCTATTGATTATGAAAAATATAGTTTAGCAAAATTTTAATTGGATGCCTCCTCTTTAATAGCTAAACTATAAGAACAAAAATATTTATTATGTATATGGTATTTCACATATACCAACATTTATACGTATCAAGCCAACGAGTTATAATAAACTCCCCATTATGATTAACTTTTGCTCAGAAATCATATTTCCCATTTTTAGAATTTTTGAATGTGCGATATATAGTTGAATTGCTCCACCACACCGCACAAAATGGGTATATAAAAGGGTTGAGAATATATGTTGAATATGAGTCTCCTTTTATGTTTAGATTCTTAAACATTAATTGGAGAATCATTTATGAGATGATTTTTCTCAACATCAGGGGGAGATAATAATCAACTGGATAAAGAAGAAAAATGAATTATCATTATCTAGATCCTCATATATGAACCAAAATTTCATAAGATAATTTATGTTATTATATGTAAACTACCATACATATTTATTGACCTAATGAGAATAATCAAGTCTCATATACCAGCTAAAAATGCTCTAAATTTTAATTACATGTTAGAGCGAATGGATGTAAATCATGCCTAAGCATGATGGTTGAAATTGGTTCCAATGATCAAAGTTCTCATAAATAGAAAGTAATATGAGATGATCATATATATTGGAGGCGGGTTCTCCTCAAGAGACCAAGACATAACTAATAATAAAAGTCTATAAGATTCTCACTTACCTGAAATAAAGATTGAAAAGCGATCTCGATGAGTTATGTCAATACGAGAAAGAATGGAACTAGAAAAGAAAAGTTGTCAACAACAATTTTACATAGAAAACTTCTATAGAAGTAAAGAAAGAAAACAAGGATCTTGTATAGAAATCTATAAATATTGAAATGATTGGCTAACATAGAAAGACGCTTTGAACTTCCAAAAGTGAAGTTTTTGGACCAGTAGTCCAAACACCTAAAGGTGTAATGCAACTAAGGCACAAATAAGTAGTTGTAAATACAGCTTGAATTATGAAGAATTTTAATTACTTCATGGTGGATGCAATTACTTTGACAGTTATAAAATATTTTATATTCGTCTATTTATTTAGTGGATCCATATAAAAGGAAAGTTATCCTTGAAGGATTTAAAATGCCAGAAGCATTTGAAAATTTTCGAGGAAAATTATTCAGGTATATCCTCTTGAATATTTATATTTTGGCGCATTTGGTATAATCACCTTAGTGAGTACTTATTGAGAAAATACTATAAGAATGATATTATTTCCATGCGCATTTTATAATGAGGATTCTATCAAGATTTGTTATGATATATATCGATAATTTAAAATCCTGAAGAGCTTTGAATTGGAAACTCCTAAAGAGTTTCAAAAGCATTTGATTATTCAACGAGACAAATCAAATCTTGTCTCGACTTGAAGATCGATCACGTAAATATAAATTTTTATCCATGAATGCACACATACTAAAAGAATCTTAAAAGATTCGATATAGATAAAGCGCATCTATTGAGTACCCCCAATAATTCTAAGATTGTTGAATGAGAATAAATATGATTTTATATTTTATTGGTCCAGAAGAATCATATCTTAGTTGATCCAAAAGTACCATCTAAATGTTACAAAGGCCATTACCTTTAGATCTTTCAAAACTCGATGCTTCTTCAAATCATGTACAAATAATTGTTATGCACATGGCAAAGCCAAAAAATGTGTTTGGCTAAACATATCCAGAAGATATGTGAATCGCTTACAAGCTATCTTATGTGGAGATAATGCAAAATTTATATCTCAATCGAAATGTGGATACATCAAAGATGGCAAAATGAAACATATTACTCCAAATTTTTATCTCTCGCGATCTTTAGAAAAATAGTATTAAAGATTGAATTATGAATATTAAAATATCTTATATGATGTTTTTATGAGGGGAAGTAAATACACGTTGCACTCTTTTTTTCCTTAACTGAGGTTTTATCTCAATGAGTTTTCCTGGTAAGGTTTTTAATGAGGCAACATGTTATGCGTATCAAAGATGTGTGTACTCTTTTCCTTCACTAAAGAAATTTTTTCTCACTGGTTTTTATCTTAGTAAGGTTTTAACGAGGCACATTATCTTCATAGACATCCAAGGGGGAGTGTTACTAATATTTATCTATGTGGATGTCTATCATGATAAGAACTTTATCAAGTAGATTTGATTTACTTTATCATTATGAATATTATCTTCATTAATTAGAGTTTAATGTATTATGTACTTCTTATGCCTATAAATAGATGATTTGATGAAGGCATTGTACACAAGTCTAGATTGAGAATAATACAAATCTTCCTCTTTCTCTCATATCTTTGTTCTTTCATTCTTGTTCTTTGTTCTTGTTATTGTTCTTCGTTATAAATTCACAACATATATCAAATTATTAACAGAAATAGATTTATAATTTTCATCGCCTATGCAGCATATTTAAAAGCAAAAAATAAATGAGCAAGCACATTTGGTTGGTTGGCCAAGCTGCTCATCTTTGCTCCCTTATTTCGCTTAGTTCATGGGTTCTAGACCCACTAGGAGCACCTCTTCCTTCCCTTAGAGTCCCCCTTTCCCCCCTCTAGATAGCATTCAGATTAGATTTAAGATTTGTAAAAAAAAATAAAAAAGAATAAATATTTTTTATTATTAATTTTTAAATCTTAATTAATTACGGGTGTTATTTAAATAAGGAAAATAAAATTATTATATAGATCTTCAAAACCGCTTAAATTATTTTATACACCAAATAATTACAAAAAATAGATTATTATCTTATGCACTGGCTGTGAAAAAAAGTTTTCACAAGCGTCTAGTTTTTTGGGTTTAGAGGATAGAGTTTTAGGTTAGGGTTTTTATTGTTTGTTGTTAGTTTAAAGTTTATAATTTAGGGGTTGGGGTTTAAAGTCCTAAAAGATATATATGTCAGCTTTAGAAGCTCGTTTGTAAAAAAAAATTCACTGGCAGTGCATCAAATAATTACCCAGATTATAAACCTAATAAGTCATATTAACGTATTACATGTTCTTCATATCGTATTAACGAACCATTAATCAGACATATTAACATATTATATATTTTTCATATCATATTAACCAAATACTTTTTACTAACGGTACATCAAATAATTATCAAAATTATAAGCCTAATCAGTGATATTAACATATTAAATATTTTTCATATCATATAAATGGATCATTAACCAATTTTTGTCATTTATAAAATAGGGTAAACTAAATAAATGATCACCAAAATTTTAAGACATTTGTATTTTGATCATTGAAAGTTTGCAAACGGTCATTGGACTTTTAATTCACTTTCATTTATTGTCACTGTTGTTAACTACCATTAAGAAATGTTGACGTTACACGTTATAGTTATCTTCTTCACCAAAAAACCCTAAGTTTCTCGAACTAATTATAATCTTTGGTCTCCTATCCCCTACACCGTCACCGCCTGACTTTTATTCTGACCATAATAGCCACTAAATACAACACTCACCATATTCAAAAGCATCATCGTCTCCCCAAATAGTTATGTATTTACCTCTTTTAGGCTTACCTCAAAACTTCCCAAAGTACTTGACCAAATGCCATGTGTTACAGGCGGATACAATGCAATTTAATCCCTTAAATGATTGTTTGAAATACGGTAAGTCTTGATTCCATTTTGTTTGAAAATCATTGTTAAAAAGATGTTACATGTTTGTTATTGCTGATATTATTTTCCATTTCTTCAGATGCATGTGTTTTCAAGGCAAATGTTTAGTTTCTCAACATTTGGGATAGCAATGACAAGTTAATGTTGTTTGTAGGTAATTTTATCTTAGGCAATGTCATCCAATCTCTCCCTAAATTGTTGCAACTTTATTTTTTCTTACTGCCAAGTTCACGACAGAGAATTCATGGATGGCGATGTGTTTCGGTTGTTTTTGAGATTTAGATGAAATAATAGAGAAACTCGAGTATGGTGAGCGTTGTATTTTTCTATAGTCAGATGGTGACGACACATGCAATAAGAGGTTGATAGCCAGGGACAAAGCTAGGATTTGGGGTGGGGGCAAACTTAAATATTTCAAAACTGAGGGGGGCAAATGTGCAAATAATCCAATTTTTTTAAAAAATTTCTACATTGTAAAGGTAAAAAAAATTAAGTTGGGGGCATGGGCCCCTCCCGAGACCCATGTCCCTCCGTCCTTGCCGATAGCGACAATTATTTTGAGAAATTTAGGGGGTTTTGGGGAAGAACATGACTCTGATGTGACACATTATCCTTTCTTAACGGCAGTTAACGACAGTGGCTGTAATAAACGTAAATTAAAAGTTCAATGACTGTGTTGAAAGTTTTAAAAGTTCAGTGATCAATGTACAGGTACTCCAAAAGTTTGATGGCCATTTTTGTAGTTTACCCGAAAAATATAATAGGAAAAGAATGATGTAAAAAATCCCTCTTATATTAATTAAATTTCTTTAGTTTATAACTTATGATAAGGTTCTGTATAATAATTTCTGTTAAAATATTCAACGTTCGTCTTAAATCAACGTCTTAATTATCCTTATCGACTAAAACTCCTCCCAACTTGCCTTGCTTTTCTTTTTCTTTTTCCTCACAATACAAGTAATATTGAATTTGTGGCTTAGCTTTCTTCTTTGTCTTTTATAATCGCTCTGCGAATGTAGAGCTTGGAATTAATATTTTAGCAACAAATGATCAAGTTTTAATACTACACTCTCGATAATCATACTATTTCAGAAGTTAAGTAGTAAATTAAAATTCTCTTTTAGGGTTAAAATCATATTTTTCAATTACAACAAAAACTACACTCAATAAAATGATATATTTATATATTTATACACATACGCGAAAAGTGCTTTTATGCATGTAAGATAAAAGCAGCTCAAAACTTTTCTTTTATTAATATAGAGTTTCAAGCTTCGATTATTCACGTACGGACACTAAATTTAAAAGTAGATAGACAAACCATAAATGGATTGGCTAAAAAATCCCATAAATGGAAAATTCCTGTAGAAAATACCAATCCAAAAGTTAAAACAAAACGAAAAGCACTAAGAAAACACTCAAAATCCAAGTTTGTGGTCTACTTCATGCTAAGACACTGTCGTATACTTTAACAGTGCCTGCTCATCTTTCATTTCTTTTACTATCATTGCTGTTATTACTGAAATTGCGTCAAGGGAATTTCCAAAGGGTGTCAGAGTTTCCGTCGTTACCGGCGGGAGGAGGATGATCAGAATCAACGTCCAATCGAGGAGGACTAAGAAGCATCCCTTCAGCCATATTGACAAGAACATTAGGCATATCGAATATCAAGTCCTCATCCACGAAATCATCACCACCACTCGGTTTCTCTGCAGCTATCCAGTTGTTTCTACCCTTATTCCCGACTACAGCATCCGCAGAGGTTGCCGCCGCCACATTGACAAGAACATTAGGCATATCGAATGTCGAGACGAAACCCTCACCAGCACTCGGTTTCTCTGCGGCTGTCCAGTTGTTTCTAGCCTCATTCCCAACTAAAGCATCGTTCGCAGCCCCTAAAGCCGCTGCCGCAGAGGTTGCCGCCGCCTGGATATCACGAGGGGAGGTCGAGGCAGGCACTGGTAAAGAAGCAGCTGAGTTGGGGAAGTTAAGCTCTGCGCCTTGGCCTTTTAGGGCAAGTGCCGCCACATCATAAGCAATGGCTGCCATTTCAGGTGTAGGAAATGTACCAAGCCAGATTCTATTAGGTTTTCTTGGCTCACGAATTTCAGACACCCATTTCCCACTTGCCCTACGCCTCACGCCCTTATACACCGGTTGCCGTCCCGTCGCAGCTGAACTGCCACCGCTAGAATTTTTGTTGGGTTGCATGGTGATTTGAGGAGTTGGGGTTTGAAGATTGCAATGGGAGAATCCATTTATGAGAAGAAATCAGATTTGCCAAAGATTCAAAAGTTTACTGCTAAAGTGCAAACCAGTTGTGGATGAACTGCTATCTGCTGATAGTTGGGGTGTAAACCAGAATACATGTTGGATAAGGATTGCGCTTTTGGCTGCTGAATATAACTGCGCGTATCTTAACAGTGATCTTTCTGAGTTACTTTCAAAGATTTAAAATTAATTATTATACTTTGGACCATTTCTGCCATATGGAATTTAAATGCTGTTTCCATTGTTTTCCTCAACCATCCGCAGCTCTCTATGCCCTTTCTAATCATGAGGAAATCAGCTTCACTGACTTGCTAATACCATAGAGAAAGGAGAAGTTTATATTAGTTTAAATTAAGTTTTACATATTTTTATGAGATTTTTATCATCTAACCATTGAGTTTTACGTTTTATTCAATTAGATTATAGGTGTTAAGTTTTAAGATAATTGAATTTATCTAAACTATTTATTAACAATAATTTAATTTTATAAACAAAAATTCTCTATTTCTTTTTTCTTTTTTGTCCTTATATATATCTCAACGCTAAAAAATTAAACCCTAAATTCTAAATTTTAAATCTTAAACTCTAAAACTACCCCATACACCCTAAACCTTAATCCTCAATCCTAGCCCTAACTCTTAATTCTAAACTCTAAACCTAATTTTTTTAGTATTAAAACATAAATAGGGATACTAAAAAGGGCAGAAAAATTATGTTCTAATTTTATTAAACATTGACTAAGATTTGAATATTGATAATATAAACAGAATAAATTATTTAAATGATTACCCCAGAATAAATCTCTACAATGTTAAATATACATGGAGGTAGTAAAATGAAAGGTGAGGTATAGGTCTATACCCATTTTTTATAAAAAAATTCTTTATAAGTTTAATATAAAATTATTATAATATTGAAATTATTTTTAACATATAAAAAAACCCTTAAAAGAAATTAACTCTCACCATTTATCTCGTTTACTTAAAAAAAATATAAAATATTTTAAATTCTAACACTACAATTAAAATTTTCTGACATAATCATTGTACATGTATTTTTTGTTGATAATATTCATCTGACATTTCATAAAACCGGAAGCTTATGTCGGTATGAAGTTTGTTAGTCTAATTAATCATCATCAAATGTAATGATATAACGAAAGAACATATATAGATGTAAGATTTATTCAATGTATAGCAACAGGGGACACTGGGCCTGGCCTCCCCTCCGGTTTCCTTTAAATTTATAAAACTTTTACGCTATGTTCCGTTTTTAACAATATTTTTATATTTCTAAAATATATTTGTTATTTTAAAATATGTCTTTTAAAAAAATAGAAAACACGTATATTTAAAAAAGAAAAATAATAATGAAACCATTAGCTTATATTTATTTTGATCCTTGTACTATAGTAATATTTTCACTTTAATTGTTTTACAGTTTGCTTATTGATATGGTAACAAAATTTTGGATCAAAATAATCTATTTGGTATAGATCTAAAAGAGAAAGTAAAGATTAGAATCTAATTTTTTTTTTTTGCAAAGTCAAAAAGGGCACGAATTTAAAAGACAGTAAATAAAAGAAAGGATAGAAGAATTATCAAGACTTTCCTCTAAGGTTAAGATCTTTGTAGCCGACTAACCTATATTAAAATAAAATAAAACTAAAATAATTGAAAGAAATAAACGAAATTAATTGTACATGACCAAACCCTCTTCTAAAATATTGTTTTAGACAAACGTGCGCCTGAAGTTGATAAAGCCTAATCCTCTAAGAATTTTGTTCTTATTAACTTAGACAATGTAAAAAAAGTCAATTATTTGTTGTTACGTAGTTAGACATTCTCGCAGTCCAAAGCAAAATCAAGATAAAATTTTTAGACCGAATAAAAAAATACTCACAAAGAAAACCCTGAAAGAAGAAAATTTATTGATTTCAGAATTCATAATTGTGTTGTTGTTGTTGTCTATTACAATATGAGATGTGTCAATTTATAGGCTACTAAAGTCCTAGAATTTAGGAATATTACATAAAAACATATTTGATGTAAACTAAAAGACCAATAAGATAAAGGTTTAAATGAAAAATAGGTGACCAAAGTATGCTTTTTTTTAACTTTAAGTGCCTGAAGTATTTTTTGTAAAAATAGGTGTCCAAAGTTTCAAAAGTTATAATTTTAGGGGCCTAAAGTATTTTTTGTAAAAATAGGTGCCCAAAGTTTCAAAAGTTAAAATTTTAGGTCCCCAAATATGCCACGTGTCAAGCATTGATTGGTAAAAAATTTTAACACCCATTAACAGTCAGGCACCTAAAATTGTAACTTTTGAAACTTTAGGCACCTATTTTTACAAAAAAAATACTTTAGGTACCTAAAGTTCAAAAAAATATACTTTGGGCACCTATTTTTCATTTAAGCCTAAGATAAATAATAAAATAATTCCTAATTTGTTTAAATCTATAGTAAAGTAAATGATAAATATGATTTTAAATTGTCTAAAATTGAGTCCTAAGTTGAATTAAATTATAAATAATCAATAAAAATATTAAAAATTCTTAACTATTTGTAAATCATGTATTAGCTGTCTTCGCTAAAATGAACGTATCTTGAGTTTTATTGTCTAATTGAGGCTATTCTAGATGTGTTAGAAATGTAACCAAGAGCCGGTCAATTCATAATAAGACACATCGACCTAGAAATGCATGGATCTCATTTGAAAAGTCTTTGTAAGTTATATGATGTTCTAGACTTAGAAAAAAAATCAATTTCATGTCCTAAATGACTAGTTTAACCCTCCTATTCTCTAGGATTCCCCTAAGATTTTTCCTCAAATCTAAAATTTGAAAAGGAGAACGATCATAAATATCAATAAAAAATTATTATAATAGGTGGAATGATTCAGTTGAGCCCCTTGTAGTGGATCAATAAATTCCTATAAAAACAAGAAAACACCTCTAGAAAAAATTTTGTTATGGTTAGTCAAAAGCTTTCTTATGTTCAATTTATTTTTATCTTTTCTTTCTATGGCACATCTCTCTATTTCTACCTCACTCTCATTTTCTCTCATCAAGGTCAGACCATTAATTTGACTTTTTTTGTTTATGACCTCTTTATTCTTAGTCTTTTTGAGGTAACTCACTTTTTATAGCTCTCTCACAAATATTATAAATGTCACCAAAGTACAATTGATTTAGAGGACGAAGTTTTCCAGATTCCTCTACAAGGTCTAGTAAATAATTTTCTTAACTTACAAGTTATTTTACATCTGGTTGCTCACTATCATATTTTTCTTGAGCTAGATATTCATTGGGACTCATTTGTGTCTTGCTTGCCTTAAATGTCTCAAAATTATTCTAAAGTTATCCAAGAAGCTAAACTCTAAGTAGCCCAAAAAATTATTATCCATGTTTTTTAAAAGAAGAAACAAATTGAATAAAATTTAAATGAGAAATTGAAAGTAAAAGAATAAATTGAAAAAAAAATAAAATAAAATAAAGTAAACAAGATATGGCAACACTCATGTCTTAGACAAACGTATGCTTAAATTGGTAACGCTTAACTCTCTAAGGATCTTGTCCTTAGCAAGGTAGACAACATAGAAGAACGTCAAATACTCGCTAATGCGCACTAGATCCAGTTGCATTTTATTGGAATTGAGAGAATAACCAAAATTTACTTTTTTTTGTTTCCGAAGTAACTCTCATCAACTAGTACTATTTTGATATTTTGATATGAACTTTTAGAAGGAATTCATCAAATTGCTTAGATCTAAAATCATCCCCTTTTATATGATCCCCTATACAGATCTACTAGATATATAGACTTTAATTTCATACATCCGTTCGGTACTTGCTATAATTCATTTAACCCTATATCATGTTTACGTATGCATAACTGGTTATTCTCTCAATTCAAATACTCGCTAATGCGCAGTTGGACACTCGCACTCGAAACATGAGTGAAGCCATGAATTAGAAGTTAACGAGACCGAGAATATTTAAAAGAGAATTATGAATAATCAAAATGCATGCTCACATGTTGCTGTTGAAACCATCACAAGACTAATCAATCTATCAACAAGAGGATATTCAGTAGTTTTTCCAATGTTTACCAATATCTTGCTAAGTTTCTACAAGATAGATAATTTATATAGCTTGCGGTTCCGTTCGACATCTAAGTAAAAGTGTTGTAACTCGCAAGGAAGTCGGCATTTTTATTGAGTAGATACATCTTCAGGGTAATTTTTGCTAACAAGAACGTGCATCCTATCAATATCAAAGGACTTAAATGAGTCCTTAGGATCCAGTGTTGAACTTAGTATAAGAAAATCAATAATTTGTTCATCAAATCTATTATTAAGTTCTTGTAGTTGTGAATCAATTGCAACTGTAAACAAATTAACTTGATAATAATGCTCTAATGTTACGTTACTAGGAAGACAAGATCAACCTTTATCAATAGTGTAAAGAATTGTCATATCTGAGATTTTTTTTAAAAAAAATCTTACAAAAAGATGTCACCTCCATCACTAAATCATCTAACCCGTTGCCTCTAAAGTTCTGGATCAATTCATTTGTCATAAAAACAATACTCATGTCATTCACGATATCTTGAGTGCGACGATGTAAAGTTTGACAAAGATTATCACTTAATCACAATAGCTTTCTCATTAGGTGCAAGAGAAAAATAAATTCAAAAGGACTTTAATGTGTCATAAGATATATCATCTTCAGAACACTACGTATGATATACCTCTTTAATAATAGTTTGGAGTACTTCACTTGTAGGATCATACAACCTGAGCAAACTAGTGATAGTTAAAATGAGATGATCATCGAGTGTCACTAGCATATTCTAAGCTGTCAATTTGATTCAATCCCATTCCAATTTCTATACATCATCATTAGCAATGTTGTTATTGATTTCAAACTGTTGAGCTTATTGCAATTCATCATGACATTTGAGAGATGCATCCACAAGATTGATAATGATGGCCAACTTGGTGCAGAATTGTTCTATGGGAATAACTTCTCTGATAGCCGCAACCAAAGCTAATTGAAGCATATAAGAAAAACAAAGAACATAGTATTGTCGTAACTTTTTCAGGCTCGACATAAAAAAATAATGGAGTAGCCACCAATTTTTTTTCGAGGTGAGATTGGGTCATCTAAAAATGAGTTATTTTAATAAAAACATTTTATTTTATTTTATTAAAACAACAATTTTGGTATGCGAAATAGAAAACGGGTTTGAGAGTCGGTTCCGTGTAAGGAAGGGTGAGTACCCCACAACGCCCAAAAATTGGTACCTAGTCGATTACAAGCTGTATTAATGTCGGAATTTGCAAGTTCGTGTAAAATTTAAATCATTATCCATTTATGAATATGAACTCGTTTTAACGGCCCCACCATCGGGGAATAAACAAATAATCACCGCCAACACTTTTGTTGTTAACCCAGTTTTCCCCTTTTCGTGGACCACTGCATTACAATTTATATGTCCGGTGAATATAAATTAAATATGGCATAAAAGACATTAAAGAACAGACTTAATTAAAAAGTTAATGTTTTCTCTAATACTCTAAACTATTATTAACCTAATTAAAAAGATTAAGCGGTCTAAATAAACTTTACCTAAGGGGTTCAAGTTTTGTTAGGAGCCAAATTATTATAGAAAACTAAGCCTAGAGTGAAAAGACAACTAAACTACACTAGGAATCTATTCTAAAGGATTTCTAAAATTAATTTAAGGCCTGAATTAAAAAGAACATAATCTTAAATTTTAAAACTAACCTGAAGATCTAATTAAAAGATACTAGCACTTTAAGGTTTTTCAATGAAACAAAATAATAAAAACAAAATAAATTGCTTGAATTTAAATTGCATGAAATAGTTTAAAAAGCTAGAAAGGATATTTGTTAGAATAATAAATAAAATTAGGATCAAAATGCTGATAAAACCAAAAAGAAATTGAATTGAGTATGAAATACTGACTAAATCAAACAATTTTAAAATTAGAGGGATGACCGAGAGAAATAGATTTGGGCGGAGGGGTTTAATGAACATAATTAACACATTTTGTTTTAAGACATGTGGGTGTAAAAGACAACTTCACAATCACTTTTTATTTCTCAATCCATTTTGAATAAAGATCAAACACCCAAAAACTTAAAACAAAAACCAAATTTAGAGAAACCTTTCGAATCCCACTTTTTTAAAAAAAGTTTTGGCTTTTCGGTAAGAATGCATCCATCATCGGGGATATGGCCTCGAGCCCTACATGTGTCGGCAACGGTGGCGACGCAAGTTCAAAAATCCCTTTTCCTCTTTTAATTTGAAACATACATTAAAAAAAGAAATACCTAGAATTTTCTCTTCTTCCTTGTATTTCCAGAATAATGCTTGCTTGTTATTGCTTAAGAAAATCGGGTGTAGTTTACAATAGAATGGTTGGGCTTTATATAACCATATACATGCCAAAATTACATAGAATAAAATGAATTCCTAATTTCTATTTATTTGGCTTGATTTGGGTTTGATTGCTCGATCCCTCATTTTTTTGCTCTTGATTCCGATTCCGATTTTGATGATTGTTTTTCCTTTTTAAATTATTTCAAATTTGATGATTTGTTTCCTTTTTTATTTTCTTTGACCGATTTCTTTCTCTTTCTTGCTTTTTCCTTGCATGGCCAGATAAAATTAGGTGACTATAGTTGTCCATCTTTGCTCATTCAGGTGAAACAAGAATAAGGGAAAGAACAAAAGGCACTAATTTTATTCGGCCGAACTGTAAACCGGTTGTTGCAGTTCGCTTCCTTTGTTTTCGCGGAGAACAAGTTAAATCTCGCTCTTTCAAACTCGAGGTTGCAAAAAGAAACTCTGATTATTCAAACCTAAGGACGCCGAGTTGAAAAGTAAGGGTAATTTTCTCCTTCTAACCCGAGAAGGACAAGCTGGGCTCCATTGCTTCAAACCTGAGTAGTGGAAAGAAACTATGATCCTTCAAACCTGAAGACTTCGAGCTACAAAGAAAGGATGATTTGCTCATTTAAACTTGAGGAGGAAAAATCGGGCACCACTTCTTCAAACCTGAGTAGCGGAAAAAACTCTAATCCTTCAAACCTGATGACTTCGAGCTGAAAAGAAAATATGATTTACTCCTTCGAACTCGAAGAGGACAAGCCAGGCTTTGCTCCTTCAAACCTAAGTAGTGGAAAGAAACTCTGATCCTTCAAACTTGAGGACTTCGAGCTAACAAGAAATGATGATTTGCTCATTCGAACCCAAGGAGGAAAAATTGGGCTCCACTCTTTCAAACCTGAGTAATGGAAAGAAACTTTGATCTTTCAAACATGAGGACTTCGAGCTGCAAAGAAATGATGATTTACTCCTTCGAACCTAAGGAGGACAAACTGGGCTCCACTCCATCAAACCTGAGTAGTGGGAAAAAACTCTGATCTTCAAACTCGAGGACTTCGAGCTAAAAAGAAAGGATGATTTGCTCCTTCGAACCTATTAGGACAAATCGGGCTCCACTACTTCAAACCTGAGTAGTGGAAAGAAACTCTGATCCTTCAAACCTAAGTACTTTAAGCTGAAAAGAAAGGATGATTTACTCTTTTGAACCCGAGGAAGACAAATCGGGCTCTACTACCTCAAACCAAAATAGTGGAAAAAACTCTAATCCTTCAAACATGAGGATTTTGAGATACAAAGAAATAATGATTTGCTCATTCAAACCCAAGAAGGATAAACTGGGTTCCACTCCTTTAAACCTGATTAGTGGAAAAAAAAACTATGATCCTTCAAACCTGAGAACTTCGAGCTGAAAAGAAAGGATGATTTGCTCTTTCAAACCAGAGGAGGACAAACTGGGCTCTACTTCTTCAAACCTAAGTAGTGGAAGAAAACTCTAATCCTTCAAACCTAAGGAATTCGAGCTACAAAGAAAGGATAATTTACTCATTTGAACACGAGAAGGATAAACCAGGCTCCACTCCTTCAAACCTGAGTAGTAGAAAGAAACTCTGATCCTTCAAACCTGAGGACTTTGAGCTGAAAAAATTTGCTTCTCCAAAGCGATGCGGGGTGTCTTGACCCTGAAGGAATATAGGGTGTCTTGTGCCTATTTCTCCTTCTGCAAATGACGTGGTGTTTCTTGACCCTAAAGTGGTATAGGGTGTCTTGATCCTATGACCTCTTCTAAAATAATGTGGGGTGTCTTTCCCCTGAAGGAATATAGGGTGTCTTGCGCCTATTACTTCTTTTGAAAATGATGCAGGGTCAAAACATCATCTTCGTGCCCCTGTTAAGATTTAACAAATGCTATGACTGCCATAAGTTAACATGATCCTAGGGATAGCTAGCTCATGAATGCATGACATGTTTAATGGTGGTAAATTTTTATTTTTATTTCATATGATCTTTGTACATTTGCTCACTCAATCAAGATGAATAGCCATCTCCATTGTCTCTGTTTCGCCATTCTCATTCTTTGTACCTCTTTGCTTCATAGAAAACATATGATCTTTGCATATTTGCTCATTCAATCCAAATGTTTTGTACTTTATATTTTTAAGCATTCTTATACCGTGGGCCTTGGTAATTAACAAATCCACTATTGGATTATCATTGTAATTGATGTATCAATATTGAGTGAAAGGCCTTCTTGAGTGGTCCTAAAAGCTTCAGGTATCTTAAAATAATATCAAACACCTTCAACGTAAATGTCTTTGAATGATATTGATGCTTCAATCTCTTACTCTCGCGCTTATCAAAGTTGAGGATCTTAAATCCTTGATCAATGCAAATTGCCCCAATTTAATGACATAGTTTGCTCATTTGGCACTACTCTATCCCCTTTTCATATTTTAGGGATTTTCGATCTACTACATCTCATGTGCGGGTCTTGCTTGACAACATGATCGACCCTACACTCTTTAACACGTGTGTTTTTACCTTCCCCATACGAGGTGATGCCCCCTTTCAATCTTGGGTTTAATTGACATCCTTTTTATTGGCGAGGCACTTCATTATTTATGATGCGATGGGGAACATTTGCTCATGGTTCCCTATATTTGGGATCAATACCAAGAAATATTTTATTTTTCATGAATCTATGCCAATCAATTTGTAGGATGCAAGAAAGGGCTAGAAATGATAATTTAAAGGAAAAGCTCATTGGAAACATGAAAATGAACAAAGTCAGATGCCCCCAAATTCATATTATGAATGATTCATGAATCCATCATCTGGATAATGTCCCGCTTTTAGGTGGCACTCTTTAACTCACAAGCTCCCCAAATTTCAATCTTCCCTCTTTTCTAATCTCGGTCAGACATTAGAAGTTTAGAGGTCCTTGAAGAAAGGTTAACTCAATTAGGTGAAATATGTTCTAAAAACAAACTATTTTTCTCAGATATTCATGTGTGATCAAAATGGTCTTTAAATGCTTGTAATGTAGGCTAGGCTCAGGTTACAAAAGAATGGATATATAGGCTCAAATACATGTTTAAGGGTGATTAAACCAGGATCAATCTTTTTTGATGGAATCTCAATTCTACATTAATTTTCCTCTTGTTTTATTTTCTCGATCATTCTAGACTACCCATTTTGGGTTTTTACCCTAGAGTTCATTTCCTTTCATGGCACATGTTTCATTTGGATGATTCCGTACATGTTTTATGCTTTTCTCTTGCTTCAAATTTTCTTTCATATTTCTGCTTTTATTTCTTTCTTTTTTTTTTCTTTTTTTCTTTTTTTTCTTTTTTTTCTTTTTGTCTTTTTCATTTTAAATTTAGGATATTCAACTTGATTTGATATGCGTTTTTTCTCGCTTGCAAATAGCATTTTATCCTCTTTGCCCCAATGTGAGGAGTGATCCTTGGTTAGGGTTTAATCACAAAGAAAATATTAGGCTCAAAGAGGACAACAATGAATACTTTTTATTCTCTTATTCGTGAAGGGAAATGAAGGAATACCAAATGTCATTTCATACACAAATATCATCAAAGAGAAGTAATCCTCAGTTGCTAGATGTTTTAGAGTTATGTCTTCATCCAAAAACCTTAAACAACAATGTTTGAGAGGAAAATTCAATCAAAATCTATATATGAGATCTTTTCAATAATCCTAAACACATTTGTTCCCCTTCTATCTCGGAATTAGATTCAAGAATCATTCATACAATCAATAATGGGGGCTCTACAAAGAAGATATATTTTTCAAAAAGAAATGGATGTTGTATGGAATGAATGAAAAAATGAAATTTTTCCACTTGAAAAGATAAAGGAAATACATCTTTAAAACAAGTAGAATAACATAGAATCCCTTACAAAAGATCCTTAATGCTCACGGGCAAAAGCAAAAGGGTTGGTTCTAGGTATGACTCTATCATTGCCTAGGAAAATCCTTTATTGTCCAGTTGTTAAGCATTGTTCCAGGAAAGCATGGATGAATTCAAGCCAAGCTCGTCCTGTCTACTTTGCGACAAGATTCTATTTTTGGAATAGTTCAGGTTATAGGTGCTCATTATATTCTCCTTCCTCGAGTCTCTCAATTTTGATGGCCGCCAATATCAATTCCTCATTCATGGCCATGTCTGCGAAGCCCTTGGTGGCATGATTTAACATTCAGTCATAGAATAGGCCATTTAAAGTCTCCATGAACATTGGAGTAACCTCGTTTTCCAGTATTAGAGGTTGAAATTGGGCTGCCACATCTCGCCACCTCTGGGCATACTGGCAGAAACTCTTGTTGGGCCTTTGTTCCATTCCATGTAGTATGAGTGAGCTTGAGACCATGTCGGTCACATGCATGTATTGCTTAAGAAATGTCTTAGACAAATTCTTCCAAGTTCTTATGTTGACCCGACTCAATTGGATATACCATCAGGTAGTAGACCATAATAGACTATCTTGGAAATAGTGGATAAGTAGTTTCTCGTTTCCCAAGTGTAGTGACATTTTTCGACAGTACATACTCAAATGTATCGAGGGGCAAGTGGTCTCACATACTTCTCGAAGTCGGGAACTTTGAATTTTTGGGGAAACCACCATAAATGTTTCATTATTGTATAGCTCTGATGATCTTTTCGAGCTTGTCACAACAGTCTTCTAGCTTCTTATTCACTATGGCCCTGTCGGCTACCTCATCGAGATCCAAAACCTCAATGTCTTGGTTCTCCCCATGATTTATCCTGGATTGTACTAGAATATGGGCTGAGGTTCCTGCCATGTAGATCTTGAACCTCTGCTTCGGTGGAAATGTCTTACAGGTCATCTCGAGTTGGGGCAACAAAACATCAACGACTTTAACTATCTTTCCTCTTTCTGGGTCTCTGAATTCCAACATAGCTGCTATCTAGCTGACAATGTTTCTTTGAGCTTGTGCAATTTCTTCCTTCAAGTCTTTCTCTATTTTATCGAGCTTATCTTAGGTATTCTTTTGATTTATTTATAGAGTTATCAATCTGTCCCCTGTAGCCATAGCTCTGGTTTGTGAATGAGTATCGTATTTGTGCAGAATCTTTGCTACTTGAATGGAATTTTCCATAATTAATCTTTTTATTATGTATGGATTAATGTATGAAATGATCAAAACATAAACAAATATAATGAAATGCAAGAATGAATGCAAAAAAGGGCGTTGATTCCTTAGGTGGTCACTCTAGAACAAACTTTTACTAAATATAAAAATGTCCTCATTATAAAAGATGAAGACATTTTCTACAAATATACTTCGTCCCGAACTCATAGTTTTTTAATTTCTTCAATCAACCATAGGAGTCTTGGTCTCACCTCTCCTATTCGTTTGACATATGGGCAGAGAGCTGCAGCTTCTTTGGCCAACATCATCACATGTTTAGATAACTCTTATATTTAGGGTACAACATTCTTTTCGAACTCGTCTCGCTCTTGAAACCTTCTGTCTTTATCCCTAAGCCACATAAGCACATATTCGTTTCCTCCCTTAATAGCATCTTCTAAAACCCAAATTTTTTTCTTGCACTCTTTAATCATGCCTTCTAGTGCCCTACTCATTGTGTTACTTCAGACCGATGCCGCACCTTCGTATTGTCTTCTTTTTTGAGATACATTTCATCCATGGTAAAAGCTTTCTAATCGAGTGACCAATTTGAGAATCAACCCCTTTAAATTATGCTATGTGGATGCAAAAACAAAAAATGCAAAACAAAACAAAAAGAACAAATTAGACTTTTAAAAAATAAACAAAAATAATGGTCCAAAATAATTTCATTGTTTGAATAATAATTGGGAAGCACATTCCAACATTTCTGGAGACATCTCCATTAATCATTCTCATGAAATAACTTTGACGAATTCTAACTCTAGGGTTTTTCGCATGGCTCCATTGGGGTAAGCTCCTCGATACATAAGCTAAGGTTTGGTTCTATAAATGTCCCCGAGTTGTCCTCGGTGTCCCCTACGAAAGGTAGCTAGGCCCTTGATCCCCAACCGTTATTGGCTCTTATAAATCAAGTTCAACTGAAGGGGGACCATTTTCCCATGTCCATATGAAGAATCAGTATTCTGACAAAGACACAGGGCATATGAGCCCCGAAGGTACTTGCTAGACCCATGCGAAGAATCAATATTCCCACGAGAGCAATATCTTTTTCTCCTCACTTAAACGAGCGAGATGAAGCTCGGATGTAAAGCTTATATTATGCCAATTTATAAAATGCGTAAAATGAAATCACATTCATAAATTGATAATTAAATTTTACATGAACTTAGCAAATTTCGACAATAAGAAAAAAGTGTAATCGTCTTGGGGCTAGACTTTATTTTTTATAAAGAAACAAAAATTGTCCCCAGCAGAGTCGCCAAGCTGTCGCAACCTTTTCAGGCGAAACAACAAAAAATTGTTGATAGACAATCACATGAAAGATTTGAAACAAGGAAATTGTTCAAGAAAGACATCCCTTTGTGACTTAAATTGAAGAGTTTGACTAGACATCCTATTAATGAGATGAGTAGTAATAAAGACAACTTCCGACAAAAGTATTTATGAACATATAAAGAAGATAAAAGAGATCTAGCTACTTTTAAAAGATGTCTATTTTTTTCTCTTCGCGATCTTATTTTGTTGAGGACTAGCAACACAAGAACTAATATGAACTATTCTTTTTAAATAATATCTTAAATTATTTAAGAAGTATTCATTCCCATTATCAGTTTTAAGGATTTGAACTTTACTTTGAAACTGATTTCAACTATGCTATGAAAGTTTTTAAAGATCCTACTAGCTTATGATTTGTCTTTCTTGATAAAGGTCTAAGTTGTTCTAGTATGGTCATCTATAAAGGTTACAAACCATTTATATTCACTTGCAGCATTAACCTTAGAAAGGCCCCAAATATCACTATGGATGATAGAAAAAGGATGAGATGGTTATAAGTAGATGTAGGGTATTTGGGTTCTTTTATGTTTGGCAAATTGGAAAATATCACAATTGAACAACTTGAGATTTTTATTGATAAATAATTTTGGGTACATCTTGAAAAGATAAAAGAATAAGATGTCCTAGCTTAAAATGCAATAATATATTGTCACTGGAAATGTGATTTGATCTTGTAGAGTAAGCTTATTTTTGTGGAGGTAGAGAGCCTTGAAGGATGTAGAGGCCACCACACAACTTAGCATTGTCAATCGTCTTCCTCGAATGAAATATATGAAATTAACAGTCATTTAAATTAAATTTAGTGCAACATACCAAGTAATGAGATAATTTAATAACATATAACAAATTGCATGTTAAGTATGAAACATAAAGTTTTGATTTTAATTCAATGTCCTGATTAAATTGAATTGTTCCATTTCCTTCAATGATTGCCAAGAGACATCTTTGCAATAAGTTGATGTATTTCTTCAACCTGATGCTTGTTGAACTCGCCACTGATTTTATTCTCATTACTAAAAACTCTATATTGTTCTCGGAATTAAAGTATGTTTCCTTGGTGCATTCCATATTTCTGATGTTATAGTGTACATAAAATTCTCTCCAACTTCTGCAGTCATTGATTTGATGAGTCAGGATATTATCATATGATTCTTGCTCAGCCAAGTCATGTATATAAGTAATGTAGCTGTTGAAATTGGCTTATTGCTTGAGAGATACGCCTCCTTCCCTCTACTAGTGATGTAGTGCTTCACAGATTGAGACCATGAAAAATAATTACTTCCATTCAATCGATGGACAATTATGGTTGTAGATGGTGCATCAGTGATGGGAATTTGTGATGGACCGGTGTCTGAATTGATGTTAGAAGTTTTTTCTCTATCTATTTAATTAGGTTTTGTGGAAGGGATCGACAAACCTAATTTGATACGATGTAAAATTTGAGTATTTGTGACAGAGATCAAGTTAATTCTCTGAATATCTTTTGTTACTTTAGAATAGTTTACAAGTCTTATTAAATAGATTAAGTACATAGAGTTATAGAACAAGTATAACTACTCTAGATAAAGTTCTATCCTAATATGAGATAATAGTTGTCAATACTACTAGTCATATCATTAATTCTAACTCTATTTTACATGTCTAAAATTTACATGAGGTATAGGGTGGCAGTCGAAGGCTAAGAGAGCTGCGAGGGGTGTGCGTTTGAGTGCAGTGGTTGGTGTGCGGATTGACAAACCAACAGGGACACAACATACACAAAAAAAAATGCGTGAGAAAAATTAACATAAGGTAGTGCGACGCGACGCAAAAATGGAGAGGGGTTTAGGGCGCTTAGGAGTCGGACTTAATGGTGTGAGGTAGTGGGGTTTCACTGATGAGTGGTGTTTCTTAGGAAATCTGGTGGTTTTAGGTCAGGCGAAAAGGAGAGGCTTATGGACAAAGAGCATAGACGCCATTGGAGGTTGGGACGACGGGTTCCCAACCTTTTCTGTTTTACGATGGAAACATAGAAAATTTTCTGGTTTTTTTTTCTTCAAAATTTTAAACATTATATTTTGATTATAAGATAATATATGTTCATTAATCTTAGCCATTTGATAGCACACACTATACCGGCAAGCTGATTAAACCTGAATCTATTGATAGGTTCCTTTTTTCAATTTTTTCTTTAATGTGCCTAAAGACGGTTTAATTATAATAAAGCTCAAATATACATTTGGTACCTAAACTATGCACTTTCTCTCAAGATGGTACCTATACAATTTTTACTCACAAGTTGGTACCTGAACTAGGTGCATTCTCTCATGTTAGGACCTAAAGACTTTTCTCTCCCTAATTGATACTTGAACTAGGCATCTTCTCCCAGGTTTGTACCGAAACTTATACATTCTATCAATTTAGTCATAATCTGAAACAATTCAATAAATTTGACTATATTTAAAAATTCTATCAATTTAATATTAGTTATTCTCTTAAATTGTTTGTTCTTACCCTAGAAATGTTATACTACTTTCTGATATAATAAAAGTTCAAAAGTAACTTATTAATTTATGGTTGAATTCAATTATTCAATTGTTTTTTATCTGATGGACTCACTTGGTTTGACAATGTCGCAAAAAATTATTAGATTGATGAAATTTCTAAATATAAAGGATTAAATTTACGAAATTATTTTAAATTAGGATCAAACTAATAGAATGTATAAGTTTTGGGGGCCTAAAAATATTAATAAACGTACTAAAATAGTGGATGGAATTAAAGTTTGGGTACAAACTTGAGAACAAAATTTCTTTATATACCAACTTGAAAGAAAGTGCATAGTTCAAGTATCAACTTGGGAGTAAAAATTCTTTAGGTACCAACTTGAGAGCAAATTCTTTAAATACCAACTTGAGAGAAAATATCTAATTCATGCACCAAATATAGGATAAAAATCATCTGACCCTTTTCGGTGCCCCTTTCTATGCCCCGACGCTATAAAATACTAAAAAATAAAATTTCAAGCCTTAACCCTAAATTCTAAATCCTAAACCCTACACCCTACACCTTAAAAAATATACCTTACCCCAAATTCCCTAAACCCTAACCTTAAACTTTTAGTGTAAAGGCATAAATAAAGACACCAAAAAGGAGTAAAAGATTTATATTAACCAAATATATACTTAAGCCTTATCAAGATAATATATTAAATTCCTAAATAAAAGCATGTTTTAAATTCTAATTTATTTCATCATTAATCACCATTTAACCCAATTAAATTTTCCTTTTAATTCCTCAAATTTTATAATCAAAACCACATAATAATAAAAAGGGATAGGTCATCTAATAAGAAAATATCCAATTCAGTCACTAAATATATACTTAAACTTTGTCATAATAATATATTAAATTCCCTAATTAAAAGCATATTTTAAATTCTAATTTAATTCATCATTAATCACCATTTAACCCAATTAAAAATTTCTTTTAATTCCTCACATTTTATAACTGAAAACGCAGGAAGAATAAAAAATTTGAATAAATTATCAGCCCCCAAGTCCCTCAACTTTGATATTTTCCAAATTTAACCCTTAAATCTTTCTAGCTCTAACAATACTTTTTGTGAGGGCATGAAATGGCATGAAAGGGCAATGAGTCCTAAATAGCTATTTGGAGTAGTCAGTGCAATTCAAAATTATAACTGGCAAACTTGATCCGAGACTCGAACCGAGACCCGAACATGATGACCTAAATTTGACCCAAAATTCGGAATAAATCGAACCGAACCTAAATGACTCAAATTTTAGTTGAACCGAAAATAAACCCAAACCAATTTTCAACGGAAACGAATGGACCCGAACCGATTTTCAACCAAACCGAATAGATACGAACCGGTTTCACCCTAACCGAAAGCAACCCAAATCGAATGCAACCCGAAATAAAGAAAAGATATTAAAATAAAAAAAGAAAGATGAGATGTGAACTGTGGCACAACTCACCAAAAAGCCAAATATACATGCTATATAAAGTGATATATAGGGTGTAAAAATCTAACTCGGCCTGAAAATCCGACTGAAACCGATCGATATCCTATTAACCCAATATTGACCCTACCCGATACTAGCCGAACCGAAAATCAATCGAACCGAAAATCAAGCGACCCGACCTGATACCTGAACCAAAATTATCATAGACCCGAACTAAAACCGAACGTCCGATCCAGACCCGAACCGAAATTAAAACGAATGTAGTCAGACCCGAAATAACCCGAACCGAAATGACTCGTTTGCCACCTCTATTCAAAATCCACACCCACCAGATTGTCAGGTTTTATTGGATTGGTGATCTTATTGGCCCAACAACTATGTCTTAGCATTTCGAATCCATATATGATTTCTTTGTCTCATTAATCTCTATAAGACTTTGCCAGTTACAGTGTTGGAATGTAGCGCAATTTGATACTAAAGAGTTTGATATTAAGATTCCAATATAAATTTATTGCATCACCTCTCAAGAATTATTACAAGAATCTTTGTATTACTCTATTAGTCTATTTCCATATTATAAACAAAACTTGATTTTATCTTATTAGAGTATTTTGTTCAATTTCAGGATTTAAATTTACACATGGGATCCTAGAGTTTTCTTAAGCTTTTTTTCTCGCAGTTTTTAAACAAGAACCTTTCGTTACAAGAATCGCCTCAGTTTTTCCTTTCGTTACAAGAATCGCCGCAGTTTAGTTATTATCCTAGAGATCCACAAAAGACTTTTGATTGAGTTTTTAACATTTTTATTATGATTTAAAGTGGCTGACTTTTTATATTAATAGTTATAAAAAATATTTAAATTATATGTTTAGGTTACATTTATAATTTGTAAACTTTATTATAATTTAAATAATTTCTTTTTTAATAAAATTAATTTCTTTAAAAAAATAAATGTGAAAGTACTGTTTCACATTATTTCATGATATCAACCAATCAAAGTTGATAATGAACTCATGGAACTTAAAAATTACATAATATTTGAAATTTTAGCCTATGGAAGACACCTGTCAACATTTGTTGGGATTTTGATGGTTTAAATAAAGATATTCCTTTACGATATATTTGATTTTTAAAAAAGAAAAGAAAAAAAAAACAATTGGCTAACAACTCGTATATATTTAATTAATTAATGTCTAAATCAAAACCTTTCAACTTTCTTATGTTTCATGATTAAGCTTTTCAAGGGTGACAACTCACACCCACAAATCGATAAGAATCAACCCAAAATCTTGCTCGTAGTCTCCAACTCCTACCTCTATTTTCCAGCCAACAATCTTCTCCCTTCTATTTCTCTACTATCACTTAACAACCAAGTTAGAAATTTAATAATAGAGCCATATATATATATATACTTATTGTTATTTTTATTCTGTTAAAATATTAGATCCAGTTATTGAGTTTTTCTTATTCTCTTATAATGTATAAAAAATTATTATAAATTGTATCACGTCATCTATAATCTATTATATTCATCGGATGTAATGTAATGTATTTTTCACTTCTAAAGAGAGAATTTAAGTTCGAATTTTAAAAGTTATATTGCAACCAAGAACTTCAAATATAAAGTATAAAATAGAAAAGACAATAGAAACTTGATTTGTTTATTTCTTTAGGTTTAGTTTTCATGTCTCACAAATTAGGACAAAAAAACATATGTTCTTTTTTGGTGTCCCTTTCCTATGTCTTACGCTAAAAAAATAAATTTTAAGCCTTAACCCTAAATTTTAAATCTTAAGCCGTAAACCCTAAAAATACACACTACCCTTAATTCTCTAAACCCTAACTTCAAACCTTAATCTCAAACTCTAAACCTAATATTCTTAGTGTAGACATAGAAAGAAACACCAAAAAAGGATAGAGGATTTTTATCCCACAAATTATGTATTGTTATTGTAATAATTGAGCAATCGCCCTCATTATCAAACATTGGGTTGGTAGGCATCATTCTAAAAATGGCCCACATGGGATCTCGATGAATCGAACTTTCTGGTCATGAGGAGACATGCTTTCATTGGTTAAGCTTAGCCTTCACTGCCCTAATATCTTAAGTAGGCCCTTTTATAATCATATAGTTTGCGGTCCAACATATTCTACCTCTCATGCCACGATGTAGTATTTAATCTTTGCATCAATCATATTCGATTGAGGTCATCAATAGATTTTCAAATGCTTAGGTTCAATTTCATTTGAAATAAAATCTTATATAATTAGGTATTGGTCGTTTACGAAAACACTCATTCAAATTTTTATTCAAATTTAGGTTATGCTTTTGTTTTTATCGTCTTTCGAGCAGCTGTTTGGTTTGCTTTGTGGTTGATAACTTAGTTGTGCTTTGCTTGTATTCAATAATGCATAATTCATTTATAAAAAAAAATGTTTCTTAAAATGGTAAATGTGTTAGTAATAAGAGACGTTTGGAATATGAAATGTATTATTATTTTTGAGGAAACTTTTATCGAAACGTAAGATTACTCGACACATTACTAGTGTTATCTTATTTGATTCATTTGGCTAGAATGTAAGAATCAAGATTTATTATGTTTGATTGGTAGAATGTACGATTTATATAAGAGTAAATTTTACTAATAATTATATCATTAGTAAATCATATTTTGCTGAGCAAAAAAAAAATATTAAAATCGCCCCACCCCACCCCACCACACCACTAGTCTTATCGACCCTCTATGAATTGATGATACGTAAGAATAAAAACACGAATGAGATACGTTGAAATTTGAATAGTAGCAATTTAAAAGAACTGATTAGGCTTACTACCATCAAAGGTTATTGCTATGTCTCAGTTTAACGGAATATATAAATGTTGGCTCGGTCAAACCTAAAATATGTGATAGATCTAAACATTGTTTCTTTTATTTTGCGTATTTCTTGATGGAAAAAACTTTAATACATAGGCCGTGTAAACTTTAGTTTACAAGTGCATTTTAGTTTTAGGGGTTAGGGTTTTAGTTTAGGGGTTTAAGTTGTATAGTTTAGAATTTAAGGTTAGTGTTTAGAATTTAGTGTATAGAGTTTAAGGTTTAGGGTTTAGTTTTTTAGAGTTAGGATTAGGAATTTAGAATTTGCCTTTTTATAGTGTAAATACACAGGCGCATGTGTATCAAAGTTTTACCCTTTCTTGATTGTACTCTTATTTACTTGATATTTGTGGGGAAAAAACTTGTTCATGAACAAATAAATGAAACTGTAATTTTCACCTAAAAAAACAAAAGAATTTTCTTTTATTAATAAGGTGGTTTACATTATCAACCAACAATATGGGAAGTTGACTAGCATGTTGACAGATTTGATGACCCACATTAATTAGGAGGTAGGTCATGAATATGTTGGCTGCTTAACGTTTTCAAGACAAACTTCACGAGTCAAAGCTACATAGGGCCAATGGTACATAATAATAATAATAATAATAATAATAATAATAATAATAATAAAAGGCTGTTGATGGAAGAGTTTATTTTCATAATTTATTCCGAGAGGCTAATAACTTAACAGCTGTATTGGCCAAAGATTGTGTCGACCGTGCGTCGTGGTTGTACCTGGCTTGTGCGAGGAGTTTGATTTGGGACTGGGTGGTGCGGCCCCTATTAGCATTTGTTTTTGTGTCCCTTAACTGTGTGCATACGTGTTTTCCTTTTTGCATTGCGCTCTGTCGAGCACCTTTTGATAGCGGGGTCACTGGTGGTGTACAAGAGCTTCGTATTGCTTCTGTGTGTGCATCATCATGGGATGGGCATATTGCATGATGTCCCTTATAGAGTTATGTGGCCGTGTTTTGATTTTTTAGAGCAGCTATTGTTTTGTTTCTATTTTTCTGAGTCGATCGTGACTTTATTATTCGATATTCGCTCATAAAAAGTACTTACTGTAATGAACAATTTTTCTACCACGATGGATACAAATAGTATGCTCTTACGGTTTATGACTAGAAATTGTTTAGTCAATCAAGTGCCAAATGAAAGGGCAATAAAATTTCTAATCATTTTGATAGAAAGATATTGTAATATAGTATTAAGAGGCTTGGATTTTTGAATTTTGTATATAATGGTAACTTATATTCTGAAAAAAAATTAAAAATTTGAAGATGATATTCTTAAGAGAGATAATCACAAAATTAGTAATAAAATATATATAAAAAGTAAAAAAAAAAAATTGAAGGGTAGAAATTTAGATAAAAATTAATCGATTATTATTTTAAATTAAATAAGAATGTTAATAATAATTTAAACTATATACTAATTAAAATATTTTTATCGACATTGCCGAAGAGAAGTGATTGATGGAAAAAGGATAGGACTCTTTTTATAATCACAGCAAGTAGCTCTTGTCCCTCTCTCAAATGTCGAAAAATGTCTTCTTTTTTTTTTTAAAGAATAGAGTAAAACGAAATATCCAATTCCAATCCATACCTATTTATTATCCATCAATGGAGGAGATTGATTCATATCCAGCTAAGGGAGGGAACCCACATGAGCTGACCATTTTTGTCTAAGATAAAGCCCCTTTGGATCACACCAATCATTCACCTCATGATTTTGCCACGTCTGTCTGCCCCGGCACCGACCGGCTGATTTTATGGTCCACTCCTGCAGCTTCCCCCTTTTTAATACAAAATCAGTAGTAAAAATACCTTGTGGAAAAGTAGAAGAAAGAGTACGTAGTATGAAGTATGAGAGATAAGTGAGAGTAAGGTATGCATGTGCATGGATTGAACGTTCTGCTGCTAGGCTACTTGGATAACAAGCTATCAGATCTGAAACGGAGTCCTGCCCTCTGACCACACGGTTCCCATTTGCTTCTGTCTCTTTCTCTCTCTCTCTGTCTTACACAACCGAGATTCTTCTCTTCAGTTCCTGTCCCCAACAGCTCTTCTACCTCTTTCTGCATGCCTCTCTCCCTTCTATTCAAATCAGTTGGTCTAATAAAATAATATGTTAGATTTTTTAAGTAAAGTTAAAAGTTTAAATTTTAATATTATAAATAGAGAAAACTAGATTAAGAGGGTCGTCCTCATAATAAATGTCTGTAAAATTCAATCTGGATTAGTCAGCTAATGAGTCAATAAGATATTAATGGTTAAAATAAAAAAATTCACATGATTTTTTATATTTTATAATTTCAATTATTTTTATTACATTTTACTCTAACACTATTCATGTATACTGTTACTCTTATTTATTGGTTTTATATTTACCTATTGAGATAAAAATAATATTTTCCTTATGGATGTCTCTTATTCATGTATACCAATGGATGTCTCTTATTCATGTATACCAATGGATGTCTCTTATTCATGTATACTGTTTCTTTTATTTATAGATTTTAAGATTAGTCGGCTAATGAGTCAGTCGAATACCCAATGGATGTCGCTTATTCATGTATATTGTTTCTTTCTATAACTTTGTCGCTCCACTAATAATATCCATCATATATCTAATAGAATTACCTCTAATTTAAGGTCTAATTTTTAATAATTATTTTTTCACTTTTGATATTTTCACACAATTTGATCCCTAAATATACATCTTAAGAACATCTGCCACTGTTAATTTTTTGAAATCTTAAAACTTCATTAGTAATGCACCAAATAAAATTTAGACATATATATTTTCATCTAGTTTCTTAAAAGTTGTCATGTGACATTGATTAAAAATATATTAGGTACCTATTTGACAAAAATATATATATATATACTTTTGGTAACTATTTTGACGAAAAATAATTTAGGTAACTATTTTGACGAAAAATAAGTTAGAATTGTGATCCGAATTCTTTTAGGATTTGGTTTAAAGTTAGAATCCTACTTTTAGTAGATCTTATTTACTTTATATTAATTAAGGTAAGAAACTCAGTTTGATTAGAATTTGTTTCTATGCAAGTTTCCTCTGTAAACAATGAATCTATCCCTATAAATAGATACTAGGGATTAGGGGTTTATACAGAACATCATAAATCAGTTGTAATCTCTTTCTCCATCATAGTGAAAGTTCTCATCCTCTGCCTGTGGTTTTGTTCCCTTTTGGGTTTTCCACATAAATTCTTTGTGTTATTTTTATATTTTGCGTTTGCGCTTATTTACTTGTCTCGTCATTATCGTTCTGGTAGTATAACAAATTGGCATAAGAGTTTTTCAGCTTACTCAGGATAATGACGACGGTGAAGTATGAAATTTCGCTGCTGGATCGCAACGTCAGGTTTTCACTATGGCAGGTGAAGGTTCGAGATATTCTTATTCAGATGGATTTAGATGATGCATTAAATGGGTTTGATAATATGCCGAAAGAATGGTCGGATACAGAGAAGCGACTCAAGGATAGGAAAGATACTTCCCAGATTTGTTTGTACTTATCAAACAGTATTTTACAGGATGTTCACAAAGAGAAGACAGTGTTCTACAAGGTTCAACTATTTTAGGTGATTCATCCGTTTTTTCCTCCTGCGTGTCAAATGACGATGTTACTGGTGAAGGTGTCTTGATTGAATCAAATAAAAGAGGATTTTGTGTTCAACATGACAATCGTGGGCATAACGGTTCTGGTAGGCAGAAAATAGTTCGATTTCGTGGGCATAACGAATTTGAAAAGAAGAATAAAGTTGAATTCTGTGGGTATAACGGATTTGAGAAACTTAAGAGAGTTTGATTTGCTTCAAAGATAAATAATGAGAAAGGTAGTAGTGCCATTGATGATCGGGGTCGTGTTATTGCTCGTGGTGATATAGTTGTGAGCAAAGTTGGCACTAATGTTGATCTTACCGAAGAAAAAGACTAAATTAATTGTACATCCAAGCTTGGGCAAGGCTTGGATTCAAGTCGGTGTTCATTGTCAAGACTACCCCTGTTATTTCGTGGAAGAGGTAGAGATATTGTTCGATAGGAATTTGTCTCAAGGTGAAGATTTGTTAGATTTGTGATCCAAATTCTTTTGGGATTTGGTATAAAGTTAGAATCCTACTTTTAGTAGATCTTGTTTACTTTATATTAATTAAAGGTAGGAAACTCTATAGGGAGTGAGTATAATTTGTTTCTATGCAAGTTTCCTCTGAGTCCAAACAAGGAATCTATCCCTATAAATAGATACTAAGGATTAGGGGTTTAGACAGTTGTCATAAATCAGAAATAATGTCTCTTTCTCCGTCATAGTGAAAGTTCTCATCCTTTGCTCGTGGTTTTTTCCCTTTTGGGTTTTCCAACAAATTCTTAATGTTATTTTTTTTCTCAGTTTTAAGAAGAAACTTGTCTCGTCATTATCGTACTCTAGAATATAACACTATTTGAAAATATATATATATATATATACTTTAGGTAACTATTTTGACGAAAAATAATTTAGGTACCTATTTTGACCAAAAAGTATATTTTAGGTATTTAATTTGACCAAAAAATATACTTTAGATACCTAAAGTTAGATGTATATCATGATTCCATATTGATCGGATGGTGGATTGTATATCAGTGATTTTGGGTTTTGAGAGTTTTAGGTTTTGAATTGAGTTTTGTCAGTTTTAAAGTGATTTTAGGGAAATCTAATTTGCTAGGGGGTTAGAAGATGATGAGTTGAGTTCGTTGGTATCTCGAGTAGTAGGAGAAGACACTGAAGAATGGTTATTCCAATGTCAGCATGAAACAATGATGAAAGTGTAAAACTTTATCTTTAGGGTAAGAAAATAAAATAAAAAAACAAAGGAAAAGCGAAGAAAATGACATGGATAATACGCGACTGTCATGTCAGGAAAAAAAAAAACAATCCACATCAGCACATGTGGCTACCATGTCACCTTTTCACTTCTAATTTATTGCTCGAGTAATCAAAATAGGAGCAATTTGAAAGTTTAGTTATTAAATAAAAAAACTTTAAATGTTAGTGACTAAAATAGGAGTGAAAAAGTCGAGTGATGAAATTTTTAATTTACCCCTAAAATAATGGTATACTAATATTTTTGGAACAAAATGTGTCTGGAGATCAAGTTTGAGTATCAAAAACCTAAAACCGTTCGTGTACCTAAATGTGAAAATTTATTAAATTCAGGACCTCGGATCCAAAATTTGCTTTATCATTTAATTTTTTTAAATGGTCTAAAAGTGATTACAAGATAATATATGTTTTTAAAATGAACATCATTCATTTTTCTAATGGGACACTCATTGGTTCTGCTTTATGATTTAATTAAACTCTATTAACTCCGACAATACAAATTTAGGTAAGGGTTGAATTCCACAGTAGTTGACTCCTAACCTTTGGTGCCAACCAAACTTCTGTACCACTTATTAAGGATTTATAATAATTTTAACTAGTTTTCAATGCTTTATTTTTAATAAATATCATAAAATTATTTTATTAATGGACATATATATCACCTATTTGGAATTAAATTGAATCACTAATTTTCTTCATAAACATATATACTTTTTGTAGTCTATTGTTGCAATTAGATTTATGAATTTTGAAATGGATCCAAAAACTCGACCTAGTTAATCTGTATTCAAATATGACTAAACTTGATTTGATCACAAAATTCAATAACCCAAAGTCAAAAATCAATCAAACTAAAAATTATATCAAATCCAAAAGAACCAAAACCAGAGACAGAGTTTAGAATTAAGATTAGGGGGAATGATATTTAACCATAAAAATGAGGAGACAGAGTTTAAAAAAATAAAAATTGAGGGTTAAATATGTTAATTTTCCATTATATTTTTTAGTATGAAAGATTTGAGAGGACCTAAGCCCCAAGCCTTAAGGTGCCTCCATCACTGACCAAAACCTAAAATGACTTGAATTAATAAACACAAAATGACTTGATTCCGAGATAACTCGACATAGAAAGCTCAAATAACCTAGATTTAAAATTACTTAAGGGTGTTTGTTTCATATTATCTAGGATTAGGGGTGTAATCTTAGATTTCGTTTTAGAATTACGATATTTGGATCGACAATATTACAGGAAGGTCATAATATCACATTACTGGTAAGGTATAATATAAGGTATTCTCATATGACCACAAATTCCTTAGTAGTTTAAGATTACACATAAACTTAAAATTTGAAACAATTTACCGTTTTCTATTATTTTAATCAGATTACTTCTTTTTCCAATAGTTCTTTTAAATAGTAATAAGACACGAACTATAGCTAAATAATTAAACCTAATTAATATTTTGCTCAAATATTTTTTTTTAAATTGCAACTTCATTTATTGATAAAACTCCAATCAAACAACATCATTACACCATATAATTCAGGTTTATAATACAAAACTAATGTTGGCAGAAAATAATTGAAATAATATCAATAAGAAACGTTAAGCATATCCTTGTCCTAACGGCAAAATTAAATGAATATTTTTTAGAAATTATCTAAAAAAACAACCCTATAAAAATTATGTAGAAAAATATCCTAATTTCAGCCCGTGTAAGGTAAATTCACGTTTAACCAAAAGCGAATTTTAAACTCGCGCTTAATTAAAAGTAAGTTCTATGTGAAAAAACCTAGTTAATTATTTTTTTATTTCTTATCTACCCGCTCAATACGAAACTCGAGTTTAATTAAAAGCGAGTTCAAAATTTGCTTTTAAATATTAGTTTGATCCTACGACCTACTTAGTCTAAAAGGGGTGAACATAATCTTAATTACGGGTTGTTTTCTAGATAATTCCTGAAAAGGGAATATTCATTTAAATTTTCTTGTCCTAACGTTATTAGGTGAAACAAAGGAGGGGACAAATATCATGTCCCTTTCCGTTACTCTTTCTATACCCAAATACTAAAAAATTAAATTCAAAGTCATAATCCTAAATTTTAAATCTTAAACATTAAACTCTAAAAAATACACTATTTATCCTTTGTTCTTAAACCCTAACCCTAAGCTCTAGCATTAAAACTTAAAATTAAATCTCAAACTTATTTTTAAGTGTGAGAACATAAATAAAAACACTAAAAAACGAGATTTCTATTCCAAAGGAAAACGCAAAATGACGTGCATCAAAAACACAAAATGAAAAGGATTCCGAGATAACTCGATGTCCGAAAGCTCATTTCCTGTTTAAAATTACTTATATATCACCGTTCAAACATCTGTAATTTCATCCGTAAGTGGCTACCGTCATTCCATGGGTAAATCTCCAAACTAGCACCCCTAGGTCCTAAATTGGCTAAAATAACATCCAAAAGTCTATATTTCTCGGACTAACACTATTACTTAGTAGTTTAAGATTACACATAAACTTAAAATTTGAAAAAATTTATTTTTTTATTTGAACTCAGATTACTTCTTTTTCCAATAGTTCTTTTTTTTCAAAAATAATAAGAAACTCGAACTATAGCTTCATCTATTAAATTCGTTCATAACGCTTGTAACATATAATTTCGTTTGAAAAATATGACTATTGGCCAACGGATACAACATGGAACTTGCCTTTTTCCAAATTGTTTTTTTAGTTTCCTATAAATAGGTAGTTTTGTTTAGTGTTAGAGCACCCCAAAAAATTTCAACCTCTTCTCTTATGTTCGAGCAAAGTAAACGGTTTGTCAAGCTGTGTAATTTTTTTAGAGCATCGGAAGAAGCAAGCACACAAATATTTTAGAAGATTAAAGGTAACAATTTTTTTACTTTTTAGATTATGTTCTTTGAGAGTCTTTATTGGTAAAAAAAATGTTGTGGGATTAGGGTTAGTTGGATGAATTTTTTATATATGAGTTATTTTGTTTAATTTGAATATTAAATAGTGTTGTAATTTTGATATTCAATTGATTTGTGACGTTTAGGGTTATTTTGGCGCAAAAATATTGGAAAAAATAGCGTTATTAAGCCTTTCAGATTCCCACATAATGAAGAAAATGGAAATTTTAGTAATAATTTATGACTTGTTTTGTGATTTTTAATTTGTTTTTTTTGTAAATGATAAAGTACTAATTTAAATTTTGTGTTTGTAGACCGAAGAGGCAAAATTTTGGCCTCGTTTGATATGGAGCGATCCGCCAAGCATTTATATAAGAGGATTTCTTGAGACAACCAGTTTTAGTTACGTGTCAAATATTCATGACTTTTAAATCATGCCAGAGTTGATTAATGGGTTGGTGGAGCATTAGAGACCAGAGACGCATACCTTCCACATGCCGTGGGGAGTGCACAATCACCCTAGAAGATGTGGCTATCCATCTTGGTGTCCCAATTTCAGGCAATACAATTATTGCTCAAAATCGATATGTTCCTAAAGTTTACTGCATCAATTTTTTGGGGAAGCCACCACCGGAGCTCGTTGTTGATGGTAAACGTGTGAAGCTGACGTGGCTGAAGAGTGTTTTTGAAGTGGATGCAAATTCCATATCGGCAAAAATTGAATGTGCTGCTCGAGCCTATATATTGCGCCTACACGGTGGTATGCTAATGCTGAACAAATTGAGTTCTCATGCGCACATGCAGTACCTCCCTTTCTTGCAGTCTTCATTCGCAGAAAGAAAATTCAGCTAGAAATATACAATATTAGGTTTCCTATACTGTGAGTTGTGCAAGGCAGCCAAACAGTCAATCGTCAACGAAAGTTTGTTGAACGCCGATATTGGTGGGTGTGTGGTGCTACTTCAGTCATGGGCCTGGTACAGGCTTCCATTTTTGGCACCGATTTGTGATGCTCCGTCTGAACTCCCACTTGCTTCAAGGTAATAATGTTTATTCACATAATAATTTTAGATGTTACTAAAGGAAAGCATGATGTATGTATTTTTATTATAGAGATAGAGCCAAAGATTCAGAAAGAAGGGGCTAGAGTTCAATTTAATCATCGAAGATTGACATGTATTGCAGAGAGCAAGTAATGCTAAATTGCTTTTGGTTGATAGTTGCATTATTCAATTTATTTTTGATCCAATTTTTTTATTATGCACGTATTGTTGCAGTTTTGATGGATGCCATATTTGGGTGATGATATTCGAGAGGAGATTTCAAAAATGTCTATGATGATGTCGTTGATAAATTTTATGATTGTTGAGGTGTTTTACGATAATCGGGTGCTTAGGCAGTTCGGATACCACCAGCCCATGCCGGAGAAGCCGGTCAATATGGATGACTTGGAACAGGTTGACTTGTAGGGTAAGAGTGAAGCGAATTGGCCAAACAAATATTCTTCCTATGTAGCATGATGGTATGGAAGGTCAAGGAGGTTGTCGGATCGTGATCCCATTCGAGTGAATGATTTTGATTTTTCAATTTTTGAGTACCATTAGTGGTTTATGGCAAACAACAAACTATACTTGATGATCGAAGCCCAACGAGAAGCTTATCTTGTTTTGTTTAAAAACCAACAAGGGCATGGAGCATCAAGTGAGTCGTCATCGGGTGCGGGGTCATCTAGAGGTAGATTCGGGAGGAGATCTAGAGGTAGATATGGAGGTAGAGGTAGACGCTTAAGAAGAGAGTCTAAACCGGAGCCTGAACCTAAACTCAAACCTCTATTGCTGTCTAGAGTAGATGTTGAAGCTTTTAATGTTGGATCTTATCCACCGTCAGATGTGTTCATGAGTTGGGAGTAATCTCTGCAGAGTGCTCAAGGGTCATGGAATTTTCAGACTCCATATGAAGTTGCATGTTTATAGATAAACCTTGTATTTGGGGCACTCAAGGACAATGATCTATAACACAAGGACAATGTTATACAAGTAATTTTGAAAATTTTAATGTTCAAGAGTTTGTGGTCTCGCAACCTCAATATTATGATGGGAAACAATATGATATTGAGTACATGACATCAGTAACGTCAACAAAGTCTATCTCAGGTTCTATATTCTCTGGCGGTGTTGGGGGAGTTGGTCCTAGTATGTTCAATGAATCGCGTCGTATGACTCCAGATCATTATGGTGACATAGATGATGAGGAGAGTGAGGATGTGAGTGGAGAAGGTGACAATGATGATGAAGAAAAGTTGATTCAGCCTCGACATCGACATGCTCCGCGAAGCTATGACCAGACTCATTTAGAACACCGACAAAGCCTAGGGCCCAAGAGAAGAAGATGACCAAGAAGAGGAAGATAGATAAATTTAGTTTCTTTTGCAAAAGTTGTTTAGTTGTTTTGTCTTTTAATTTTAGATATTTATATTTGTAGGCTAATTCGGACATATTTAAATAAATAAATTTTAGACATGTATCTTTAAATTTTAGATAAATCAATCTTTTAATTTTTACTAGTTTAAAGTATTAGTTTGATAACATAAATAAGTTAATTTGGCTTACTAATTTAGCCGAACATTTTTTGACCTCAAGTGATCAATCACCTAGATCAAGGGATCGATCCCGTTGCAGACAAAATGCTTTGAAAATTTTTATTTGAGTTCCAAAGTACAAAAGGATAGATCACTAAGTTGTAACGATCAAATTTTTTGAAAATAATATATAATTTTTTGGCTTACTAAATTTTTTGAAAACATTTGAGTTTCATCGTAAATAATGTTGTAAGAACAATTATTTCTTTTTATAGAATGATAGCAGTCGAGTTTCAACTAATACATTTAGCAACATTTTAAAAAAATCAAGTTCCCGAATTTTTTTAGTAAATGGTCCGTAACAATATCTTTCAGACCGACCTTGAATGAAAACTGAATTTCAACTGTTAACCTCATTAAATGAATTAAATACATCTTCTATACTATAATTTTCAGTAATTAAAAATGAAATTTAATACATATATTATTTAACACAACGTTTACAACAAAATTTATTATATTACAAAACGGTTAGAAACAAAATCTAATACTAAATTAAATACAAAATTTAATACATATATCATGACATTTATTATATTACAAAACATTTAGAACAAAATTTAATACATTTCTCATTATGTTAATACAAATGCAATGCACTAAATAAAATTTAGTGCAACATTGCTCCCTTAGGGACCGAAGGCAACATTTGAGTTGCTTCCTAAATAATATCACACTTCAATTTCAGGGAACAATAATGTTGTAAGGAGAGCTTCGTGTACATAATTCATGATGCACAATTGTCTGAGTGTTCATCGCTTGTGAGTGTTGTAAGTCATTGTACAAATGGAGCGATAATATGACTTGTGCTAACCCCATTGAAAGCATTGGACGGCTTCCACGGTTGTTTGACATACATTTAGGAGACTTAAACCATTGTCAAAGGCCTTCGTTTGCAAGCCTTTGATGTTTTGCGGTAGAAGACTCGAGTATAAATGCTCTTAAAGATATAGTTATGCAGCGGACTAAACAGCGTAATTAATGTTGTAAGAAGAATTTCGTAAAATTGAATGGTACAAATAACCTTTTCGAGAAAACACTCATAGCTTTAATAGATAGTTGAATCGGGAAGAAAACTTACATATAAATATGTGAAATAAAGGTGTGGTATGGAAGAGAAGATTTAACATTTGTAAAGATTTTTTGTATAAGTGAACAATATTTTTCACTGCTATTTATAGGGGAATATGCACTTAAACTCGTAGTGCATGTAGCACGAGTTATAAGTTTCATATTTCTCTGAAACATGCATGTGTAAACCCGTCAAAGGTAGACATGATAGGTGAAACTCTTTGTGCATGCAGGTTTTTAAATGTAAGATTCGGAGGTTTACATATGCAGGTTTCAGAGGTTTACGCATGCAAGTTTCAGAGGTTTCATGTAGGCTTTTCAATGTAAGATTCGGAGCTTTTTTTTTGAATGTACGAATGAAACAAAGACATGTCATCCTATAGATAAACACATGTACATAATTGTGGTGAAAGAAATGTGACCCCAAAAACATCCGAACATGATGGAAAATTTGGATAAACACACATATGAAAGTCATCATGGTAGGCTTTTCAATGCAAGATTCGGAGCATTTTTTAATGTACGAACAAATGGATGACACGCCGTCCTACAGATAAACACATGTAAATAATGGTGGCAAAAAAACTCGGCCAAAAAAAATTCAAACATGATGAAATATTCGGCTAAACGCCTCTATGGAAGTCATTTGAACTCTGATTTAGTCACGCATTTCTTTGAATTTCAAGTTTTGAAATCAAGAAGTGGTTAATAAAATTTCTTATTAAAAACACATTCATGATTATTTTACCCTTTAAGTTTTTTTAATTAACAAAATAGGTGCCTGAAGTTTGAGACTTTATTGTTTAGTCCTTAAACGTCAAATATTGAACTATGTTGAAAATTTTCTTCGTTTTGAGTCAATACAAGACGCAAACCTATAATAATATAAGTAGATAAAAACTTAGTTATAAGTCCCTAAAACTTTCTAGAATTACACATTATTTTGTGAAATTTAAAAACTTTACAATTTAGTCCTATTTGATAAGCTTAGTATTGGATGGCTTTTTTTCTATTTTAAAGTTGAATACTTTTGTCATAATATAATGTAAGTACATACGAGCTTGAATCCATGTAATCATTTAATCATAGTACAAAATGGTTAAAACTAAATTTCTCATAATGTGAATACATACGAAATATAATACAATCAATCATTTTCACATGGATGTCTAAAAAGCGGTTTAGGAACAATTTGGATGTCTTGTTGTCTTAGAAGCCCAGTTATTTAATTTGTGATTGGTTGTTTCTTGCAAAATGGGGCCAGTCAACATGGAATATTACACGCAGTACCTCTTTTTTCCCATGATATAAGCACAGGGGTGCTGCATAAAATAATCATAGAGCCTTAGACCATGATCGGATGCATCTATATGAAGTTGTGTAATGCTTCATCGCGATAAAAAGACCATGTCGAGGCTCACATTAAAATTGGTACGCCAAGACTTATTCAGCGTACCTAATGTTATAATGAGAGCTTTAAGAGAATTTAAAATCAACCCTAAATCCAGCATCAGACAATACATGAGAAACCATAATTTTCAATGTATTATAAGACAAAACCAATTTTAGAATGTTTGAATCGGATAGGTATTTATAGTAGGAAATTTTGGTGTAACACGTCGTGCATGATTGGCGAGTTAAGCGTACATGTTAACCCTAATTTAGCATTTTTTTCATTTAGTGACCAATTGAGTCCCCATATTTTTAAAAAAATGTTAGCTTTTGACTGGATACGTGATTGCTTTTTATTTTAATAAATTGATAGCAGTCGAGTTACAACAAAGTTTAATACATTTATAAGTTTACATAATTGTTACAAATAAATGTTAATACATTCTTATATTACAAACCAGTTACAACAAAATTTAATAGATTTCTTATATTACAAAATGGTTACAAATAAATTTAATACATTTCTCATAATATTAATACAAACGCAAAGCATTAAATATAATCTAGTGCAACATTGTGCCCCTAGGCCCCTGCGGCAACATTTAGGTTGCATCCAAAATAATATCAGACCATGTGATTTCACGAAACAATAATGTTGTAAGGTGAGCTCCGTTTACGTAACTCATACTGTACAGTTGTCTGACCCTTCATCGCTTGTGAGAGTTATGTAAGTCATGGTACATTTGGGGCTTTCATTATGACTTTTCGCAGCCTCATTGTGAGCAATGGACATCTTTTAATTTTGGCCACAGAATATGGAGAGATACAGTTGGCTCAAATTTTCTTCACTTAACCAAAAGAGAATATCGGTCTTGTGATTTAGGTGCTACACAGAGTAAGACAACATGACATATGCAGTTGCCAAGGCCTGTTTATCACAATAGAGGCTTCGGGTTACTCCATGTAATAAAGTTTAGGCCTTAACACCATGAACTGCTCCCTGCGTACTTAATGTTGTAACGAGAACTTCGTTCTTCAAACTAAGCTCCACCAACACATGAAATGACCATTGTTTTTCATGCATTATTAGATAGAAAAATTTTGAGTTTTTTTACTTCTATTTTATAGAATCGAACTACATGTTAGCATGTTATTTATAGTAAGACTTTAGACCCTAAACTCGCTTTGCATGTAAATCAAGTTAGAAGCGTCATATAGCTTTGTAGTCTGAACAATGCATATGATTTTGTGAGAGCTTGGTTGTAGGGTTTTTTTAGAGGAGCAGGCACGACGAGTTCCACTTATCTTGTCACATGTTCCTCTGTATATTTTGCAGGCGAAAGATGTGTCAAAGTTACCTATAAATACCAAATCTTTACCTACGTATTGCTATTCATTTTTTCTCAGAGGTATTGTGAAACTTCATGTTGTAAGGAGAACTTTGTGTAACTTCTCGAAATCCATGGTCTTGATTTATTTGAAATTTATGGGTTTACCTAGCATGACTGTGTGGTGTATTTACAAACACGGGCGACCAAAATAATCGAACATCAAATCTCAAAGACATTGAAATACTTGTAATAACGATATTGTGTCTAATAACTCCGCCCCGTATTGTTTTAATGTACGCTTACCATAAATATTTTAGTAAATAATGTGAAATTTAATTGCCTTTTATTTAATAACACGTCGTTGTATTTGTTCATGAGTATTTAATTCTTCTACAATAAAATCTAAGAAAGTTTTGAAACTCGCCTTTCATGCCTGGTGAGTTTGACGTGATTTTCGTTAATATGAAAACCACACTTTAGTTGCGTCTATTTCATCGGTATATCCAACACTTTGCTCCCCTCATGGCTATATTTTTTTGCAACATTTTATTTTTATGTTACCTATTTCGATTCAACATTGAAAAACAACATGTCACTTGGCGATTTGTTATAGTTG
Source organism: Hibiscus mutabilis (assembly GCA_019671005.1). Lineage (NCBI taxonomy): Eukaryota > Viridiplantae > Streptophyta > Magnoliopsida > Malvales > Malvaceae > Hibiscus > Hibiscus mutabilis. Next base: position 10,595,371 of record CM033732.1, read on the forward strand.
ATATCAACTGAGATTAGTAAACGTACAGACAAGAAAATTTCTTATTTGGAATGTAAAATCCCAACACTGACGACCGCTAAACTGCACTACATAGTAAGGCTTAATGTAGACTCTCTGAATGAATGATGGAAAAAGTGGCAGAAAATATGCCTTGGAAAATATAAGAATATGCCAAAAGGAGTCTTTTGCGTGCAAGTATACACGGTCTGCAAGTAATACAGCTGGTAAGCTGAGTATCAATCCCGTAGAGATTGACTTGGAATTCAATTGCCTTGATTGTTACTTGCCTTAAGAAAAAGTTAATTTGATTTGAAATTAGTTTTGGAAAATAATTAAAAAGTAAAGAAATAAAAGTAGAGTAAAGACGTTGGCAAGGAATGTGTTTTAGTGGATGATGAGTGTTGGAAAGGAATGCCTGGTTTTCACGCTTTTCATGTCGTGCCAGCCTTTAATATCAACCTATCTTGGCATTGTTTGCCGTGCAGATTCACAATTAGCAAAGCCTCTCTCGATGGTCATTGCCCTAAATTGATCATGTAAAAACACCTATATCTCTATAGTGTTTGTTTTTAAATAAACCAATTTGATTAAGCTCCAATCTATACTCCTAAGGGGTAGATTTCACTCCCGAAGTAAGTTCATCTACTTGAATAACTTCTCTCGAAGCTTCTCTCCTTAGTATTCAACAACTTGATCATTTCCACCCCAAGTCTGTTAAGATATTGAGGCGCAATAGGCCAACAATGCCAGCTTTCGCTTGGCATAGTATTTGGGAAATATTAAAGTATGTCGAATAGTGAAAATATTGCCAAGGCAGATTTATTATTAAAACTAAAACATAAAAATAGCGTTCAACGCAAACATCCCATCATCAACTATTAAATTAGTTCATAGTGAGGGATTTAACCAACAACCCACAAACGTTTTCGAAATACATCATCATTAAAAACAAAATAAAATAACTTGAAAGAGAGAATGGGCTAGAAGGGGTCTCTCGATGCAGCCCTTCAAGATCCAGGCTTCTCGGCCAAGTTGGTCGGACCACCCTTCCATGGTGTAGCCGGTCGTCATCGTCATACACCAACTCCTCACGATCCAATCTTCTCTCATCTTCTCTCCCTCAAGTCTAGCTTGGTTGGTGTTTAAATAGGCATGCGAGGAAGTGATAGGATGAGCTCCTCATTTGAATTTTGAATTTCAACTGCCCAAGGGATAAGGGATTATCATCTTATCCAAATTTAAATGAGAGCTAATCAGGCTAGGGCTGACGTCATACTGCCGATGCTGCCTTAGCGTCCAAGCTTGGCATGAATCTACCAACAAGTCTTAGCTCCATCTTATCCTCTATTTTTTCAAAGATTGATCCAATTGCTATCTTTTCAGAGCCTGATCATTTCCTATTTTTTCGGGGTCCAACAGCTTCTTGGTGTGGCATCAAGTTCACTTCTCTGCTAACCGGTGCTTGGCATTGTCTGGTACATCTGTGCCAACAGCACTCAGCATTCTCTCTGGTGCTTCTTCCTGCGTTGCTTTTCTAGGCCAAATCCTATGCCAAACCTGCGAAATTGCCAACAAAACAACCCTTCACACTGGCATAGACAAAACTCTAAACTCCTTATGCAAATGCATGATTCTAACATCCTAATGCAACTAAATGTACCTAAAAACAAGCAAAAATATTGTAAGACTATCATTAAAAATAGTACTTTTGGAGAGGTAACACACCCCCAAACCTAACTCATTGCTTGTCCTCAGGTAATGCAAATAAAATAAAAACAAAAACTGTGAAAAAGTTACCTCAAAAAAATTTTGGTTGAATGCCAACGCGTACTGGCAAGCAGAATTTGGCTCTATTTCTATCCTCAGTATCTCAGTGCAATAATGCCAAGAAGGTAGCAATTCAAGTGCAACAATATAAATCTAGTCTAAGTTCATGAAGAGTGCATGATGTGCAGGCAATATGTATCAAGTATCCTTTTACTCCCTTAGACAAATTTTACTACCTAAACTAATAATCTTTTTTTATTTTATTTTTTCTTTCTTTGCCATGGGTTTCTGCTGGCATTCATTTAAGCTTTCTTCATGAAACTATTTAGCGTGAGAGATAAGAGAGAGCATACCACGAATCCCCACCTTAATCTAGACATCACTAGGCTTTCTCTTCAACTCACACCCTAAGGTTTTGGACTTGAGAACTAAGTGGGAGCAAACCACGAAGCCCCAAGTAGCTTATTATCCCTAAGGTAGAGGAGAGTTTTATTTTGTCTTGCCTTAGCAGAACATTGTTTCCTTATTTATTTCTTTTACCCTGGCATCATTTGATCTTTTTTTAAATCTGAGCATAGTTTCAAAAGGCCTAAGTTTGCTAAGGAACTAGATACATACTATGTGTTAAGTGCAAGTTCAATTCCCTAAACTAGAGATCAATTACCAAGCTAACCTGGCATACAACTTTGCTGGCATGACATGACAACTAAAGATTAAGGTTTCTTCATTGGACAGACACCTAGATCAAATAAAGCTTGCCTAACAATTGTTAACATTTTTCAAAATTAAATCGAGGCAAAATTTTCTTTTTCTTTTTTTAGTGTTTCGGTGTGCATCTATTCTAAATGACCTAAATGGCATGGCAACAGAAATTAAACATGAAATACATGGCATAAATGTGAAGAAATGCACACCCCAAACCCAAAACGTGCATTGTCCCCAATGCATGAAACAACACATATATACAAAAGAACAAAATAAAATAAAATGCATGGTCATGTGAATGCAATGCAATGAAATGTAAAAGGAGTTTAGGAAGAAGATGACTCCCCTTCAGAGACTTCTTCTCGTGTAACTCGGGTCTTTCTCGTCACAAATGGCCCACGATCAGGGGCCATGTCAGTATTTCTTTTCAAGATTGGTTTTGAAGCAGCAGTGGAGGCTCCAACTTCCTCTTTTTTCTTGGCAAGCTCCGATGCGGCAGGTGCATCGGTGGCATCAGATGGCGTATGGAAAACAGGTGTTACTAGCGACTTGGCTTTGGCAGACTTGACTTTGGTTTCCTTTGATTCAGATGAAGAATCAAAACTGGCAGACTCAACTTCAACTAGAGACAACGAGACTGTTGCATCGGATGGGGTATGAACTGGACTAGCTGACATGGCATTATCGTTGGTAGAGAGTTCGGCAAAGAAGTTTGGAAACTCTAGCACAAAACCAGTTGATAATTTTGTAAGAGCTTCTCTGATCACAACATCCCTGGCCTGGATGTAGTGCCGCATCTTAAATTGAGCTCTTCAGCTTTTTGCAGCTTTTCTGGCATGGTTGCTAGCGTGGTTGCTGGTACAGACTTTGAATCCTTGAGCTTTGGTGTGTGTGCCTTTGCCTTCCCCTTGCCCTTGTCTTTGGGCTCGGTAGCAACGAGATTCTTCCATATAGTAGCAGTAATTGTTGTTTCTTTGATTATTTTCCCCTTATACGTATCAAGCTTTGGCACATCGTGGAGCATAAAAATGTTAGAAATTAACAAAGGAAAAACAAGCTACCAGTACCTTTTCGCTGCGCACTTGTAGGTTTCTTCAATAATGAGCTTGCTAACATTGATTTTGCGCCCCATAACAATGGAGTGCAACAGGATCATCCTTTCTTCTGACATGGTCTCGTTATGAGATGTGGGCATCAGATTCGCCTTGAGAAAGTGATTCTATCTTCTCCATTGGGGTTTCAATGCCAGTTTCTTCATCGTACAGTGCCCCTTGGATGACACTGTCCATGTCGCGCCAGGCTCACACAGATCTGCCAGTAGCCTCTTTCTCTTGGCAGCGTTCATTGAATCAGTGTACTCGAAATACTCATCCTCTACACCATCTAACTCAAACATATTATTGATATACCTTTCATCGAAACAAACACATTTACCTCTAATCATCAAAATTGGCGAATCTTTGGTCACAAGGTGCACATAGAATTCTTGGACGATTATGGCATAGACCTCCTCTTTTTGCTGGCAAAACTGAGTCTATTTGTGCAATTTAATCATACACATGACTTCCAGAGGGAAGCCATTGTTCGTCTCTGTGTTGAGGTCGAAGTGCTTCTCTTAGCAAAAACTCATCGAGGAAAAATTGGATTCAAACTTTTTCTCGATTTCCTCGTTGAAGAATTGCTTGAAGGAAGTAGAGGAAGAAGCCATTGAAACTTGTTGAAGAAACTTGAAATGGTGATGAAAAAAAGAACGTTTTGGATTTTTTACTTGCTTATCGAAAGGAAAGTAAAAAATAAGAGAGTTGTTTGGGTTTCTTTTAATCGGCTAGGTGAAAAAGTGAAAGGTTTTGGATTGGTTGAGTGTTTTAATGGGAGTAGTAATTAGGGATAATGATGGGAGAGAAAAATAATTAAAAAAAGGGTAGAGTGATAATGTTGAAGTGATAAGGTGATTGATGATAAGATAGGGTAAGGATTTGAGTGATAAGGTGATTGATTTGAAATTTAATTTCCAACCAAAATTTTGTGCGGCTAGGGTTTAAAGTCAAATAAAAATAACTCTCTCTTATTTTATTGGGCCGATAAAACTAGGGGTTTTTTCTTCTATCTTTTGCACCGCTGCATGCCAAGCTACTCTGGCACTGCGTCTGGTAGATTTTTCTATTGAAGCGCTGGCTTCTGCCAGCAACCCTAGCAGTGTTCCTGGCACAATTCCCGGTATAATGAATTTGCACAACTCAAAGGAAACCTTTCAATACGGTAAAGGAATAAAAACATGAAACTTAAAAAGAAAGAAAACAATTAGAAGCCTAAAAACAAAGGAAAACACTAACCTAATATTTACAAAAGTTAAAACATGATGGTGTTTTCATGTTACCTCTACCAAGAGGATCACCTCTTTGGCATTATTCTGATCACCTTCCATGTAGTGCTTCAAACGTTGGCCATTCACCTTAAAGATTTCGCCCGACTTCAAATTCTTAATGTCCACAGCTCCATGAGCATATGGCTTCACAACTTCATAAGGGCCCGTCCATCTTGATCTGAGTTTTCCTGGAAGCAACTTAAGACGTAAGTTGAATAACAAAACACGTTGGCCTACTTCAAACCGTCTTGGCATTATCCGACTGTCATGCCAACGTTTTGCTTTTTTCTTATAGATCCTGGCGTTCTCATAGGCTTGTGTTCTGAATTCCTCCAACTCATTTAGGTCTAGAAACCTCTTTTCTCCAACAGCTCTTCATGCCATGCCAAGTGTTCTGATGGCCCAATAGGCTTTATGCTCAAGCTCCACTGGCAGATGACATGGTTTTCCGAAAACAAGTCGAAATGGCGACGTACCGAAAAGAGTTTTAAATACAGTCCTGTATGCCCACAAGGAATAGTCTAGCCTCAAGGACCAGTCTTTCCTTGATGGATTAATAGTCTTCTCTATAATGCTTTTAATCTTCTTATTTGAAATCTTGGCTTGCCCATTCGTTTTTAGATGATATAACGTTGCACAAGGCTTTAGAAATTAGATTACATTTAAAATGAGTGCCCTCATCATGAATAATCACTCTAGGGGAGCCAAATCTAGTGAAGATATACTTATGTAAGAACTTGGAAACGACCTTGACATCGTTTGTGGTAGAGCAACAGCTTCTACCAACTTAGATACATAGTCAACAGCCACAAGAATGTATACGTTACGAAATGAGGGTGGAAAAGGACCCATAAAGTCTTTCCCCCATACATCAAATAAATCAACAGGCATAATGTTTTGAAGCGGTAGTTGGTGTCTGCTGGAGATGTTTCCTGTCAGTTGGCATCGATCACATGCCTTGGCATACTCGTGGGTATCCTTGTATAGTGTGGGCCAAAAGAATCTTGACTGCAGTACCTTGGCAGCAGTCTTTACCCTAGCAAAGTAACCTCTATATGCTGCGGCATGGCATATATGCAATATGTTATGTTGTTTATCCCCAAGAACACACCGGCGGATCACTTGGTCAGCACACTATATTTGAACAATATTGGCTCGTCCTAATAGTATTGCTTGACTTCCCGCAAGAACTTTTTCCTGGCATTGTATGCCAAGTCTGGTGGCAGAATGTTACTTACTAAGTAGTTGACAATATCGGCATACCATGGCATGGATTTAACTACAAGCAAATACTCGTAAGGAAATCCATCTCTTATGAAATTTATTTTACCATCTTCAAGGTGATGCTCCAAACGTGAAAGATGGTCAGCTACTAAGTTTTCACTGCCCTTATTGTCTCGGATCTCAAGGTCGAACTCTTGAAGCAGAAGTGTTCATCGGATTAGTCTAGGCTTTGAATCCTTCTTTGCCAAGAGATACTTCAATGCCGAATGATCTGTAAAAATCACAACTTTGTTACCAATTAAATAATATCTAAATTTGTCAAGAGTAAATACAACCGCGAGAAATTCTTTCTCGGTCGTAGAGTAGTTTAGTTGTGCTTCATTCAAGTTTCGGTTGGCATAGTAGATGGCATGAAAAACCTTGCCTTGCCTTTGTCCCAAAACTGCTCAAACGGCATAGTCGTTGGCATCATACATGAGCTCGAAGGGCTCATTCCAGTCTGGTGCCACAATTATAGGGGCATTGATTAACTTCTCTTGAAGCTCCTAAAATGTTCTCAAACAAGAATCGTCAAATGCAAAAGTGTCATTATGTTCTAACAAAAAGCATAAAGGTTTAGCAATTTTCAAAAAGTCTTTAATGAAACGTCGATAAAAACTAGCATGTCCTAAAAAACTCCTTATACCTTTAACACTCGTTGGAGGTGGTAGCTGCTTAATTACCTTAACTTTTGCTTGATCCACTTTTAACCCTCTCTCAGTTACCTTGTCTTCGAGAACAATGCCCTCTTTCACCATGAAGTGGCATTTTTCTAGTTCAACACTAGGTTTGTCTCTATGCATCTCTTCAAGACTTGCTCCAAACTCAGAAGGCATTCCACAAATGTTTTTCCAAACACTGAGAAATCATCCATGAACACTTCCATGTTGTGCTATATCATATCGGAAAAATAGACACCATGCAACGTTGAAACGTTGCCGCTGCATTACATAGGCCGAATAGCATTCTTCTAAACGTAAATTTCCCATATGGGCACGTGAACGTAGTCTTCTCTTGATCATCAGAGGCGATGGCAATCTGGTTATAACCTGAATAACCATCCAAAAACAATAGAAAGCTTTACCTGCCAACCTGTCTAGCATTTGATCAATGAATGGTAATGGGAAGTGGTCTTTCATCGTGGCATTGTTTAGCCTCCTATAGTCCATGCACACTCTCCATCTTGTGATAGTTCTAGAGGGGATTAGCTTAGCTTCACTATTTCGTACCACAGTCATGCCACCCTTCTTTGGCACGCATTGCACCTGGCTAAACCAAGAGCTATCGAAAATGAGATATAAATCCCAGCATCAAGCCATTTTATGATATTTTTTTCACTACCTCCTTCATGCTTGGGTTTAGCCTTCAATGGTCTTCCCATGGTACTCCTCCAAGATAATCTTATGCATGAAAATGGTTGGGCTAATACCTCTGATGTTTGCCAACGTCCATCCTAATGCTTGCTTATAGTCATGTAATATTGCCAACAATCTTTCCTCCTGATCATTAGTGAGACCAGTGGCAATGATCACTGACAGAGTTGAGTGTTCACCTAAATAAGCATACTTCAAGTGATCTAGAAGCGGTTTCAGTTCCAATGTCGGTGGCTCCTTAATTGATGGTTTAGGTGCCTTGATTTTTCTGCCGGCCAACTATAGTTGCTCAAAATAACTCGCCTATTTAGCCTCAAAGACTGGTTCTTCTAGTTCCTCAAACAGATCAGCTATGCCATCTAAATTGTTGGCATCAAATTCTGTATCTTGGCATAATTGTGCCGTGTCCAAAGTGTAAATGGACTCCATCATCTCCTCTGCTTGGCACTCATCAGGTTCATTTGCACATTTCAAAGCTTGAAACACATTAAATGTAACTTGTTGGTCATTCATACGCATTGTTAGTTCCCCTTTATAAACATCAATCAAAGCCCTACACGTACCAAGAAAAGGTCTCCCCAAAATAATCGGGACATTAATATCAGCCTCATAATCCAAAATGATAAAATCAGCTGGAAAAGTAAATTTATCTACCTTTACCAACACATCCTCAATCTTACCATTAGGATGTGCATAGGATCGGTCTGCCAGCTGAAGTGTCACAGTGGTAGGTCCTGCTTCTATGCAAAGCTTCCAAAAAACTGTCATTGGCATCAAGTTGATGATGGCTCCTAGGTCACACAGTGCCTTGCCCATGAATTTGTTGCCAATGGTGCAGGGAATAGTGAAGCTTCCAGAATCTTTCAACTTTGGTGGCAACCGGTTTAAGATCATGGCACTGCATCCTTTGGTCAGAGCTACCATTTCAAAGTCTCCCAACTTTCTCTTTTTAGACAGAACGTTCTTCATAAATTTGACATAGTTGTGCATTTGTTCAAGGGCTTCTACCAATGGAATGTTGATTTGCAATTTCTTAAGAACCTCCAAGAAGCGCTTGAACTGTTGGTCTTGCTTATGCTTTTAGAGTCTTGCTGGAAATGGTGGTGGCGGATAGATACGTGCCTACTCTGCTGGCTTTGCCAACGTAGTGCTGGCATCAGTGTGCTGTCTGGTATCGGTGCTGGCATTAGTGTATTGTCTGGCATTGGTTCTGGAATCATCTGCTTTTGTTTCCTCTTTCTCTGATTCCCTAGGATTATCTGTTGGCACAGGCTTCTCAACTTGGCAATTAATTGGCTGCTTAGCAACCTTCTCCATCTCGCACTGCTTACCACTTTGAAGAGTTATAGCTTTGCACTACTCATTATCTTTGTGCCGAGCATCTTATGTGTCACTTGGCAATGCTCTCTGGGGTCGATTGTTGAGTGCACTAGCAATCTGCCCAAGCTGGACTTCCAAGTTTCTCATTGATACTGTCAAACTCTAGACTGTGGCATTATTCCTCTCCATGTACTCTGTGAGTTTGCCTCATTGGTTGAGTCTCTGCCCTTGCTGGAAATTGTTTTGGGCTTTCTGTGGCATGGCATTCTGATAGAATGCTAGCATAGCATTGTTATTCTGCCTCTGAGTATTCTGGCGTTGGGCATTGTACTGGTTACCTCCTTGATTTCCCCAAGCTAAATTAGGGTGTTATCTCCAACCTGCATTATAAGTATTGGAGTTAGAATTATAGTAACGGTTAATATTGCCAACAAAATTTATCGATTCAGGGTTGGCAGGGAATTCATCCACATGATGATTCTCTCCACAGAATGAGTCTAGTACTTTGACTTCTTGGGACTCATTGTTCTTTTGCAATGTTCTTACCATGTTAGTAAGGTTGGAAATCTCGGCATGAATGGATGTTAGTTCATTAACCTGAAATTTCCCATTGTTTTTAGTTCCGGTCCTAAGTCTTGCAAGAGGATATTCAAAATCATTGATTGCAATCATCTTTAAAATGTCAACGGCCTCAGTATATGTCTTGTCAAGCAATGAGCCAGCTGCTGAAGCATCAACAATAGTCCTCGTTTATGCATTCAGTCCATTATAAAAGGTTTGGATCTGGGTCCAATTCGGGAACCCATGCATATGACATCTCCTCAACAGATCTTTAAATCGTTCCCGGGCATCATATAAGGTCTCATCCTCAGCCTGCCTGAATGTAATGATCTCACCCCTCAGCTTGGCAGTGAGTGTTGGTGCCTGGAATCTTGTCAAGAACTTCTGGTATAGGTCGAAGTAACTGAGCCAGGTGGCAAGGAGTTAAGCCAAGTCTTTTCTCTGTCTCTCAAAGAAAAAGTAAATAACATCAGCTTCATGGTATCTTCAGGTACTCTATTTTGTTGAAATAACTGGCAAATCTCCATGAACTGCTTCAGATGTTGCCTCGAATCTCCAGTGAGTGTGTCATCAAATTGACATGCATTCAAAAGAGTTTGAATCATTACCAGCTTAAGTTCGAAATTAACAGCGTTTACCTCTGTGCCAACAAGTCCTGGCATCAAATTGTTAATGGTTGGTGCCGAATGTTCTCTAATAGGTCTCTCATTAACAACTAGGATAAAAGGTGGCGGTGGTATCTCATTGTTAAGTGGATTTCCTCTATTGTTCATCATACCATTCCCTTCATTACCTTGGTTCATCTATCGAAATCTTCTTTTTAGCCGCCGCAAGGTTTTCTCAATTTTTGGATTGTATGGCCACTCGTCCACCACAGGATGGCTTTTGGTCATACACCGACAAAAGTAAAAGGTAAAAACAAAAACAAAAATAAAAATAAAAGAAAGACAAGTAAGAATTTAAAAACAATCAATTCTGTTGCAATCCCCGACAACGACGTCAAAAACTTGTAGACTCTCGGAGTGAATGCTGGCAAAAGTGGTAGAAAACATGTCTTGGAAAATATAAGAATATGCCAAAAAGAGTCTTTTGCGTGCAAGCATACCCGATCTGCATGTAATACAGCTAGTCAGCTGAGTATCGATCCCACAAAGATTGACTTGGAATTCAATTGCCTTGATTGTTACTTGCCTTAAGAAAAAATGATTTGGAATTGGTTTTGGAAAACAATTAAAAAGTAAAAAAATGAAATTAAAGTAAAGACATTGGCAAGGAAGGTGTTTTCGTGGATGACGAGTGTTGGCAGGGAATGCCTGGTTTTCACACTTTTTATGTTGTGACAGCCTTTAATATCAACCTGTCTTGGCATTGTTTGCCGAGCAGATTCACAATTAGCAAATCCTCTCTCGATGGTCATTGCCCTAAATTGATCATGTAAAAACCCCTATATCTCTATAGTGTTCGTTTTTAAATAAACCAATTTGATTAAGCTTCAATCTATACTCCTAAGGGGTAGATTTCACTCCCGAAGTAAGTTCATCTACTTGAACGACTTCTCTTGAATCTTCTCTCCTTAGTATTCAACAACTTGATCGTTGTCATCCCAAGTTTGTTAAGATATTGAGGCGCAATAGGCCAACAGTTCCAACTCTCGCTTGGCATAGTATTTAGGAAATATTAAAGTATGTCGAATAGTGAAAACATTGCCAAGGCAGATTTATTATTAAAAACTGAAACATAAAAATAGCGTTCAAAGTAAACATCCCCCCACCAACTATTAAATTAGTTCATGGTGAGGGATTTAACCAACAACCCACAAACGTTTTTGAAATACATTATCATTAAAAATGAAATAAAATAACTTGAAAGAGAGAATGGGCTAGAAGAGGTCTCTCGATGCAGCCCTTCAAGATCCAGGCTTCTCGGCCAAGTTGGTCGGACTATCCTTCCACGGTGCAGCCGGTCGTCAATCGTCACACACCAACTCTTCACGATCCAATCTTCTTTCTTCTCATCTCCCTCAAATCTAGCTTGGTTGGTGTTTAAATAGGCATGCAGAAAAGGGATAGGTCGAGCTCCTTATTTGAATTTTGAATTTCAACTGCCCAAGGGATAATGGATTATCATCTTATCCAAATTTAAATGAGAGCTGGTCAGGCTAGGGCTGACATCATATTGTCGATGCTGCCTTGGTGTCCAAGCTTGGCATGAATCTGCCAACAAGTCTTGGCACTATCTTATCCGCTATTTTTTCGGAGATTGATCCAATTGCTATCTTTTTAGAGCCTGATCATTTCCTATTTTTTCATGGTCCAATAGCTTCTTGGCGTGGCATCAAGTTCACTTCTCTGGCAACCAGTGCTTGGCATTGTCTAGTCCATCTATGCCAACAGCACTCGGCATTCTCTCTGGCGCTCCTTCATGTGTTTATTTTCTAGGCTAAATCCTATGCCAAACCTGCAAAATTGCCAACGAAACAACCCTTCACATTGGCATAGACAAAACTCTAAACTCCTTATGCAAATGTATGATTCTAGCATCCTAATGCAACTAAATGTACCTAAAAACAAGCAAAAGCATTGTAAGATTGGCATTAAAAATAGTACTTTTGGAGAGGTAACACTTACCAAGGAAAGTGACCTACGCAAGATGTTTGACCAACACAACGCTGCATGAACTAAATACATCCATTTATATGTTATGTTCCATGAGGTCCAGCCCAGTGAAGGTAGTTTGTTTGCACTTAGAGAAGCTGGTTCGTCCACAGTCACAGAAGCCACTGAAAAAGCTCCATATTCGCTAGATGTTGATGCAGATGATGATGCATTGCAACTTTTTTATTTACAGGCGCAAACAAGAGAAACAACAATAGATTGAAGAACTTAACCTCAAATGTCTCTACTGACTATGATGACACCGAGCTAGAATTCGATTAACCCTTTACTGCTAAAATCAATGTAGGTTCATGTTTATGCGTTGGTTATTCATCTGATGTTTTGAGTATTTGTAACGCTGCAGTGTACCTTGCTTAATGCTTTAACTCAATGGAATATTTTTTTATTAGACATCATCCTCAATTATCTTTTCTAGCTTGTTAAGTTAGGGAGAAAAAATTACCCACTTATCATACCAACATTAACTGACATTAACATACATATAAATAATTTGGCGACCCAAATCTAATAGAATGCCAAATTGTCCATCTTTACGTTAACTATTTACTTTACTTTTTATTTATACAACATAACTTTTAAACTATTAGTGGATTTAACTACAATTACTACATTTAGTTAAAAGGTTAAGCACTCTACAAAATAATTTTTTAACAAAATTTTTAGAAACATTATTTTTTATCAACAGTTTTTTGTTTAACAAATGTTACAAACATACCTTTTACATTTACTTTTTAATTGTTATATTATTTTTTAAACTAAAACTCACCATGCATACACGATGAATTCCACGACTGTAAAATATTTTTGTTACAACCATTTACAAACGTTACGACGACCGTTTACCCAGATGAAACTCGCGGTGCATGCATGGCGAGTTCATATTATAAATAACTTAATCCAGGTAATTAAGTTTAAAACGAATATTTGAAAGGAAAAAAATAAAATTTTTTGTGCTTGTACGGCGAGTTTCAATAAAAATAATATTTTTTTCAAACTCGTCGTGCATGTGCGGCGAGTTCACTGTAATAGTGCTAGTCTGGGAAATATAGACTTTTGGGTGCTATTTTGGGAAATTTAGGACCTAGGGGTTCTAGTTTCGAGATTCACCCTCATTCTATACTTAAGTTGAAGGGTAAAGTTAAAAATAGTCATTGAACTATCTTAAAATATTTATTTTGGACATTTAATTTTTAATGTCACAAAATGAGCATTAAACTTGAAGGTGATATGACAAATACAAAATTTTATAAAATAACGCATTCAGTCCTATATATTTCTATATGTAATCAACTTAGTCCTAATTCAAAGAAAATCAATAAATTTAACCCTCATTATTTATATATTCTATCTATTTTGTTACATTTGTAATTAGAAATAATTTAATATTTTCTCCAATAAGATTGACACGCATCAAGGATTGATTTTGGTCTGGTGGTTGGGCACACCCCATTTCCCCTTCTCCTCCTAGGCTCGAGTCCCACCATTTCCTTTCTTTTCTTCCTTTTATTTCTAGTTAAAATATGTTAGGATTTATGTTTTGATATAATAATAATTGAAAAATAGTTTTGGACTAATTTGAAAAGGTTTCAAAAATGTTTTTAAGTCCAAACAACTTGAAAATAAGTTTGGGAAGTTTTTGAGAGGTTTTGGAAATGTTTTAAACGTTTTAAAGTAGCCAAAATGTTGTTTTCAACACATACGTATCAATACAGTATACCCCGTTTCGACACGGCTAAGGGTTTCAAGCTACAATAATTTTCCAAAGCCAAAATACCGTACTGGTACAAGCTTGATTGTACTGATACGGGTAGGATCGTACCAATATGCTTGTATGCATACCGATCCAGATTTCAACTACCCCCAACAGCTATTTCCCAAATGCTATTTGAATTGCAGGGCGTACCAAAATAGACCAAGGCGTACCGATATGGCGTACTGATACGGTCCAAGGCGTTCCAATACGGGCAACCAGATTGTGCATAACGGCTAGTACCTGTACCGATACGGGTACACGCGTACTAATACGAAAAGTCGTAGAACTGTATTTATTGCGGGAAATAAAGCCTCTAATGGCTCCAATTAAATCCCAACGGTCTTCAATGGCTAGGAACTCAATTAGGACTATAAAAGGACCTTTCAAGCTTCAGCAACAACTAATGATTCAATTGTCAACAACATTATGATGCAAAAATTGTCTATAGCTTAAATTTCTTATTCTTTGTATAAACAACACGTGTGAGCTTAATTGTCAATGTATGCTCAAATGTTTTAGGATTTGGGTGAGTGCTTAAAGAGTGAAAACATCTAACTTGTAGAGAGGATTTCTTGTTTGCTTTATTTCTTTTGTTTGAGAGGATTCCCAAAGCTTGAGTTGTAAGCTTTGGATGCTAGACTTGGTAATAGAGTCTAGGTTGTAAAGGTTGCCTCCTAAGCCTTATTAAAAGGGGAAGAAATCGTAGTGGATTTAGGAAATCCTTAGTGGGGAGCTAAGGTAGTGGATGTAGAGCTTGTTAGAAGCTTGAACCACTATAAATCATTCTGCAATTTTTCCAATTTTTACTTCCCATCATTATCACCCAAAATTCAACTTCTCTACCACTTGGAAAGCAACTCAGTTGAAGGAATTCGAGCTCAATCAAACTTAACAATTGGTATCAGAGCAAGGCTCAATCGAGAGGGGTTAACATCCTATTGAGGTGATTCGGCAAGCTCGACCAACAAACAAGTCAATCGGCTTCCATGGCGTTATCCATCGATAAACTATCATTATTCAATGGTGATCACTATGCTTGTTGGAAGCATAGAATGATGTTCTTCATGAAAAGCAAAGACTACCGTCTTTGAGACATAGTTGAATATAGACCGTTTATTCTAAATCGGAGCAAGGCGGAATGGAACGCGAAAGATATTGGGTCTGGATGAGTATACCAAAGTGTCTCTTTTGAGAGTGCCAAGAAGTTATGGGATAAGCTTGAAGCAATCCATGAAGGTACAAATGAGGTGAACGAGACAAAGCTTTGTCTTCTCAACCTCGAATATGAAAACTTTAAGATAGACCCATATGAAGACATCAAGAGTATGTTCGACTGGTTCTTCATGACCGTCAACAAGCTAAAAAGACTTGGAGAAGAGATTTTGAAAGACAAACTCGTTCGGAAGTTGATCTATTAATTCCTGAATCATGGGAGAGCATGAAGACGGCTATCATTGAAGGCAAATACTTGAAGAAGCTCAAGCTTGAAGAGCTCGTAGGATCTTCTCTCACCCATGAGATGATGTCTCTACCCTTGAAAAGAAAGAATGAGAAGATAATCAAAGAGCTTGGAATCGAAGATCTCAACCTTGTAGCTCTTAAATCCTCCATAAGCCTCCAAGAAGAATCAAGTGAGGAGGAAAGTGAAGATGAAGAGATGGCCTATCTCTTCAAGAATTTTCTCGATTCATGAAGAGCAACATAGAAGAATCCAAGCATGAATCGAATAAGAAAATGGTGGATCCCCCCAAGTGCTCCAAGTACAAGGAAACGAGGCACAACAAATTTGATTGCCCTCGCTTCAACATGAAGGAATCATCATCCAAGAAAGCATATGTGGCTATATGGAGTGATAAAGACTCCACCGATGAAGAGGAAGTAGCCCACCTATGCTTAATCGCCCTCAATGAGGGGGAGGTAACTTCTAACTCATCTTGTTCAAATTCAAATGCATATACTTTTGATGAGTTACAAGAAGCCTATGACCAATTGGTTTTCGAGTTCAAGGCTTCATTTTCGAAAAATAAAAAGATGATTTCAAAATTGAAAATCGAAAATGATTTGCTTTTAAAAACCAATTTGGAATTTGAAGCAAAAATCAAAGATTTTGACCTTAAAGTTTTAAATTTACAAAATTTGCTTCAAAGTTTAGAAAAATATCATCAAAAGGAAGTAGATGATCTTAAGAAAGAAAAAAATTGATTTCCAATGAACTTCAAAAGAAAAATAATTTGGGAAAATCAAATTTTTCTGTGAGACAATCTAGTGCCCCTATATTTATAAATGGAAAATGTTTTAGAAGTATTTGGGTCCCACAAGGACTAAGTACTTAACATAAAAATGATGAAATTGAAAAATGGATGTCTAAGGGGACTAAACTATGTGCTACTAATGTTTGTGGATCCATAGCAATTTGGATACCAAAAATCAAATGATTGTATCCTGTAGGTGTAATGGAGCATTTGATCAACAAGTTGATGAACCATGGGAGCTCTATACACACAAAGGATGAACACTTCAAATGAATAAGGGGGAGCTTATAATATTTTCAACAATTAATCTCTCATTCAAATTTTATCTTTACTAAGGGAGAGAATCTCGAAAACAATTTTTCAAGTTGATTTTATTATATCAAAAAGGGGGAGATTGTTAGAATTTATGTTTTGATATAATAATTAAAAATTAGTTTTGGACTAATTTGAAAAGGTTTCAAAATGGTTTTAAGTCCAAACAACTTGAAAATAAGTTTGAGAAGTTTTTTAGAGGCTTTTGAAATGTTTTAAACATTTTTTAAGTAGCCAAAATGTTATTTTCAACACAAACGTACCAATACGGTATACCCCGTTTTGATACGGCTAAGGGTTTCAAGCTACAATAATTTTCTAGAACCAAAAAATTGTACCGGTATAGGCTTGACTGTACCGATACGGGTATGATTGTACCGATACGCTTGTACGCGTACCGATCCATATTTTAGCTACCCCTAACGGCTATTTGAATTGCAGGACGTACCGAAAAGGACCAAGGTGTACTGATACGGCATACCGATACGGTCCAAGGCGTTCCGATACGGGTAGTCAGATTGTACATAACGGCTAGTACATGTACCGATATGGGTACACGCGTAACGGAAAGCTGCAGAACTGCATTTATTGCAGGAAATAAAGCCTCTAATGTTGTTGACAACTAATGATTCAATTGTCAACAACATTAGGATGCAAAAATTTTCTTAGAGCTTAAATTTCTTATTCTTTGTATAGACAACACTTGTGAGCTTAATTGTCAATGTATGCTCAAGTGTTTTAGGATTTGGGTGAGCGCTTAAAGAGTGCAAACATCTACCTTGTAGAGAGGATTTCTTGTTTTCTTTATTTCTTTTGTTTGAGAGGATTCCCAAAGCTTTAGTTGTAAGCTTTGGACACTAGACTTGGTAATTGAGTCTAGATTGTAAAGGTTGCCTCCTAAGCCTTGTTAAAAGGGGAAGAAATCTTAGTGGATTTGGGAAATCCTTAGTGGGGAGCTAAGGTAGTGGATGTAGAGCTTGTTAGAAGCTTGAACCACTGTAAATCCTTGTGCAATTTTTCCAATTTTTACTTCCCATCATTATCACCCAAAGTTCAACTTCTCCACCACTTGGCAAGCAACTCGGTTGAAGGAATTCGAGCTCAATCAAACTCAACAAAATATGACTAAATTGATAGAATGCGTAAATATTGAGGACTACACTTATTGAATTTTTGTGGAATTAGGGCCATATTGATTGAATGTATAAATATAGGGGACTAAATGTGATATTATAACAATTTTCTTAATTGACATGTCATCCCTTAACAATAATTAACAGTGCAGTGGCCCCTTGCAACAAAATCATAAGTTTAATTCCCATTTTATAACAAAATCATAAATTTAATGCTTATCTTGTAATATTTAAAAGTTGAGTGATAAAAAGAATATTTTAAAAAAAATCGGTGATATTTTTAACTTTACCCTAAGTTGAATACATGAATTGACGTGGTCCACGTGGAGGAAATGGGGTTTACCTTCCACATGGCTGTATTATTACTTTTAGGCTTGCCGTGAGCGTTCGATCGAGTTGAGTTAAAAGATTTTGAGTTATATTCGAGTTGACGCGTTATATTTTACAACTCAATTTTTATTTAATTTTTTTTTATTTGAGTCGAGTTTAAGAAATTCGAGTTGAGTTGAGTCGAGTTTTCGAATTCTTATAAAAATTTAATTGTAATTATTTATCATTTTATAGTACGATTTGATTCCAATTTAAATCACTTTCTCTAATCATATAAGACATGCATATATATATATATATATATATATATATTTATTCATATTTTTTCATATGTTGCAATATTTCTTCATATTTTTATATATCAGTATATATATAAAATAAAAAATTGAAGGACTCCTCTCGAACTTAAAAATAAATCCATTAATTACTAAAAATTTCGAGTTATTCGAGTTTCTATTTTACAACTCAAACTTTATTTTAAAAAAATTCGAGTCGAGTCAAGAAGAGTCGAATATTTTTGCCTCGAGTCGAGTTATTTAGTTTTTTCGAATTGGGTCGAATTTTGCTCACCTCTACCTAGACATTTCTCCAATTATTGGCCTTAATAAACTATTGTTAATCAAATATTTATTTAACTGAAATTCAAGAAAAGTTATTAATTTAATTGATAAACTCGTCTAAAAGCTGATTAAAAGGTGTAAAAATAAAAACAATTAAGAGAATCTATTAAAACCCACGCTTTTGAAATCACTAGCGGATAAACCATTAATTTGAATTATTGTAATATTATTCAGATTTATTCTCAAACGTAAATCAATTGAGTATGTTATTTTAATAATCTTAAAATAATTATAATATAATATTTGTTCATAAAATTAATTGAGTATTTAAATATATTTGATCTCATGTTCTTTTATATATTATACCTATAATAATACTAATTGAACTGAATTCAATCAACAAGTTACATATATTTTTGTCATTTCTAAAAGCCATAATACCAAAAAAATACTCGTAACGTTTGGCTGCAGAGTTATTTTAGTCTCTATTCTTTTGTTGAAGCACTTTGACCATCAACTTTTAATTTTAGGCTAAAATAGACCCTTCGTGGATGAAAACTGTTAGTCAGCTAACGTTAAATGGCGTGACAAACCTATGATTGTGCACACTGAATTAGCAATGTCATATAAACAAAGATGTTGACTTTGACAGAATGACACATCAGTCAAAAAATAATTTTATAAAATATAAATTATTTTTCTTATGACGTGTCATTCTGTCAAGTAATTTCAAGTAGTTTATCGTTAGTTAAATAAAAGTTTTTATCTATAGAGGGGTCACTTTGACCCAAAATGAAACGTTGATCGTTAAAATGCTATAAAAAATACTAGAACTAAAGTGACTATCCAATCAAACGTTAGGAGCATTTTTTGACATTATGCCTTTCTAATAACTAAAAGGCATAATGTCAAAAAATGTCCCCTAACGTTTGGCTGAATAGTCATTGTGGCCTTCATTCTGTTTTGAAGCAATTTAACCCTTAGTGTTGCATTTTCGGTCAAAATGGCCCATTTGCGAATGAAAACTGTTAGTTAACTAATGGTAAATGGCTTCAAATGGCGTGACAACCCTACATGACAGTGCACGCTGATATTGTAGTCATATAAACAAGGTGCTGACTTGACAGAATAATACATCAGTCAAAAAAATTATATAAAATATAAATTTTTTCTTCTGACGTGTCATTCTATCAAGTCATTTTAAGTTATTTATTATTAGTTGACTAACAGTTATCATCCACAGAGGTGCTAGTTTGACCCAAAATAAAACGTTGAGAGTTAAAGTATTTCAAAAAAAGAATATGACTATTCAATCAAAGGTTAGGAGTTTTTTTGACAATATGCCTTTCTAATAACTAAAATATTATAATTTTTTATATCTAAAAAACAAATATATTTTAGTAAGTAAAGGATGTAATATGAAACTATATGTTATTATAGTTGTCACAATTTTAAGTATTGTTTCTAAAGTGAAATTATTAATTAATTTATATTAAAGTATTTGAAATTTCAAAAATCATTAAAAATAATATAGATAAGAATAAATTTAAATATAATATCAAAACGTTTCATTATTTATCCTTGAAGGTGATGTTTTATTCTTAATAAAAAAATCTAAAATAATAAAACTGGTAACTCATAGAGAATTATTTTCATTCAAAGTGTAAATTTTAAAAGGCATAATGCCAAAAATACCCTTAAAGTTTGACTGAATTGTCATCTTAGCTCCTATTCCTTTTTTTTAAGCAATTTAGCCCTTAACATTTCATTTTGGGTCAAAATGGCCCCTTTGTGGATGAAAACTATTAGTCAACCAACGGTAAATGGCTTGAAATGACATGGAAAACCTACATGACTGTGCATGCCGCGATAGCAATGTCATATAGGCAAAATGCTGACTTTATAGAATGACACATCAGTTAAAAATAATTTTAAAAAATTGTATAAAATATAAAAAATTCTTCTGACATACCATTCTACCAGGTCATTTTAAGCTGTTTATCATCAGTTGACTAATAGTTTTCATTCACGGAGGGGCTATTTTGACCCAAAATGAAACGTTGAGGGCTAAACTGCTTCAAAAAATGAATATGGGCCAAAGTGACAATTCAATCAAACGTTAGGGACATTTTTTGACATTATGCCATTTTAAAAAGTAAGTGGGAGAATGCCATTTTTTAAGTAGAAAATGAGAGGAAAAGAGTAACCAAATTATTACTGCATAATTGAATAAAAAAAAGTACATGAAATACGTCTTCAAGGTCCAAAATTACACAATTTTAAACCGCAATAATAAAAAACTAAAGGACATCCCAAGACAACAATAAACCTTTGATGCATCTACCACACAACAATACGGTCTCCAGCTAGGATTGAAGGTGTTCCCATAGACATTAGTGCTTATATGATTAGAATTTCCCATATAACATACTGATTTAGGGTTCTGGGGGCATTCTTCATATGGATATGGACCTTCAAAGAAAATACAAGAAACTGTGGGTGTTTGCAACACTTGTACTTGTCTTGGTTGATGCATCTACTTCATCATCTCTGTCACTATCGACACTTGCTTAACAAGTACGGACAAAATTCCATCATCGTGCACGGTGCTGCCAACAATTTTCTCTTGTGAAATTATTGCCGTAGAAAATTTACAAGCATTTTGAGCAATCATTTCAATTATTTCAAGAGCTTCAGCATAGCTATTGCCAAGTACATTTCCATTAGCTGAGGCATCATAAACCATCCTTGATTGAAGATTCATGCCATTGTAAAATATCTTCATTTGTGTCCACGACGGATAGCCATGCATAGGACACTTTCTGAGCAAACACTTGTGTCGTTCTCATGTATCATAAAGATTTTCATCTTGTTTCTGAAATGAAGTTACATCGCTTCTAAGTTTACCAATCAATGTTGGTGGGCTAAAGCGAAATAGAAACTTCTGGGTAAGGTTTGTCTATGTACACAGACCCTAGACGGAGAGAATTGAGTCACTTCTTGGCTCTATCTTTCAAAAAATATGGAAACAACTTTGTACAAAGTACCTCCTATAGAACTCCTCGTTGTATGAAGGAATCACACAACCCAATGAGCGTGGTCAACTGAACATGAGAGATCTCTTGAAGTGCCCCATAGACTATTGCATATGAAACTGTAACACCTTAAACTCAATGTCGCATTTGGGCCACAAGCCCAACACGTTACCACAAATTTTAACTTGGTTTAACCCAAATACCATTTCATAAACCACAAGTATTGATAAGTCCAAATTCATCATAAATAATTAAAATCCAAAATGTTTCCATGGGAGCTCCATTTGGAAATACAACATTTAAAATATTCGACTCGTCATTACAATCTAAAAATAAGAGTTACAATTACAAAATCAATAGGGTCCTATGAAACACAACCCAAATATCTAAGTATTGTACTTTGGATGAATCAAGGTGTTGAAACCCTAAGCCGATGGTGCCCTTTAAGGAACGTACCAACCTACTAACCTGTGAACAAAAACAACGATTCTAAACGCTGAGCTCATAAAGCTCAGTGGTACACTTCTACTCTACCGTGCTTCATGAAAATCATAAATATGAGAAAGTATCCAGAAATGATGCGATGGTAACTAAATCAACACATGATACTACAACTGGTCGCCTAAACACATGCTAAGCAACACGTATCACATAGAATCATAAATCAATCTTAAACAACATAACCATAAACCTAGAGTAAGGCTCGGGTCATACATCATTAGGAACATACACCTTGAGTGAGGCCCATGTCACACAACATCAGGAACATACGCTCACACTCAGAATCCCCTTCGAGTGTCCTCGAATGTATCTCGGGTCATACAAAATTGGGATCATACATTCGGTGTTCACTTACCATTGCGTTGTAACACGTCCATTGGGTATCTAGATCCCAACAACCACTGGTAACTCAACCACACAAGTGCCCCATGGCACACAACATCGTTTCAATTACCAAAGGCTCTATGGTTACTATCTTTAACAAGTCACTCATTAATATTACCAAGTTGTTACATATTATGCTTTTGTATAAGAGTAGAATATCAATTTCTCGATTTTATAAGTCATTATAATTCATTTAGGGTCTATTAGACTATAGCCCACAATTTATCAGCCTCTCGAACTCAAAACGAACATTTTCAAGCAGATTGCCCAATTGATACTGATACCCTACCTCACGTACCAATACGGTACACCGAGTACCGGTACTCGCCCTTAGTGTACCAATACGAGGGCATATTAGAGGGGAAAACAATAGCCACTCAGTATCGGTACATGAGTATGAGTATCGGTACAACCTTCAGTACCGATACTCTGCCATGTGTACCGGTATAAAACTTGCTCTCTAGAATTCCAATCCAATAGTAAGTATTGATACTAGACGACACGTACTGATATGGCTTAAACATCTTATTGGTATAGTTTGAAACCCATATCGTTACTCCCCTCTTATTTTATCAGTTTTTTTCAATAACAACACGGGTACCAGTACGGACCCCTCGTGTATCGATACTTGAGCCCAGAATCTTCATTCAAAGGCTTGGAAATCACCCCTAAGACCCCTTAAACATTCATGACTAAACTTTAAATAAATCCTACACATTATGAGAGTTGTTCAGGTGATTTACTATCAATTTTATGCTTTGTAACATCAAAACCCAAATTTAGCATTATACAACCCTTAGCTCTATAAACACCCCAAAAGCAACCAAAACAACAAATTATGCATACCAAAAATCATCCTTAGGATGTGCACAAAAGAAAAGGAGTTGGAGGAGTACTAACCTTACTCATAGATAGAAATAGAGCTCATTTGTCAAGCTCCTTAAGCTTTCTTCTTCCCTTGCTCCTTGAAGGATTCCCCAACTTCTTTCACTACACAAAGGAGTTGTAATTCGAATTACAACTTTGTGGGAGATAAAAGGTTAGCTAAAACTTATAGTCAAGGCTGAAAAATGGGATTAAATCCCCCATTAACCCTTTGAGCCCAAAATCCACACTAAAACTCATAAACTCATCCTGCCATCCATTTTGATGATTCTTACCTTGATTTGTATATCATTGAATGTAGATTTCAATACCTTCAACCTTAAATTCGAAAAGACCAATTAAAATAAAAAAATATGGGAACTTTTTCTTAGGCTTATAGTGGAAAGATGAAGAGAGAGGGAGATGAGGGTTGAAGGAGTTAATATGGTGATGAAAACATGTCTAGTTTTCCTCAACACATATGGGGTTCTAAGACAAAAAGCTTCAAAAATTAATTGAAAAGAGGCTTTTTACCACATAGATCCTTCTCATTCATCCCCTAACACATTCTAGCCATAAACCAGGCCCAACAAGACAAGCAAAGAGCCCGTTAAAGCTCTTAGACACCTATTGGGCCCCTTATCTCGACCCTATACCTGAGACCCAAGCTCAAGTGAACTTGACCCATAGATCCCGAGATATGGGTCACTACAAAAACATAATATGTTTAAGTTCAAAATATGCAACGTTTATAGTCAGTCTAACAATACATGGATCATGAGATCTACATGACTCTTATATTAGTTGTATTGGGGCACTCTTAAAGGTTAGGTTGTCTTTGTGGTCCCGAGTGGTTATAAGCTATCTCACATGAACAATTATTTTGTGTCACTTTCATAATAAAAGCAACTCTTTTATTTCCTATATTTTCTGCATGCACTAGTGCACGAGTCAGGCATCTCTATTTTGACAAAAATATGCCAAGTACTGACAAAATGGCATAAAATAAAAAATTACATAAAATGCATGAGAAAAGCTATATAAAGGCGAAAATATATACATGCAAGATAAAATCTTAAGTAAAGGTGGTGCAGAAATATATATATATATATATATATATATATATAAGAGTTATCATTAGCGTCGGGTGACTGAAATAGAAAACAAACGTAATTTTAGTGACTAAAGTAGGAAAAATGAAACGCTGGTGATCATTTTTACATAAAAATTAGTTCAATGACCAAAATAAAAATAATAATAGTTCGATGAGTAGTGAGGAAGTTTACCAAGAAATAGAGCAAAGTCGTTCCAACCATACTATATGTCTATACATCAAGACAAACACTTAGAATTCCAAGACTTCATATATATATATATATATATATATATATATATATATATATATATATATATATATATATATATATATCAAACATTGGAAATGATATCCATTAATTGGTCAAATGATTAAAGATGTTCATATTGTTCCATTTTATATATGTTCAAATATCAACATTTGTCCAAAAATATAATATCTTTTCACTTAATCAAAAAAATATTGAAAGTACTCTAAAAGCCACCAGAGCATAGCCATCCCCGTGGAATAAAAAACAAGATCATAATAAAATAAAAATCATAATAATTTTATCATAGTTTTATAAAAATTGAAACTAAAACTTGCGAAAGTAACTAAATTTGTTATTAAAAACAAATTTTATAACATGAATAACTTAGTAAAATGTGTTTAAGTACATTTACATTACATCAACCAAACGTTATAATATTATGTCCCGATTAAATAAACTAAACATGATAATGTAACATTTTATGATGTGATATACAATCTTATATTTTATAATCCTATTTTTAAGAAGTAGGGTAAATTATATCAATGGTCACGAAATTTTTAGGACGCTTTTATTTTGGTCATCGAACTTTTAAAACATTCATTAGGGTCACCCAACTTTTATTTTGCTTTCAATTTGGTCCCTCTCGTCACCTTTTGCTAACATGGCCCGTTAGTTTTCCTTTTCCTCAAGGGTAAACTACATAAATGGTGACTAAACCTTTAGGGCACTTTCATTTTGGTCACTGAACTTTTAAAACATTCATTTGGGTAACCCAACTTTTATTTTGCTTTCATGCTTATGTGGCCCATTAGTTTTCCTTTTCCTCAATAAAATAATATACATTGGGTCCCACTTTCAACTGATTAAAAATAAATATCATCTCACATGAACCCTTGTCTTTCTTCTCCAAATTCCATCAACAACAACAATCATTAATGATTGCTTTAATTTCACCAAAACAACCTATCAAACCCAAAAATTGTGTAACAACCCGTATTTCAGAGTCTGTGGGTCAGTTTAAACCGAATCATGGGCCTTTCATGTTAGGCCGAGAGTGTGGGCCATTGGGTGCTTAGGAGAGCCTTAGTGGGCTCCCTTATTATTGTTGGGCTAGAGGCCCTAGGTTGGTTTGTGAATGTGAAGATAGGGGATGGGCAAAGAGGTAAATCTCTTCACTTTTGAATAAAAGATGGATAATTTCCTCTTTATTATGCTACAAAAATAAGAGAAGGTGATATCACATTGTCCCTTATTTTCCCCACTGTTCTTTCATCTTTATGTTCCTTCCAAGAGCCAAGAGAAAAGATCAAAACTTTGTCTTTTAGAGTTAGATTTTCAGAATTCAAGTTAAGGGTATTGTTATCAGCATTCAAGGATCTACATTTTAAGTGAAAGAGGTGGGAGACTCTTCCAAAGAGCAAGGAAAGAAAAAGAAGTGAAATGTTGAGTAATGAGTTTCTTTTCCAGCTTTTGAAGGAAGGTTAGTACACTACTAACTCCTTAGTTTCATACACATCCTAAGGATGATGCCTTGTTTGCCGAATTTGATGTTTTTGGGTGTTGAATGCATGAGACCATCCTTAATGGTAAAGTTGAATTTGGTGTTAATAAAGCATAAATATGGTAGAAAACCACCTAAATTACCTTCCCTAATAAGTGGGTTTGATTAAATTCTTAACCCTAAGGGTTTGGCAGGGTTAGGAGTGAGTTTCCAAGCTCTAAAGTCATAAATTTGGGCTCGAGTACTGGTACGAGATTAACTCATATCGGTACCCATGCTACTAATGATGAACACACTAGAGTTTTGAGGGGGTGTACCGGTACGGGTCATCCTGTATCGATACCGAATGTATCATGGGAATTTCAATGAGCAAAGACAGTATCGATATGCTTCGGAGCGTATCGGTACCCAAGGGATCGTTTCGGTACTCGTACCTGTGTACCGGTACGGAGTACTGTGTTGAGACCCTCTTTTCTTTGTACCCATATATCAATACATCGAGGGCCAGTACCGGTACTCGTAGTATCGTATCTGTACTCGAGTGTGGGTATCGGTACCCACTGGCAATCTACCCAAAAATGTTTATTTTGGGTTCGATGGGCTGATAATTCAAGGACTATGGTCCAATAGACTTCTAATATTGTAAAATGAATTGTAAAACTAAGAAAT
This sequence comes from Hibiscus mutabilis, assembly GCA_019671005.1. Lineage (NCBI taxonomy): Eukaryota > Viridiplantae > Streptophyta > Magnoliopsida > Malvales > Malvaceae > Hibiscus > Hibiscus mutabilis. Next base: position 10,622,043 of record CM033732.1, read on the forward strand.
CAAGATTTAACCCTCGTATACAAGTATAACTTGTAATAACTTGGTAAACCTTGGGTGACTTGTTTGTAATAGCAACAATAGGAGATCCATGGTTGATCATATGATATTACGTGTCGTGTGGGCACTTGGTTGGTTGAGTCACCTTTGGTTTTTGGGATCCGGATACCCAGAGAGCATGTTGTAACTAGGTATGTTCATGGTCGGTTAACCGTACCGTTTAGCCTAAATAGTCAATAACTGTTATAACGGTTATTGAATTTAGCTAACCGCAATCTAACCATTAAAAATCAGTTAACCACTAATGGTTAACCGTTAAGATACGATTAACCGACGGTTTGGTTACAGGTTAACCTGTAACCTATTACAATTTATTTACATGTTCACTTCTTCTTTTGAGAATAGTGAAACAATATTTTCAATAAATATTATATTAAAATGTTCATAAAAATGCTTAAATAGAGATTCTAAACATTAAGTCTATAATTAAAAAAGTACATACATACTACAAAGTTTCAACAAACACAAAATACATAAATTCTAAACCTAGTTTAAAATTTCAAGTTTTAACAGTGTTCAACACATAGCAATACACCATCAAAGTTTTAAAGAAAAATCTTTCACTAACATAAAACAAACATAAGGTAAATGAAACTTCCATGAGTTAGTATCACAAGCCCCAAAAGTTAACTCTATGACCAAATCACCCAAGGTCTTCACCGACTTTCACTAAAATAAAATATGACTCACCAATCGTAATTGTTTGTTGATTAAATGTTAAATCCTTCAATATTATATTTAAAAATATGAAACAAGTTAGTGCAAGAAATATAGTATAATACTAGAAAATCTAAGATAAAAAATAATTATGAATTAGATTACAAAATAGGGTTTAAAAATTAGAAAAGGGGTGTATGGACTAAACTTTTAGTGGAAGGTATTTTATTTTTAAAAAAATATATAAAAATATTTAATAACGGATTCGTCAAAATTTGTAACCATAACCATTAACCATCATTTTTAGTGGTTCGGTCAACTAAAACTGTTTAGACTTAACGGTTCGGTTAATTAATCTGTAAAATGTAACGGTTATACCGGTTAATGGTTATGGTTTACGGTTACAGTTAATTATGCACACCTCTAGTTGCAACACCATGAGATGACACCGAGCCTCATTCGAAGATACTCGAAGAGAGATGCCGAGTATGAGTGTATGTTCCCGAGGTTGTGTGACACCGGGTCTCACTTAGAGTGTACGTTCTCAAGGTTGCTTGACACCGGGTCTCACTCAGAGTGTACGTTCTCAAGGTTGTCTGACACCGGGCCTCACTCTAGGTTTGTATGGTATGATGCATATGTCTGCTTTGCGAGATTGATGCATCTGTTGCTTGCCATGTGTTTAGGAGGCTAGAGGTAGCTTTATATGTTGTAATGCTATGTCATCATCTTTAGCGACATGCTAATATTTATGTTTTGCATGAAGCATGGTAGAGTGGAAGTGTATCCACTGAGCTTTGTTAGCTCAGCGTTCGAAATCGTTGTTTCCATTTGTAGGTTAGTAGGTTGGCACGTGCATTAGAGGAGCACCATCGGAGTAGGATTTTAGCATCGACTTGTTCAGAGTACATTACTTAGATTTATTTGGGCTATGTATTCGTAGGACCCTATGGTTTGTATTGTAACTCATATTTTGGATTTAAATCATGAGTCGAATGCTTTTATATTTGTAATTTAAATGGAGCTCCCATGGAAACGTTTTAAATATTTATCTATGTTTGAAATATTTTGAACTTAACGGATTTTATGAGCAATGGATTGTGAATTGGGCTAAACTAGGTTGAAATTTTATGATAGCGGGTTGGGCTTGCGGTCCAAATTTGACATTCGGGTTGAGGGTGTTACAAGTTGATTTCATCGACTACATCTTCTTAGTTGTCCTCCATGTATTGCTTGTTAGATGCTAGTAAGCCTTCTGCAAAATATTTTTACTTGTTAAGCAAAATTTTGATGACATTGTAACTCTACAAGTTCTAGACATAAATGTGTTTATGTTGATGATATAATGTAATTACTGGTTGGCATATAAATTTTATAGCATAATGTTTCTTTTTTACCATGTTTTACATGTAAACTTGAGGAAAATTGGAGTACATATTTTACATATTGGATTGTTTCAATTCTAGCAATCCCCTGACCCTATTGATAAAGATATAATTTGAGGTCTGTGAGGCAGAGAAAGTGAGCCGAAGCTAGAAACTAGAAAATACTTTCTTTTACAAAATTAAGGCTGCAATACTATAAGCTAGAAGCATGCATTTATTTTTCTTGATTGCATGCTTGACCATCTTGGAAATTAGCAGTTTCTTTATGTAGAAAAGAGAGCATAGCTTAGTAATAGGGAGGATGTTGCGAATGTTAAATATTACTTCTTTTGTCCCACTAAAACTGTCACATGTTAACATTTTTAAATATTTTAATTAATTAAAATTTATAAAAACATATGTTTAAAAACTAATTGATTGGAGGTATTTAAAATATATTTTGACTTATTTTATAAACAATAAATTTTAAATAATAAAAAGTCAAAGTTGAAAAGTTTGACAAAAAATATCAACATGTAGCAGTTTTAGTGGGACAAAGGGAGTATATCTTAAAATGTGAATACATAAACGTCGAGCCCTTACCTGTGGAGTACTTTAAGCTTTATTTTACATTGACTCAAGTATTATTTTATTGAGAAAAAAGAAAACTAATGGGTCACGTCAGCATGAAAGTGAAATAAAAGTTGGGTGACCCTAATGAAAGTTTTAAAAGTTCGGTGACCAAAATAATCGCACCCTAAAAGTTTGATGACCATTTATGTAGTTTATCCTTAAGGAAAAGGAAAACTAACAGGCCACGTCAGCATTTTCTAACAGAAAGTAACAAGAAGGACCAAAATGAGAGCGAAATAAAAGTTGGATGATCCCAATGAAAGTTTTAAAAGTTCGGTGACCAAAATGAAAGTGCTTTAAAGTTTGGTGGCCAAAATAAAAGCGCCCTAAAAATTCTGCGATCATTGATGTACTTTACCCTAAAAATAATATTAATTTTTGTGAACCAAGTGAACCTAGGAGGAAATCTAATAATACACTAATAGAATAAAATTAAAATTTAATTGTTTATTTTTAAATAGTTTATGTTTAAAATTAGGATAAAATACACCCCAAGTCACTCAATTGTGTGTTTGGTAACTAATGGGTCACTTTTTTTCTCTAAAAGTTACACATATTTAACTTAATTAAAAAATTATTACAAACAGGTCTTTGACCACTAAAATTGGAATAAATGTCTAATATGAGCTTGGTATAATAATAGTTTTAGTCTTTAAAACTAATACATTTTATCAATTTGGTCCTAATTTGAAACAATTCAATAATTTAGTTCTTTGCATTTAAAAAATCCATCAGTTTAGTCCTATTTTACGATATTATCAAACCAAACGAGCTTGTTAAATCAAAGCAGAGTTAGATAACTGCATTATGCCATAAAACAACAAGAAGTTATTGTTAAATTGTTATTTTATCTGCAAAGTATCATGAAAGTAATATAACATTTTTAGGAAAAGAACAAAGACTATAAAATTTTCAAATACGAAGGGTTAAATTTATTAAATTATTTTGAATTAACATCAAATTTATAGAATATATAAATTTGAAATTAAAATTATTATTGTATTATGTCACATCATTATTCTATCTATTTTCTAATGATAAGTGAATTTCTTATAACAAAATTTTAAGGGTAAACTACCTAAATGGCCACCATACGATGGATAAAGTCGCGATTTGACCATATCGAATCAATTAAGCCACCATACTATTAATTTGGACTCAATGTAGCCACCTACCGTTAGAACCTAACAGCAGGGTGACGTGGCAATTAAAAAAATAGGTATAATTACACATTTGGTCCCTGCTATTTACACATTCTTTCAATTTATTCCTAATTTTAAATTAATAAAATAAATTAATTATTTAATTAGGTAGTGACACGTATCACCACCTATTTAGAGGAAAAAATGAAATCAAACAATCTTGGTTGAGGGGGGATCAAACCTGGGCAAGCCTTGGGGAATAAGAGTGGCTTAGCCACTACACCAAGCACAACTTTGTGCTTTATATCACTAAATTAAATATATGTGTCTTAATATACTCTACATTTATTCTTTTAATTTAACATATATAACCATGGATGAGATTGTGAGAATGATACACAAAATAATTTCTTCTAACTTTATTTTTGAAATATGATTAATTACATGTTAAAATTTTTTTTGGTGAAATGGTATGTATTTCGAAAGTGGACATACACTGAGAATATCGTTTCGTGCCTCATTAAAAACCTCCCTAACCTAAATGTAGGAAAACAATACAAGAGACTATATTTAACTAAAACAAAGGACTTGGCCTAATCAACAAATCAAATAAAACAAATAAAGCTGAAATTAATCTAAACCATCCTCATATAATAAATTGCAAACACCAACTGGCGGTTCTGAGAAGTAATGAGTGTCCAGATCCGTTGGACTCGCCACTTTAGCAAGAGCATCAGCAACCCGATTCGTATCTCTCCTCGAATATTGGAAAATGATCGTCCATCTCCGATCCAATAAAGCTTGAATATGTTGCAGGACAGCCGGCGATCTTCGTTCATCCCCTCGATGTTGCAGCACTTGTATTGCCTCAATACAATCACCTTCCATAACCACCTTAGCTATCTCACACTGCCAAGCACAAATCATTCCTTCATACATACCCCACAGTTCTGCTTCGAATACTGAGCATACTCCAATGAACTTACAAAAACCCGTTATCCAATGGCCATTATGATCCGTTATGACCAAGTTCCATCATCCAGCTTATGTCCCGCATCAAAGTTTAGTTTAAACCAGCCAGCATCTGGTCGTAGCCAGCGCAGTGGTGTCACTGTCGGTCCATTATCTCTGGTATTTTGCAATCCTGAGACTTGCATGGAAAGGAGTGTTTGTTTAGCCATCAAACTAATATCCTGAAGTCTGCGACTCCTGTCTAGGATTGTTCCAGCATCCTCCACTGGCGATTCAAAAACCACTGCATTCCTTGATAACCATATATTCCAAATGATTGCTCCAAATAGTAGATCCCATTCTGTTGCATCAATCGCAAACTGTTCAGGTCTAGTTAGGTTAATCTTGATCCACTCTTTTACCTTCATCGATAGAAAAGTGTTTAAAACAATTTGCAAGCTGTTTAAATTATGAGAACGAATACCTACTAGGCTACAAACGAGTGGGGAGAGAGAGATTGGGCGGTCAAAAAAGGTAATCCTTAGATACTGTATATGCATCAGCGACGACTCACACACCTCTCCTGCAGATATTTTCGTCGTCTTCCTTAGCTTTAACCATGTGTCCCTCTGTCACTCATTACTCTCTCCTCTTTCCTTTTCTCTATTCCTGCAGCTGCTGCCATACGTGTGTTGGACTCTCGAATTTCCTTTTACTTTGTCCAAACCAGTGAAAACCCACTTTCTCTCTCTCTCAACGCACGCTCCCACAGTCTCACTTACATTCTACCACAGAATACGTACATTTATACACATATATGGGACCATCGTCCTTTGCCGCAAATTATAGCTTTTTTCGTGAAAGACACGATCCGACTCTGCCGCTCTCTCTCTCTCTCTCTCTCGATACCCTTGATTATCTTTCTCTCTTTTTGTAGCTTCGCTTCTCTTCACTTCGATATGGAAATGGAGAATCACCGTCCATATGGCATGCCTGATCTTAGGCAACTGCTCAACGGAAGGCAAACCCATTTCCAAACTGTTCCACAGAGTCCTGAGTTATTCTCCTCTGGCAACCGGAATCTGCCGCCCCCACAACCTCCCCATCCCCATCACCCCCAGTTTGATATGATGCAAATGGTGGGTGGTAGGCAAGTTGGTCATGAATTGATGCCTCGTGGACTTCATCACGAGTTCCATTCCGATGCCACTGCTAATAATGGTGCCCCCACGGCTGCTGTGGCTGTCAACAGTAGTTCCACTCCTACTGCCAGTTGTGGGTTCGATGGTGATGCTATTCCCTTTGGAGGTGATGGAGGAACCGGAAGATGGCCTCGCCAAGAGACTTTAACACTTCTTGAGATCAGATCTCAGCTTGATCCTAAGTTCAAAGAAGCTAATCAAAAGGGTCCTTTGTGGGATGAAGTTTCCAGGTATTCACTAACTAATCACCAGTTCACCATACCCTAACTCTCTCCTCTCTTTCATTTGCAAAGGGCTTCTTTGTTTTACTCAAGTTATCAGTTAAAATGGGTTCTTTTGGTTTCATTGTTCCCAACTCCACTGATATGAAAATGGGGCTTTGTTTCAATTTTTCTTACATGATTTCCAACAGAAACACATGTGGCTTAAATCTTAACTTATGTTAAGAATACATGACTAGTCATCGAGTTCCTTGCTGTTAGATCAGCAAAGTTTTTAAACAAATCCACGGTTTTAAGAAAACGACTATGCTGAAACAAGTTCAGTTCAGGACCAGTCAACCAGGTGCTGTTTCTTCTTTTATATTAATTGAAAAAAAAGGACGGTTGATCATTTCAATAATCAGTAGTCTGCTACTGACTAGTTTTTCCTTTGAAAATGTGTTGCCTTCATTATTGTGCAAAGCTTCTTTTAAAAAAAATAAAAATAATTGGTTATAAGAATGACTAACCTTTTGGATGTTTAAGTACACATCTACTAGTTTTATCCGTCTTTGGTTGCATAATTGAATGGTCAATAATATGCTTTATTGGGTTAACTGCAAAATGTTGGGCAAGGGGAACACAGTTTTGATTCATAACATTGGCAAAAACTCATCACATGACCTTTTGATAGCCATCTTTTATGTTTCAGTTGCCAAATTTGAATTAGGGTTACCATTTAGAATTTCAACTTATTATCCCAATTTTCATTCATTTTCTTGTGACTGTAGGATCATGTGTGAGGATCATGGGTACCAAAGGAGTGGGAAAAAATGTAGGGAGAAATTTGAGAACTTGTACAAGTATTACAAGAAGACTAAGGAAGGGAAAGCTGGAAGACAAGATGGTAAGCATTATAGATTCTTTAGACAGCTTGAAGCTTTATATGGAGAACCCAGCAACTCAGTTTCAGCCCAAGGAACTCAACTCCTTGGCAACGAGTTTCAGTTCCATGCCACTCAAAACTGCAATATTACTCAAGCAAATCAAGATGTGTATCACTCTCAAAAGCTTTGTGATAGTCTAAGCCTCTCGAATTCGTTTGAGTTCGACCCTTCTTCCTCAGATGACAATGGTCTAAGCACTGCAGCTGCAATGGAGAATGGCACTTCATCCGGGAAAAAGAAAAGGGGTGGTGGTAGTAGGTGTTGGAAGGCAAAGATAAAAGAGTTTATTGATTCACAAATGAGGAAACTAATAGAGAGGCAAGAGGCATGGCTTCAGAAGCTGACAATGACTCTTGAAGAGAAGGAGAAAGAGAGGGTCTTAAGGGAGGAACAATGGAGGAAAGAAGAGGCTGCAAGGATTGATAGAGAGCATAAGTTTTGGGCTGAACAGCGAGCTTGGATTGAAGCTAGAGATTCTGCTTTAATGGAGACCTTGCAGAATTTGACTGGGAAACAATTGAAGGGTGTTTCAACATCTGAGGAAACGTTAAAGGACAGCTCTGAGGCAGATGGGTGGCAAGAAACTGAGATTTCTAGGCTAATACAGCTGATAACCACCATGGAAGGGTACTCTGAGGAGATTCTATGGGAGGAAATAGCCGCTAAGATGGCTTGTTTAGGCTTCGAAAAGAGTGCTTTAATGTGCAAACAGAAATGGGATAGCATTGGTTCTTACTTGATGAAAACAAAGGAGAGCAATAAGAAACGAAAGGAGAACTCAAGGGATCACTGTGGCTATTATCAGAACAACGAGTCACTCTACACTGAAACACTGAGACTCCAAGCAAATGATGGCTCTTCCCCTTGTAACTCCAACGCCGTAGGCAATGGTGTAAATGACAGTTGCTTTCGCTTCTTAATGGTCGATGGAGAGAACTACTGGGAAAGCTATGGGTTGAAGCTCAATAAAGGTGAAAACCAGTAAAAAAGAAGAGATCTCGAAATTATTCTAATCCCACATCTGATGTTTGGAAATGGGTGCTTACACTTCTAAGAGGTAAGGACTATTTGACAAATTTTACACTCTTTAGAAACTTGAGAGGGGTTTTCACAGTATAAGCAACTGATTATGAGAATGTTATGTATAGGAAATTGTGTTTAATGTGTTTCTCTTATCAAGTGCACATTTAAGATTAATATTAACAATAAAGGGTTTAAATATCTTCAAAAGAGGTAAAAGAAAGGCTTAGAAGTTGTTCTAAATCACTGAGTTCTTCATATCTTCACTACATATTTCTGCCATGCATGGAAATTTGATGATTCTTACAGTTCTTCATTACTTTTAATTATCATTTGTTGTTTAAATTACCATATAGCTGGTGTAAATTTTCTTTCTTTATATGCAATATACAACGTGCATGACATGAGAGCATCCCCTCCCCCCTCCCCCCCACGTGTGCTGAAGTTTGTGTACCATTTTCTCAGCAGTACAGTGCATAGGTTATATATATATATATACATATATAGAAGAATCACTTCTAACCCCAGTAATTAACCAGTGGTGTTGGGTGAAATTTGTCAGTCTTTTCTACCAAGTTATTTTCTTCACAATATTCAAAGATTTTGTTTAGTGATCTTGGAAATTCACAGGACGCAGCAAATTGCAGATAAAATTGAGCTTCATGGATAATCTGCTAGTTGGCCTTCTCAAACAATAACAAATCCTTTTTTTAGATTCAATGCAAAAGAAATGTCCATTTTACAATCACTGTTCCTTGATTGTGGAGTTCAATAAAATGTATGAAGCTATGAACAGAAATAGCAACCTTCCTTTTTTGTCTGTTTGAAACTTTTTGGCTATTAACAACAAAACAGTAAGAAGCAAAACAATAATATTGCAGGAATCAATAATACTTATACACTCATATCAAAAGAGAGTCCTTGTTTCGAAATAGATACACATAATACATGCATACATATATAGTAGTAGTAAATGCATAGCTTTTTTTGCACATAAATATAACTTGAAATGAACAAATCCTGAGTTTCCTCACATTGCCTTGGCTAGTTTTGGTGAATCAAAACGACTCTATGTTAGAAAAAAAAATGCTGGTTTTTTTAAGCAATATTATTACAATGATTTTTTTCTTTGGTAATGCTGCAAAATTAATGGTGGGAAATGAATTGTTTTTTAATATAAGAAAAAAATTATAACTGAAGTGTTGGATTAAGAGTATATATCTTTGGATATAAACTTAGAAATGCCTTAAACTATCAGCATGGGTGTGTATGAATATGGTCTGCCCATAACTGTTTATACTTTGTTGCTACTGATTCCTATTAGCATTTTTCAATAAATGCTTCTTTTTCACAATTAAGACTAAAAAAGGTACTAAGAAACTTTTGGACCACCTTAAAATTTATTGTTAACTATATAAATGTAAGAAATTAATAACAACCGTTGATTAACCTGAAATTTAAAGTACATAAAAGAGACATTTGAACCTTTTGCTGGTCTACTCACCGACATGGCCATTAAGTTCCTATACTATGAATACATATAAAACCTTGGGTCTAAATCTAATTCTGATCATAATTCCTCCAATATGCAAAATTTGAAATTTAATCCTTCAATTTTAATTTAACATAATTTAATCCCTCTATTTTTATAATTAACCCGGACTTATAATAATGTCGGCTGTTACCATTAAAGTGACGATGTAGATTATTTTAATTGCTAATTAATCACATATCTAGAGCGACGTGAAAATCCAGTCAATAATATTCCATTGATAGTAAATTTACATAGTATTAACCAAATGTTTTAGGGATTTTTATTAAAAAATCATTAATATCATCACTTTAACATCATAAACTAACGATGTTATCAATTGGAACCTATAAATGACATTATAAATACAAAAATATCAAGTCATGTCAAAATTAAAGTAGAGGGATTAAATCGCATATTTTTTTGACAAGTTCTAAATCTAATCTTAATCCTACCTAAAGGGGAGGGGAGGGGAGGAGAAGAGAGGGGAAGGGGTGACTCTGGGGAAGAAAGGGGAGAGCTCCTAGTAGGTCTAAAACACATGACCTAAAGAAATATAATAGAACAAAGATGAACAGCTTAGCCGACCGACCAAATGTCCTTCCTCTTAAATCTCATATTTCAACATGGTAGATAGCCTAAAACCAAAATTAGACCTAAAATATTGTGAGATGTTTGCGTGTGTGTTAATCATCAGTTGAATGTTGGAAAGAAATGGATTGGATGTACAAATGGATGGATATGAAATAATGAAGATAAGTAAGAAAGAGAGGGATTGGTGGTGTCTTCCATGGAAGCTTTTCCGTTTCTTGTAGGAGTTAAAGCTTTCAATTTCATGTACATAGACACTCCATTTATGATCTCCCATACTTGTGTCAACTAGTGCTCCTTTTCTTCTCTTTTTTCCCTTTCCAGACAGGGACTTTCCGTACATAGGAAAGAGTAAAGAAGCTTCCCACGCCAGAAAGGGGGACCAAACAGAGGGGGGAGACAATATCGCAGTCATTTTCACTACAATAAAATCAAAAAAAAAAAAAGCGAAACGTACATTGCCTTTTTTTATCAGTTCTTTTTTTTTTTTTTGCCTATTTCGTGAATCCTGAAGCAAGCTTTGGTTGTCCCAATGCGTTGAAGACAGTACTTTGCAGTGCATTTAGCAGTCAAAGGAAATGGATATATATGTATATATATAAGTATTATAGAAAATAATAAGCAAATATCAGCGTTTTTTTCTTTTGTATGATGCCATTTGATGTGACTGATTACTGGAAATTAACTGAAAATTTGGGGAAGTCGACCTTTTTCAGCAAGTTTTGGTCAGAAATGGCAAAAACCCTCCACTCCTTGAAATCTGAAACACTAACACTGCCAATAATTCCTCAATGGTAGCATTATCTTCCATATAATATGCATCACCTTCTAGGGCTTATCAGTTTGACGTGTGAATATATAATTATTGAAGTATATAGGATTGAAAGAAGGATGCGTAGATATGTAAACGCTGAAAAGAACTATATATTGCAACTGGATGATAACAGTTTGAAAAATTAATGACTTCACTGTGAGTACTCAGAACTCTATTGCCATGGAAGGGTAAAAGCTGCTTTGTTTCCAGGGTTGGAAAATGGTTGATATTAGCGTAAAAGACACTTGTCCCATGGGTTTTAGGCCCAAAACACGTTTAGGGTGCGTGTGATTCATCGAAAAGATCATTATCAGAAAAATAATCTTTCTCGAAATTATATACTTTTGATTTTAGAGGATTACTTTTTGAGGTAATACTAAATTCTCAACAATAATGCTTCTTTGGACAAATTTTGGGAATGTCATTCTCGTTGTTTTCATAAGTATTATACAATTCTAGATTGATGAGGATTAGATCATTAGAATGCATCTGGAAGTTAAATTTACTTTGATGTAAGTTATTTCTTCTTTGTAAAGGTTGAATTTGTCTTTAAAATTTCTACCTATAAAAATCAGGGGCGAATCCAGAAATTTAAACTTATAGTTCATCAATTGAATATAAATACATTGGCATGCACGGTGCAGGAGATTGTGAGAATAGGAGATAGGAATTGAGGGGAAATAAACTAGAATTTGAAGAGATAGAATGATTTTTGGAAAAGAAACTGAAAATGTGTGAGAAAAAGTAGGGGGAGCATTGCTACAAGGCCAAAGCTTCAAGTACAAATTCGTGGTTCCTTGATAGTGGATGCTCAAGACATATGACCGGTGACAAGAGTAGATTCATGAAACTTGAACTAAAAAGAGGAGCATTGGTGACATTTGGCGACAACTCCAAAGGTCAAGTTGAAGGAATAGGTTCCATCGGTAATCACTCGTATGTACTTGTTGAAAACGTTCTATATGTCAATGGTCTTAAACATAACCTTTTAAGTATTAGTCAATTTTGTGGCAAAGGTTTCAATGTTGTTTTTTTATTCTAATGGTTGTAAAATTTTAAACGTTGAAACAAATAAAATTGCGCTTGTGGGTCATCGCATAGGAAATATATATATGGTGCATCTAGATGACATACACATTTCTCATGCATGTTTCGTTGCAAATGATGAGCATTATTCATGGTTATGGCATAGAAAATTAGGACATGCAACATGAGTATTTTGGAAAAATTGGTTTCAAAGGATCTAGTTAGAGGTTTGCCTAAAATAAAGTTTTCAAATGATAAAATTTGTGATGCTTGTGCAAAAGGCAAACATAAAAGAGCTTCTTTTAAACCTATTAATGATGTTTCAACTAGTAGAGTTTTACAATTGATCCATATGGATCTCTTTGGTCCTATTAGAACTACTAGCTTGGGTGGAAAATCATATGCATATGTTTTAGTTGATGATTACTCTAGATACACTTGGGTTTTATTCTTAAGTACCAAAGATGAGGCTTTAGAAAAATTCATCACATTTTAAAAAATTACTCAAAATGACATTGGTCAAACTATTTCTCACATTCGAAGTGACCATGGAACCGAATTTCAAAATTTAGGTTTTGAGGATTATTGTAACTCAAATGGTATTAGCCACAACTTTTCAGCTCCTAGAACACCTCAACAAATGGGGCTGTTGAAAGGAAAAATCGAACTTTAGAGGAAATGGCTAGAACCATGCTTTGTGAAAACAATTTGTCAAAATACTTTTGGGCAGAAGCTACTAATACGGCTTGCTATATTATAAACAGAGTAATGATTAGGCCTATTTTGAAGAAAACTCCTTATGAGATTTTAAAATCCAAAAAGCCTAACATTATCTATTTTCATCCATTTGGTTGCAAATGTTTTGTTTTAAACAATGGAAAAGATAATCTTGGCAAATTTGATGCTAAAAGTGATGAAGCTATTTTTCTAGGATATTCTTTAAACTCTAAAGCTTATCGTGCATTTAATAAAAGAACCTTAGTTGTTGAAGAGTCTATTCATGTGGTTTTCGATGATAACCTCCTTCCGAGGAAAGGTTCTTGTGATGATGATGATGTAGGGATTTTTGAAGCCAATGATGGTGGACAAACATCAAAGGTGGATGAAGTTCCAACCAAAGAAGAAGAAGCACAAGATCCACCTCTAGAAGCCTTGAGAGATATGAATCTAGAGGAAAAAGAAGTGAGCTACCCAAGAGAGTACAACTATGTCAAAGGTGGTGAGATTTTGGGTGATCCATCCAAAGGGGTAACCACTAGACTTTCTCTTAAAAATGCATGTAATGTAGCATTTATCTCATGCGTAGAGCCTAAGAATGTTAAAGAAGCATTAAATGATGATTATTGGATAATGGCCATGCAAGAGGAATTAAATCAATTTGAGAGAAGTCAAATTTGGACATTAGTTGATAGGCCTAGTAATAAATCTACTATAGAAACTAAATGGGTTTATAGAAACAAACTAGATGAGAGAGGTAACATAGTGAGAAACAATGGTAGACTTGTTGCTCAAGGTTACACTCAAGAAGAGGGAATCGATTTTGATGAAACCTATGCACCCGTAGCAAGAATGGAAGCCATTAGGATGCTACTAGCATTTGTATATTATCACGAATTTAAGCCTTTTCAAATGGACGTAAAAAGTGCATTTTTAAATGGTTTTATTAATGAAGAAGTGTATGTAGAACAACCACCCAGTTTTGAAGATCCAAATTACCCAAACCACGTGTTTAGACTTTCAAAAGCTTTACATAGTTTGAAACAAGCTCCTAGAGCTTGGTATGAGAGATTATCAAATTTCTTAATTGAAAAAGGTTTTAACAAAGGAAATGTGGACACTACACTCTTCATTAAAAGAATTGGTAAAGACATAGTAGTAGTTCAAATATATGTTGATGATATAATTTTTGGTTCTACTAATGAAATGTTTTGCCAATATTTTGCTAAGTTGATGCAAGGCGAATTTGAGATGAGCATGATGGGGGAGCTTTCATTTTTCTTGGGGCTCCAAGTTAAACAAAGGAATGAAGACATCTTCATCAATCAAGCCAAGTACATCAAGGACATGCTCAAGAAGTTTGGCTTTGAGAGTGTGAAACCTCAAGCCACACCAATGAGCTCTTCCACAAAGCTTGACAAAGATGAAGGAGGTAAGTGTGTAGATTTAAAGCTTTACTGCTCTATGATTGGATCATTGCTTTATCTTACCGCAAGTAGACTCGACATCATGTTAAGTGTTTGCTTGTGTGCTAGATTTCAAGCTAGTCCTAGAGAATCACACCTTATACCCGTTAAGAGAATCTTTAGGTACCTTAGAGATACACCTTGTTTAGGTCTTTGGTATCCTAGAGAGTCTTCATTTAACCTACACGACTTCTCGGATGCGGATTATGGGGGCTGTAAGATATATAGGAAAAGTACCTCCGGTACATGTCAATTCTTAGGTAGCATGCTTATATCTTGGTTCTCTACGAAACAAAATAGCATAGCATTATCTACCACCGAAGTCGAATATATATCCGTAGGAAGTTGTTGTGCTCAAGTCCTTTGGATGAAGCAACAACTCTTAGATTATGGAATTGATGTAGGTACCATCCCCATTAGGTGTGACAACACTAGTGCCATTTGTCTCTCTAAGAATCCTATCCAACATTCTAGAACCAAACACATAGAAATAAGGCATCATTTCATTAGAGATCATGTCTTGAAAAATGATGTAGTTCTAGAATATGTAGGCACCTTGAACCAATTAACGGATATTTTTACCAAACCATTAGTTAAAGAGCATTTTTGGTCTCTTAGGAGAGAGTTAGGTTTAACCAACCTCCCTTGACCCTTAGAGTCTCTCTTTGTCTTAAAAATATGCTTAAATTTGTTTGATTAATTGCCTTTGTGATTTTGCTCCTATATACATATATGATTGTTGCTATGGGGAGTATGTACCTATTTATGCTCATACATAATGCTCTCATATCATTCACATGCATTTTAATTCAATTAGAATCGAATTTCTGAGCAACCTGCAGCCAAAATTGACATTTTTGGCACAGGTGTATCGATACGGTGATACTCGTATCGATACGGGTCGTTTACAATCGTTTCGATACAGGTGTACCTGTACCGGTACGCATAGCGTATCGAAACGGCCTCATAAGCATTTCGGTACTGGGTTCGATACGCCACATCGGCGTACCGATACACGTTCACGGCTAGGCAGTTTTTAAGGGCTTTAAATGAGGTTTTTCACTTTTATTCAAACACCAACTTATTTCCAAACCCTAGATACGAGTTTCTCTATAAAAGCCTCTCAATCCCTCATATTTTCCCACACATCTCCTAAAAATTATTGAGGGCTTTTTGTTTTTACATCGAACACAAGCTACAATCATCAAGTTTGTGCATCTAAATCACTTTATTCATCCTTAATCTCAACTTCAAGGTATAAACCCTAACCTTTTTCTTTTTAATTTTTGTACATATATATACATTCTTTTTGTACTATAATCATAGATTTAGAACCTATATAGTACTGTTTTCAAAATTTTTGTAAAACTTTTTCAAATCTAAATTTTTTTTATTCGAATATAAAATTATATTGTATAATTTTTAACACTGTTTTTCAAGTTTTTCTTTACCAAAAATTCTTTTTACACTTGTATATATTTTTAAAATATATTGTATATTTTTTTAATAATACCTTGATTATTGAAATTAATTTTTGGATCGAATGTGTTGATTTATGCATACATCGTTTTTGGTTTGATTTTGTTTTCAGACTATGGGCCCTAAGAAACGAGCACGAAAGAAAATTGCCTCTAGTTCACATTTTCCGCATCCTCTTCCCAATCATGTTGGTAATAGACTCAATCTTACCCACATTTATCAAAATTGTTTTAATGAACCTCAATATCCAGATTTCATGGAATATTTTAAAGAATTTCAAAGTTACAAAATTCATCCCGAACATGCTACTTCAATCCCATTTTTATCATCCGAAAGGTTTAAATTCGAATATCTTTCGTTAATGCACGAATGGAAATTCATGGCCTTTTTTAGTATACCCGGGATTTTATACCGAAATCTTATTTTAATCTTCTATTCCAATGCCCGGTGTATTTTTAATGAGAAGAAAACTTTGGTTGTTGCCATTGAATCCTATTTAATGGGTAAGAAATTTCGAATCGATTCAAGTGTTTTAGCAAACTTTTTGGGTCTTGAGGATACGGGAATAGATGATTAGAGTGCGTTAGGACATGTCCTTAGTGGTTCCGTGACCGTTCTTAATGCCCATGGCCGTATCTTGCATCTCATGATCACTTGGTGGTTTCGTCCATCCGATGGGAAATACTCTACCATCCGCCAGGTTGATGATTTTTGGATTCGATGCTTTCGAGAGAAGAGACGACCCAACCTTGCTCAGATTATGTTTGACGAGATCGTCTTCCTTGTTCAACATCGCCATACCTCATTGGATACATCATTCACATACGGTACGGCCTTGAGCTTTATCTTCCATAAGACGGGTATTGATTGTTCATATGATCTTCCAGAACCTTTCACGGATCCAATCGATGAGCGTTCTCTCTGTCGTGCCAAGTTCACCTATTTTAATGGAGAATGGGTCTGTAACACCAATCTTCCGAGAGGTGTTCAGCCCGAACCGGTGGAGGCTTCTCAAGCGGCTCAAGTTCCACAAGCTCTGGTGGCCCAACCGAATCAAGATGCTCTCATGGCTTTCCTTAATGAGAAATTCATAAATTTGAACACCAACATTGCTTCTTTGCAATCAACCATGGATTACGGGTTTGCCGCATTTTACACACGCTTCATTTCCTTGGACGAAAGAGTAGTGGCTATTGAAAATCGACAAAAATCTATGGACCTAACTCTTAACGCCTTTCATGGTGTATGGTGTCAATCCCATAGATCTTCAGCCACAAATGTTGATGAGGATGAGGATGAAGATGATGAAGACGATGGAGACGATGACATGGACTCTTAGACATCTTGCATCTCATGGCATATCATATTAGGATTTAGGTTTTGCACCTTTATTTAATTTATGAAGTACTATGCTTTGTTTTTTATTTGGCTTATGCTTTTAGGATTTGAGTTGGATTGAACTATGTTGCTTGGACTTTTATTTGATCTTTAATGTTTCTATTGCTTATTTAATTGCTTGGAGTTGTTATTGTTCTCTTGTCTTATCCCTATTACATTGCTTTTGATCTAACAAAAAGGGGGGAGTTTTAAAGAGCCAAATTTTTATTATAGCCTTAAATTAAGGGGGAGTTTTATAATACTTAAAAATTTTCACTTTGGTTTTGTTATATCAAAAAATGGGAGATTGTAAAACCTATGTTTGATTTTGATATAACAAATTGTTTAAGGACTAAATTGCAAAGGAAAATAAATTTTTAAGTATTCAAATGTCTCACAAAATGACAAGAAAAAGTTTTCCAAAGTTATAAACTTAAACCCAAAAATTTCTTAAGTGTTTTCAATCAAAAAATGCACAAATACGCCCAGGCGTATCGATACACCCCTTGGTGTTTCGATACAGTTTTTAGCTACTGGAATTTGTTTTTGCAAAGTGTACCGATATGGCTTAGCCTGTTTCGATACGGCCTTCATCTGGGTAAACATTTTAAGTGTAGTGTTTCGATATAGCTCACACCTGTTTAGATACGGTTTGAAATCTGGATTTAAGAGATTTACACTCGTACCGATACGGTACACTATATTTCGATACGGTTTGAAATATATTTTTAAGGAATTTCAAAACGTACCGATACGGTTAACCCCGTATCGATACGGTCTATCAAGATCTTCAAATATCCTTGCATTAAATTTTTCGACCGTTGCATGTCAGTTATTGGAATCCTTAAAATTTAAATTTCAGTTAACCCGTACCGATATGCCCCTATGCGTATCGATACACTTTTTCATCCAGGATTCCAGTGAGCAAAATTCGTACCGATACGGCCCTGCCGTTTCGATACGCCCCCATTTTAACACTAAGATCGTTTCGATACGGTCTCCCATGTATCGATACGACTTGTACAACGGCTATAATTTTGTTGTAACAGGTATCGATACGGGCCTTCGTGTACCGATACGGGCCTTCACCAAACAACATTTATTGCGAGAAAGATGGTCCTCAACAGCTCTATTGATGGCTTCAACCACCCAAACAACTAGAATTCAATGAGAGGGTATAAATACAAGTCTCTAATGCTACAGCAACAACTAATGAACCTAGATTGAACAACATTCAAGCTCTCAAGCAAAAATCCAACCCTTGTGTTCTTAGAGTCAAATCTTTGTACCCAACTTGTGTTCTTCATTGTAATCTTTTATTTCAAGTTTGGGGTTGAGTGTTCTTGTAATTTTTGGGCAAATATATACCTTGTGAGGTCATTTTCTCTTTTCCATTTTCTTTCTTGTAAAAGAGTGATCTTGGATCAAGCTTTGATCGGTTGTAACGGTTGCCTCCTTAGCCTAGAAAAGGGGAAGAATTTCTTAGTGAAATTGGTTGAAAATCCTTAGTAGGAAGCTAAGGTAGTGGACGTAGAGCTTGTTAGAAGCTTGAACCACTATAAATCATTGTGTCACATTGTCTATCTTTTAGATTTACTTCCATACTTTTTAAAATAGCCAATTCACCCCTCTTGGCCAACATCGTCATTGATTGATCATCTCAACATTTTAAAAAAATTAAAAATTTTAATTAGACCCTCACATTTTAAAAATAAGTTTCTCATTAAATCCCTCAAAATTTTTAAAAATTTCTATTAAACCTCTAAAATTATGAAAATTGTGATTAGGCCCCCTCAAGTTATACGGTCAAGACCCGCCACTGGCGATGAGATACAAAAAACTGATAAATTAAATCGAAGTTCATATATATATTCTCCACCGAAACAATTTTATATTAAAAAAATATTTCTGAAAATATAACCGGAAAGATGACCAAAATCAGTTGAGGTAAAATAGTAACCGGAAAGATGACCAAAATCTGTGTGTCAATCACCAACCTAAGCCCTGCAACTTGCATGTAGGAAATGTCCTTTAATTGCCTTCAAATTGACCTAAACGGATGGGAGACGCTAAGATTTTATATTTATAGGCTGTTTCTTTAGCTTTTTTGACCTTGAAACCAAATTTTCAATGTTCAAATTGCAAACGATGAGACAATTTTGATAATGACAGTAAACAGACTCCTAACTGGATTACTACTGTTGCCTAACTATACATGGCTAAAATGGTAGAGTATAAATAAGAGAAGCTGTTGGGTTGTTCAATTCATATCAGGCTAATGAAACCAAGTCATGCATGTATGCATACATATTCATACCTATTTATGTATAAAGGGTGTCTGAATATATTTATATGATGAGTCCGAGCCTTATCCCAATCAATAGAATGTAGCATTTAGTAGATCCGATTCGAGCTCAAATTGATTCATACCGTAACCTTTTAAAATATAGCATTTGGTAAATTTTCAAGTTTTAGCACATTTATGACATTCATGTGTATATGTATGTAGGTATAAAAGGTTTGAATACAGTGAAGGAGATTAATTAGACAAGGCCAATTTTGCTTTCTATAATAAGGCTAAGGTTATTGTCTTTTTGCCTAGGAATAGAAACAATATAATTCAATATATGTGAAAGATACATCTTGACATAAAGCTGCCTGTTTATATTTATAATCTTATCAAAGTTCTCAATCATGCAAAGAAAAATGGATGAAATAATTGAGAAATCTGTGAAGGGTGGTGGAGACAGATCTACTACATTTCAAAACCATTTCTTATCAATAATATTAAAAAGAACAATAAAAGTTGTCTCCCATTACATAATTTCTTTATTAGCAAAATATGATTAAAAGCAGCTTATTTATCACACTTCAAATTAATTAGACAAAAGTCTTAATTTAAATTCCCAATGCCCTATTAAAACAAGGTTTCTTTTTCACAACCATTTGGTGTATAGTCAACATAAAGTTTCTTTTTTCATAAACGGGCGTCATGTATCCCTTTTAAGAACCCTAAATTTTAAACTTTAAATTATAACCTTTAAATCATAAAATCAGTTCTCAAACCTTAAAATCTTACCATAAACATTAAAAATCTAATCTTAAACCTTAAAATTAGACGATTGTACTACCGTCGACACATGGAATATTTGCTTTTAAAACAATAAATGCAATGAAATGCCCTAAAAATATGTCACCCTATTAACATATCTCCAGCTATAATTTAAAGTTATCCCCGTCGTGAAAGAGTAACAACTAAGCAATGTCAAAACATTCCTCGCAACACCAAACTTGCTATATAGCAGCGCTTTTCGTGACGTTTTTTGAGTAAACACCGCTAAATTTGTAAATATTGCGGCATTTTATTTACAAACGCCACAAAACTACAAATTTCGTTGCGTTTTTAGTAAAACGCCGCTATAGAGTGATATATAGTGGCGCTTTTTGATAAAATGTCGCGAACGACGGGTACTAAAGTGGCGTTTGTTGAAGAAATGCCGCAAAAGAATTCATATAGTAAAAAGTGCCATTTTGTGGCATTTTGTAATAAACGCCACAACAAGTGTTGTTCTTTAGTGTCGTTTTTAAACAAACGCCGCAATATGTTTCGTGGTGGTGGCGTTTTTGTACGAAACGTCGCAAAAAAATTTGTTCTTTTGGTGGCGTTTTTATACAAACGTCGTAATAAGTTTCGTTGGGGGTGGCGTTTTTGTAAGAAACGCCGCAAAAAGTTTTATTCTTTAGTGGCGTTTTTATACAAATGCCGCAATAAGTTTCATTTTGGTAGCGTTTTTTCAAAAAACGCCGCAAAAAGTTTTGTTTTGTATGTTTCGTTTTGGTGGCATTTGTTTTTATAAACGCCGCAAAAAGTTTTGTTTGTAGTGGCGTTTGTAACAAAACGACACAATAAGTTTCGTTTTTGCGGCGTTTGTAAAAACAAACGCCGCAATAGGAAAAACTCATCGTTTTAAATTTGATGATTATAACTCACTCTCAGACACTCTCTCACCTCACCCTGATCCCCAAATCTCTTTCGACAGTGTTTTCTCTCGTCACTCTCTCTCGTCGTAAAACCCTCTTTCGTCGATGATAGCGAATTAATTTTTTCCCTTTTAAGGTGTCTGTACAATTTTCGTCTGTGTATATTTACATGTGTTTTTATTTTTGGAAGAATTCATTTCTAGGGTTTCCGTACGGAACTTTCGATTCTAATCATCGGTAATCTATGTTATCTTAATCCATCTTCTTTAAAAGCTGGCAATCGAATTATTTATTTCGTAGTTCTTCAAATTTTAGATTCTTTATTGTCGCATAAGTTCTCAACTTTTCATTTTTCTTTCCTCCTCTTTTCATTGATGGTGACTCTGTTGCCACTATTTCAATTTAACTTTTATCCCTTCAAGCAATATATAATTAATTAACAACGAAGTGATAAACTTTTCATTGTTGTTTAGCTCTTTGTTTTTTATTTCTTTTATTTTTTTGCTTTATTGTGTTACTGTATAAACAAATAGCAAAATGTTATATTATAATAGCTCTGTCGCAAAGCAAACAATTTAATGAATTAATTGATGATTTATTTGCTTATTCCTCAAAGTTGTATAACATACCTGGTTTACAAGCAAAGGTCTTCACTTCAGCATGGTAAAGAATCTTATTTGAGGATTGGTGTTCGAATTTCTAATGATGTCACTTGTTTTAAGATAGGAAAGGAGATCATGTTGGTTTAAATTTAAGATCTGAATAGCATACGAGACCCATGAATTTGGTTTTTGCTTGATATGGAAAATTAATAATGGTGGTTTAGATTGTATCTCTTTTATTTGTGTTCATCAAACTACTGATTCTATTTAGAACTCTGAATATTGGACAAAATGATGTGAATAATCGAATATGTAGAAGTTGATGTTAATTGATTTTAATTCTTATTTGAGGATTGTTTTTTATTGCTTTTCATGATAAAAAGCTTCACTTTTATTCTAAAGGCACCTCCTGCTTCTGTTTTGTTACTTAAGGCAGCAGGTATATTGTATATATACTTCTTTGCTAATTGCTTTATCACTTATTAATGAGTAAATAGAATTGTTTATTGGTATCTTCTTTAGATATGATGTGTTCTGATGTTTTTATATTGGGGATAATTTCATGTGTTCTAGTTTAGCATTGACTTTTTTTTCTTCATTTTTATGCTTGAATTTAAGTTCTTGTTCAAGGTAAACTAGTGAAATTGAAGTAATTGTAGCATAGTTTGTTCTTTAAGGGGTTGGAACCATCTGGTATTTTCAAATTTCAATATATATGCACGTGTGGAGCAAGCTGTTGCCAATGATTTGTACTCGGTGCTTTTGTTGTACATGGTTCTTCTGCATTCGATTCACTGCACTCAGTTGAATAACATTAGTAGATTTGTTGAGAACTTAGTAGATTTGCTGTCGAATACATACATTAATAGTATTGTTGTCAATAGTTATTAAAATTGTTGTTTGTTTATTACAGATATAATGTCTAGGGAAAAATTAAGTGATATGCGGATTGTTCAAGTTTCTCGAGCGGAGGAAATAATAAATAATAAGGAATTATCTGGTATTGGATCTTTAGAAGTTCCAAAATTATACCAACTTCCTCATGAGGAGCGCGTGAAATTTTCAAGAAACGATGTCGGTCAACTTATTGGGGCAGAAGCAGGTGTTCTGGACAATGTTTAACCTATTGACAGAATTATTTTTGGGTTCGTTCATGTTTTGTTTATTTTACTGAACAATGTTTAACTACATTTCACTTTAATGTTATAGATTTAGATTTATTTTTGTTAAGTATTTTTACTTATTTTTTGTAATTATTTTTCAAATTTGTTGTTATTGGATAATGTTGCAAGTTAAATTTGGGTAGTACGTATTTAAAATGTTGTTTGGAAAAGGTAGTGAGCTTAGTGGTGTTTGCAGTGAAAACGACACTGTAAATCATGACATATCGTACAAATGTCGTTAAAGAGAAGGAATTGGCGACGTTTTAAATATCAAACGTCACGATAGAACACGATCTATTGCGGCGTTTCTTGTAAAAAGCGCCATTGAAAATCACGAGATACTGCGGCGTTTGTATTTCAAACGCTGCTAAAAATAACATATTAGCGGCGTTTTGAATATCAAACACCGCTATAGAACACGATCTTTTGCGACGTTTTTCTTACACAAACGTCGCTAACGTTTGCGACGCTATTTCAACGGCACTTTTTGCAGCGCTTTTTTTATCGCCAGGAAATTTTTAACGGCCTAAAAAATGCCACTATAAAATTAAAAAAGTACCGCTAAAAATATGTTTTGCTATAGTGCAGGTTTATTTGGGAAATAATCATATAAATTGTTTTTTAGCTTTCAAATATATATAGAGAGAGAAAAGTCTATTGTATTTATGAGTGCATCTAGAATGTTGAGGCTAACTGTATTTTACAAGTTATTTACTTTTAACCTATTAAAAATATTATGCCATTGTGTTATGTTTGTATTCGTATTATTTTTAAACCTATCATAATAATATTTAAGGTATTGAATGCATAACTTTTGGCATACTTATAATTTACCACATAACTTTTAACACATTTATATATTTGTGTCATGCTCATAACTTTTATTAGATTATATTTTTTTTCGTTGTCTTTTGTCTAGTAATCATGTTATGTCAATAAACTATAGGTAAAATAGACACTATCCAATTTATTAATATGCAGACACAAAATTGTTTGGGATGTAAGGATTTAAAAAAATTTAGGTAGGTGAGAACAAATAATAAATGTTAATTCTCTTTTAAGGAGTGGCAATATTCAGTTGTGTTAATTTGAGATGGATGTCTCTAAAAGTGGACCTCGAAAAAGTTTTTGACAGACTACGATGGGATTTCATCTCTGACACCCTAATTGATGCGGGGTTCACTCCGGGCCTGAGGCGTATAATCATGCATTGCGTCACCTTCTCGAGTTTTCAGGTGCAATGGAATGGTGGTCTTATTGATTCTTTCACACTGGGGAGAGGGATACGTCAGGATGACCCTCTCTCGCCGTACTTATTTGTTCTACCTATGGAACGGTTGGGACACAGTATTTTAGCCGTTGTGGCCTTGAAATCGTGGCATCCTTTCCGGTTTGTGAAGGATGGGACCTCCTTGTCTCACTTGTTCTTTACGGACGACCTCTTATTATTCGCGCAAGCTGATATTCGCCAAGCCACTGTGATAAATGATACTCTACGCTACTATGGAGTCTAGTCTGGTCATCGGGTTAGTACGCGCAAATCCCAAATATTCAATTCACCTAATGTATCTGAGGGTATGCGACATGACATCAGTGCTATTTTGGGCTTTCAATCGGTGGAATGCTTTGGGAAATATCTGGGTGTCTCGGTTCTAAACCGACGCATTAAATGCTCTGATTTTGACTTCATTCTTGATAGTTTGCGTGCAAAACTGAATGGTTGGGCATCTCGGAGACTCGGACCCTATCGATGGCGGGGAGAGTGACGTTGGCAAAAGTTGTTCTTTCAGCCATTCCAGTTTACTATATGCAAACAATGGCATTTCCAAAAGGTGTCTGTCGCGACATTGAGTGTATAATCTGTCGCTTCATATGGGGATCCTCTTCGGATGCTCCTAAAGCCTCTCTTGTCAACTGGGAAGCCATATGCCAGCCGATGATTAATGGGGGCCTTGGCTTTCGAAGCTTTCATGGCTAGAACGCTGTTTTCATTCAGAAGCTTGGATATCTCTTGATTACAAAACCAAGTGCTCTCTGGGTAAAGTTATTGAGAGAAAAGTATAAAGTGACTGAGGCCTTCCCTTGCTCTATCTCTCGAGTCACCTACAGCCCATTTTGGCGTGCTATCTCGAACCATTGGGATGCCTTGCGCTCCAACATTGCTTGGTCACTGGGTATTGGGTAATGGTCATTCTGTTGACATTTTAGAGGATGTTTGGATTCCCGCGCTCGGGCCACTACGCAACCATGTTCAAGTCCCCCAAACAATTTATTGTCACTTTCATTTGCATCTCTTCTGGATAGTGATGGACTCTGGGGTGTTACGAAGCTCTCTACAGTGTTTACGGCAAAAGCAATTCCCCATATTTTGAATGTTAAGCCCCCAGAACCTGATGATATACCGGATTTATGTATCTAGAGGTGGACAGCGAACCATGATTTCGAGCTCAAATCTGCTTACACCACCCAGGTAGCCTCGACTTGGGATGTCACTGATCCTTTTTGGAAGCATATATGGCAGCTACATGTCCCACAGCGTGTGAGATTTTTTCTTTGGCTTGCCTTTCGGCAAAAGCTCATGACGAACCTTAAACGGTGTAAGCGATCTTTCTCATCCGACCCAAGCTGCCCTCTCTGCCACCTTGCTGATGAATCGATTATCCATGTCCTTCGTGACTGTGAGGATGTCCAACATGCATGGCGATCGATTATACCTCAAACCCTTGTAAGCACCTTCTTCTCCCTCCCTTTGCGTGACTGGTTTTGCCAAAACCTTTGCTCGAATCTAATGAAACATGAGTGGGGTGTTCCATGGAAGATTACTTTTGCGTCCATATCATGGCAAACTTGGAAGAACCGGAATGAATGGGTTTTCTCCCAAAGTAACTCGTCTACAGCGTCTCTATTGTCCAAGGATATTCTGTGGGCTCGATATTATTATGATGGTTGGATCTCGGGCACACCTGTAGTTGCCGCGCCTTATGTCTTGCGTCTCTTGCCCCATTGGCGCAAACCGGATCCAGGTTGGTTATGCTTAAACGTTGACGGGGCTATTTTGCCTACTTTGGGTGCTTCTGCAATCGGTGATTTATCGCGTGACCACGAGGGGAATTGGATTCTTGGTTTCTCGAAGTACATTGGCCATTCTGATATCCCACAGGCCAAACTCTAGGCTATTTACACAGGCCTTCAACTAGCTTGGAACCATGGGGTTCAGGTGCTCCAGCTCCAGTCTGACAGCAAGCAGGCGCTCCAGCTCCTCCAGGACCCTCGCACTCCGGTCAGTACCTTGTCTCTAGTTCGTGGCATCTGCAAACTCCGTGCTCGCAACTGGATGGTAGATTTTTGTTGGACACCAAGAGAGGGTAACATGCCAGCTGACATGCTTGCCAAGATGGCCGATCACACATGTTGGTCACAACCTTGTTTGAGGAACCACCTGCTGCGCTGCGACCTTTACTTCACACGGACTCTCTACCCTCCTCCGAGTTGTAAACCCTTCGAGTGTCTCTTTTAATTAAAAAAAAAGTGTTAATTTTATTTATAATATTATTTTATATTAAATTTATAAAATAAAAATATTTTCTTTAAAAATTTTGGGGTGTCATATGACCTCCCTTTAGCTAAGGAGGCTCACGTTAACATGTATTCATGTTGGTGTTATATTTTATTGGATATTTATATGTTTATTTATTTGTGTAAACTTTGATATGTTTGTATATCCGTATAATATTTATGCTTTCTATCATGTGGTGTTATATTTAACAATTTTTTAATATTACATTCACGTCGCATAATCATGTTAAGTCTAAAATTATTAAATGGTCATCAACTTTAATATTCTAAATTCAGATGTTTTACATAATTTGTCATAATTATTTAATTTAGAGTTTAGATTTATTTGATTAAAATAAATTTTATATAAATATAAATAGTATACTCAAAAAGGATATAATAATTAAATTAAACATATAAATCTATAAACCCGCAACTTTGCGTGGGTATAATCCTAGTGAAATTTTAATAATTTCGTTGTATAAAAATCTCTTGTTCATAATTAATTATTCAAAAATTTGATTTGGGAGGGAATAATAAACATATTTGGTTAAATTAAGTTATATGTGGTTAATTCATACCAACAAGTGTCGAATATAGTGTTAAGACACATAGCACTCTGAAAGGAAGAATCTGAGTTTGAGTATTAGGAATAATATTATCGGGAGAGGCAGCCACATGCCTCCAAGGAAAAATATTATTAAGAATTATTCATACGAACAAATGTCGGATATAGTGGTGAAACACATAAGTTGTAAAATGAATATGAAATATATATATAAAAAAAAAACATATATACAGCTGATTCATTCTCTCCATCACTAAAATCCATTTAGGGTGCAGCAATCAAAGATGCAGTACTTTGGTATAAAAATTATATTCCATACATGCTTGAATGATATGAAAAGGACCTAAAATTCAATCTATGGTCCCGCCAGTTTTTTTTTCCTTTCAATTTTGTCGAGTTTAAGTTGAAAATTGAAATATATAGAGGCAACGTGAAACTCATGCAATAGTCAAAGCGTTTATCCGATATGTGTGTTCCTTAGTTCATTGATGTTTCACTCTCAATCTGGTCAGTTTACGTATTGATAGATTTCTGCCAAGAATTTTGTCAGGAAAATTATTTGATACACTTGCACGAAATATTGTTACGATTGTTGGAATAATTCACGTAACGATGTTAAAACAGGTTAACTGAAAATAAAATGCACCATTTACATAGTTGGCTATGTATGCAGAACTTCACTAAAATCAAATTCATGTATATAAAATTAGATCGGATTTGAATAAATATAAAACACATTAATATCATATGTAAGCTTAATTCAAGTTGATGGCTTGTATGTATGCATGTATGTATATATGTATAATATAAAATTGAAAAGTGTGGGGTTATAAACGTTTTTCCCTCTGCTTGCCAAAACGTCTAATCCTCTCTCTCTTCTTTCTTTTGCTTTTCTTTTTTGGGTTAATTTTTCTTTGAAAAAAAGCTTTTAGAATTTCGATTTTGTAAAAGTATCAAACAAAGGGAGTTGCTTTCACACAGTTTGGAATGACAAAATTAAATAAATATTTCTTTTTTCGAAAATTATCTAGAAAAATAACTTTCATCAAAGTTTATATAGAAAAGTATTCTTCTTTCAATTCACATAAAGTAAACTTGCGTTTAGTCAGAAGCGAGTTTTAAACTCGTGCTTAATTAAAAGCGAGTTCTGTGTAAAAAGAACTCAATAAATTAAATTTTTATTTCTTACGTACCTATTTAATACGGAACTCGCGTTTAGTTAAAAATAAGTATAAAATTTACTTTTGGCTAAACGCGAGTTTTATCCTACTTAGGTCGAAAATAAAAGTATTTTTTACATAATTTTAATTGGAAGTTATTTTTCTAAATAATTCTTGGAAAAAGTAATATTCATTTAATTTTTCCGTATAGACTGATACGCGACACAATACCTTTGGCAGTTCAATTATTGAAATTAAATTCAAACATTGAAAAGTATTGCACCAGTTTGATTTAGACTCGGATTCATGAAATTCAGTAAACTTAGAGGACAAGTAGAACCAAAACTCCGTGATTTTCGTATGACAACCTTAGATTTTACTGCACGTCTATTCATCCAAATGGAACCATCAAAGCGGAAAGTATTGAATTAAAAACATACATTACTTGTATATTAGCTTTATATTGACGTAATCACAATAAATGCACATAATATTTAATTGGATAGTCACTTTGATTTTTATTCGACGTTTTATTTTGGGTCAAAATGATTCTTCCGTAAATAAAAATTGTTAGTCAACTACCAATAAATAGATTAAAATTACTTGACAGAATAAAACATCAATAGAAAATAAATTTATATTTTATATAATTTTATAAAATTATTCTTTGACTGATGTGTTACTCTGTCAAGTTAGTACCTTTGTCAATATGATATTGTTATGTCAGTATGTATTGTTATTGGGTTTGTCACATCATTCAATTTTTTTTATTGTTAGTTGACTAATAGTTTTCATATATAAATAGACTATTTTGGCCTAAAATGGAACGTTAATGGTTAAAGTGCTTCAAGAAAAATATGAAGAAATGTGACTATCCAATCAAACATTAAAGTTTTTTTGACATTATACTTTTTAAATTTTATGTAAAAGATAATATCTTGTAAAATTCTATAATAGTTAATTTTGGTGGACGGATCATATAAGATCAATATATGCGTTAAAAAATTCATCCACTTTAAAAGGGAAACGAGCGCAATCCTTATTGAAACAATACAACGCCTAACAACCCCAAGGAAACTCGACACCTTTCTCGAGTACGACACCAAATCCAAATGTCCCCTACCAATCTTACTAGGGAACAAACTACACTCAACGGGCTGCCCCATACCATAATCAGCAGCTCCTAGATGGTCATGCAGATACCCAACGCCAATACAAGATAACAATCCAAACATGTGCCCCTGTGAAATCGAAACACAGATGCATGACCACGCATACAAGTGCATAAGCAAGCAAAACAGAACCACCCGCATCATGCGAATCAAATACAGAAAAGTAAACCGCGACAACACAACCTAGAAGCGCCACCCGAAATCTTTTTCACCATCAGGCCAAATACCTTCCATCGATTCTCTACTCCCATTATTACTATTATCGGCTGTACTAACGCAACCAGCTCTATTCATTGGTGAGCTTCGAACACCCGTAACGATCGCCTAAAGAAAGCCAACCATTCCCTATGTTCGAAAGCACTAGGTCGCGTGCAAACAACAACCAAAGCCAACTTGTCTTGTGCAATTGCAAATAACCGAGGGTATATTAATGACCCTTCTCACGGCCCTCGATAATCTTTGCAATATCCTTCACTATCTCGTCCTCGTTACCCACCGTTGCCACCCCAACTAACTTCCCCAGATTCAGAGTCCAATCGTTTACGATTAATAAAATTTGAATCGGTAAGCGAACAATCGGCAAACTTCTCTACCTGTACAGCGTTTCTCGGTCTGCCCCTCGATTTCTTGGACCACAATGCCTCAGCCACACAACGTTCCTCAGAACCCAATCCCTTGAGCACAATATCTTTCACCTCGCGCACCTTTCGTGGCACACTGTGATAATCAACAACTCGGTGAATTACTTTTTCTCCGTGTGTGTTCGTTTCTTTTTCAAGTTGATACCCGACCCATAGAAATGTTAACAATCCAGTGCTTTTGCAGCGAAGTTCTTCAAAGCCATGATAATGTAATGATGGGTAATGGAGAAGAAGTTGATGGGTAAATTGTTAAAAATTAGTATTTTTAATTTTATTTAGGGGTCATATTGATATTTTAGCTAAAGTCCATGGGTCAAATTAGTATTTTATCTAAAGATTATGATCAAATTAAAAATTAACCCATTTATAACACAAGTGATTAAAACATTACTTTTTTGAATTTGATGAACAAAAATAAACACTTATGAAACAAAAGTGACCAATCCTATAGTTTACCCTTTTTATAGATAGTAAGATGTTTGGGTGGTAAACATAACTCTAGAAAAGGAAAGCCGTACATACAATAGGTATAATGCTAAAAATACCTCTAATCTTTGATTGAATGGTCAGTTTGGTCCTTATTTTTTAAAAACAATTTATCCCTCAATATTTTATTTTAGGTCAAAATAGTCCATCGTGAATGAAAACTATTTGTCAACTGACGATAACAACTTGAAATGACTTGGTAGAATGACACATTAGAAGAAAAAAATATTTATATTTTACACAAATTTTAAAATTATTTTTTAACCAATGTGTCATTCTGTAAAGTCGGCACATTTGTTTATATAGCACTGCTATCACGGCATACACTGCCATGTAAGTTTATCACATCATTTTAAGCCATTTACTGTTGGGAGACTAACAGTTTTTATCCATATAAAAACTACTTTAACTCAAAATAAAACGTTTAAAGCTAAATTACTTTAAAAATATAAACTAAAATAATAATTTTATAAAACGTTAAAAATATTTTTTTTTAATATTATGCCAAATAGAATATGAAAAGTAGCGGTAAGTTTTTCATGAAATTCTAGTGAGTGGGTCCATTTTGGCATGCGTTCAAATTCCAAAGCTAGAAATACATTAGACGTGACATAACCAGACTTTGTCGTTGAAATTTAGGTAGCTTTACCCTTCTATTTTAGCATTGACCAAATTTATCATTCCCTCTTCAATATTCTATTTATTATCTCATATTTGAGTTCGAACTCAATATTTAAAAATATTAATCAAAATTAGAAGCATAATGTATTTTATTATTATAAATTCTTGATATAAATCTCTCCTTTTAAAATAAAATATCAAAAAAATATTTGGGGTATATATTTAATCAAATATTACATTTAAAAACAATTATACGAGTCAATTAAATTACATTTTATATTTATTATATGATTTATATTTGGGACTTGTGGTTGTCTATTTCAATAGTAATATTCAAGTTTCAGCTTGAATTAACTCTTTAAAACTATAATATGTCTCGCCATTACACTTAACGACCATTAATAAAAGACTTTGACCTTAATTAATGTTATTTTCACAAATTAGTCTGCTAATAAAAGTTATTAATAAAACTAGATATTTAAAAAATTATTAATATTATAGTTGAACATTTTTATTGGCTTTAACATGCATATAGAAAGTAGAATATAAACAAAAGAAAACTCATTTCCTCGGCTTTCACCAATCTTTCTCTTCTCTTTGACACTAGAGGGCTTTCCAACCTCCTCCAATAATCAAGAAAAATCAGCCTTATTTTCAAGGAAGGGGAAAATAAATTCTTTGGTCCTCCTCTTTCACAGTCCAATTAAAATGCCATTTTTTGTGCCAATTCAAGCCATATTCTTACCCTGAATAGGCCCAAACTTGGCCTAATCAAATCTATTTGCCATATAATCTATCTAGTTTATATCTTGGGTCAACACCTAAATTGTTAACTCAAAAATTTAGGTTGTTACAATATATGTTTCTTTACCAAAATAATATAATTTCAAAATTTCCACCATCAACAACGACTCTTACACGGGTTTTCTTTCGGCCGGATTTCATATGATTAGTATTTTCATTAGATAAATTTTATCTTACTTCAAATTTTTGGCGTTTGATAAAGTAGTGTCGATTTTTTTTTTTTTGAAACCTTTAATTCTATAGGCTCTCATATAACTAACATTGGAAATAAGGGGGGTCCACCAACACTGTTGAGAGTTGTAACTATCGTGTTAAGGATGTGCATGTGACTTAAACCTCTCTCTCTTCCTCTGCTGCTATTTATACACATTTTCCAACTCTTCTTTTTCATTACAAATATTCTTAATCTTCCTCCCTCTTTAATCTTAAAACAATGAAAGGAAACAGCGTTGGGTTTTTAAGCTTTTTGGTCTTAGCTTTTCTTCTTCTTTCTTCCTTGTCAACATCTGCTCGTTTGCTGCTACAAATCAACCATGGTTAGTTTCAACAAATCCCTTGTTTGCACCCTTTTCTTTTCCGAATTTATAATATAGTCCTTGATTTCTGCAAACAGGTGAAGAGGAGGTTAACACAAACGGGATGATCATTCAAGCTGATGCAAAAGAAGACCTCTCAGATGTAAGAAGTTTTATCTTGTATTCTTTTTTTCCTTTCTGGGTTAAATAGTATGATTTTTTTAATATTAAATGGGCTAATTTGAGTTTGTATTATGGGGGGTGTAGCTGATTGGAGCAGAAGAGTGCCAAGAGAAAGATGATGAATGTGAGAAACGAAGGGTGATTCAAGAAGCTCACTTGGATTATATATACACTCAAAAGCATAAGCCTTAGAATAATATTTTATATTAATGATCTATAAAGACAATATAAAAAGGGGTACATATAGTATGTTTACTTTTTGTATGCTCTGTCAAGAGAAAATTGTGAAGCTGCATGAATGGGATGTTATCAAGATAATAATGGAGTGGTATTTGGAGTTTGGATCTATTTTTCTTTATTTCCCAATTCTTTTCTTCTTCTTCTTCTTCTTCTTTTGTATATGCGAGAAATAATAAAAATAACACAAGGCTTAAGGCATAAAACACATAAAACAATGTAACGGCCTGTAACGAATAGCTGATAACGGATTACATTAGTTGATAGCTGATTGTATAAAAGTGTTTGCTAAAATTAACTGATAACTGATAGTTGTTTGATTATTTAAACAAGAAAAATAACATATAAGGATATGATTATATTCGATACTTGTTTAAATAGTTTATTAGTTATCAATATTTTGTATATTAATTAGATTATAAAAAATAATTTTTAATATAACATTACTAAGCATATTTAAAAGATCTATATATTAATTTATTATTTATATAATTATTTTTAATATAATTTAATTAATTATTAAATTTAAATATAAATATAAATGTGTGAGAATAAAAAGAAAAAAAAAGTTAGTTTACAAATGTCACAATGTAAATAAGTGAGGGTGAAGAATTAAAATAGAAAAGGTTAAATTTATGTTATTTGAAATTTTTTGACAATTGTTAAGGGTAAAAGGGTCTTTATAACTCTTATGGTAAAATCTCTAATTTTAAAAAACTAAATTAGAGGTTTCACCCAAATCCGCTATTTACCAAACATGTAAATTAGCAAATTTGATCGGTCAAACCTCTAATATTAGCTCAAACCTCTAATTTTGGTTCAAACTGCTATTTACCAAACATGATCAACATGTAATAACCATTTAATCCATCAGCAAAAGTAGTTATAAACCATATTGATTAGTAAAGCATATGAGCGATGTTTGCTTCTTGTATAAAATGATTTTGAAAAAACAAGTTTGAAGTAGGAAGAGAGCATGTGTATGTAATTTTTAATGATTATTTTCTAGATAGATTAAGCAAAGGCAAGAGGTGCTTAAGCAAGGGATTAAGAGGATATATCAAGTGGTGTCCTCAGGAGGGGTGGATGAAACTTAATACGGATAGGGCGAGAAATAATGACACTGGATATGCGTCTTGTGGAGGAGTGGTTCGTAACCATGAGAAAACCTGAAAAAATGTAATTCGTTAAATTTACTGGAATTTGTTCAGTATTGGAAGCAGAGCTATACCGGCCTCTTTTGTGCTTGGGATCTGGGTGCTAGACGAGTTTGTTGTGGAAGTGAATAGCCTGGAGGCCCTCAACTTTGTGCAAGAAAGGGCTCTTGATCATAGCTATCCCATGATTCGGGCGCATGTGATGGATTTATTGTGTCGAGCATGGAAGAACTCATCTGTAGTATATTTTTCGGAGCAGCAATCAAGTTGCGGATGGCATGACGAAACTCGCACGTACGAATATTTTAAACTGTTCCCGATTTTCTACTCTACTTGTCGAGATTCTACTGATGCTACAGAAAGATGGGACCAGGGGCAAATTTAGCATTGTGCCTCTTAAGTGAGGTGACTTACCATTAAAATTGAAAAAGAAAATGATAATTAGATACTTGGGTTCACCAGAAAAACATAGAGAAATCCCACCACTAATAACTTTGTTTATGGACGAAACGATGACAATAACAAGGGATTTCCATCAATTTCTTGTCGATTTAATCAATCATAAATGGAACTTGATGTCTTGATCGGAAAAACTAAGAAAGAAAGAAAGAACGGCAGATTAGGAGTTTTGAAAAGAAAACTAATGAGGTAGGAATAAAAAAGTGAAGATAGAAAGATAGTAGGTGGGTCAAAGCCCAAAACTAAATTCGATAAGCTCAATGGCTTATATAGCCCATTACACCAACTAGAAAATAACGGTCCAATAACCTTAACAGCCCTAATTATTTATTTTATCAAACAATAGCTCTAAACTAACCATAATAACTTAACAACTTTAATAAATTTAACAACTAACTTCATAGTTTTAATATTTTTTTTTCATATGAATCACCGTTTGATTGAGACCCTTTTCTTAACATAAACAAATTACAAAAGGATTTTTTAATGAAGTTTCCAACAGTACTAGTTGATAATTCTGAGAAGCCTATAAACTCGTATTATATTGTAACTATTAGATAAAAAACTAGGGTCATCTAAATCATTGAAAAAAAAAAGAAAATATTAACTAAAACTCATTTTTCACTCAAAATCAACCCCCAATTGAAGCTCTAAATTATCTCTTAAAAGAATCAATAAAATTCTTTGCAAATCAACAAATTCCACCCGAAATCGTTGAACCCCACCCTTCAATTAGGTGAGTAAATACATAATAAATTAAAAGAAATAAAAAAGAAAGTATATCATCTTTAAGGCTGGTTGAAAATAGTATATATATTTTTTCAATCACCCTTTAAAATGCATCTTACTATTTTACGTACATAATTCAATTGCAGACAAGCTTAAAGTAAACTATGACGATGCATAACCATGACTATCATAATAAATAAATTGTAAAATAGCACGAGAGATCCATTATTGAATGACTATTTGGTTAATTTTATAAAGAAAGATTTGTTTGTGAATGTTAGTGCTATTGTACGTCAATAGTAAAAAATGAGAACTTGTCGTTAATGTAGTTTTGATGACTTATTCAATTATCTCTTGACTTACATATTATTGTATTTATTGTCTATCGATAAACTACTATATTTAATATTGCAAGAAAGGGATACATTGGTCTCGCTAGAACGATCTTTGTGCATCCAAAGATGTTGGAGGTATGGGTTTTCGTAACCTTGGCAAATTTAATATTACAATTCTTGCTAAACAAGGTTGGAACATTTTAACAAGGCCAGATTGCTTATTAGCCAAAGTTCTTAAAGGTCGCTATTTTCCTGAAGGGTCCTTTTGTGTCCTCTGAATTGAGCTCTAATCCATCATACACTTGGAAAAGCATTTGGGTGTCTAGAGGTTTACTAGAAAAAGGCTTAAGATGAATTATAGGTGATGGTAAATCTGTCAACATTTGGAATGATAAATGGGTTCCTGGACCTGGTGATAGGAGTATTCAGTATGACTCAATCAATACAAGGGTTAGCTGAGTTTCTGATCTTATTAATAAAAGTAGTAGAACCTGAAAGAAGAGGTGATTTGAGATATTTTCTCTTCTGATCAGGTTGATCGTATTCTCAGCGTCCAACTCTCTAATGTCCCCTCCCAAGATACTTTGAAATGGAGTATGAAAAATAATGAGCTTTACACTGTTCGTAGCGGCTACAAACTTCTTATGGGCACAGACAATTACCCATCTATACATCAGACTAATTCAGGGAATCAAACAAGCAAAATTTTTAGGAAACTTTGGTCGTCTTATGTTCCTTCTAAAGTCAAGATAGCTTGCTGAAAGCTCATTCGTAACTATGCTCCTACTGGAGTGAATCTCTGTATTCGAAAATTCTCTGTTAACCCAGACTGCCTGCTCTGTAGCAGTGCCCCTGAGTCTGTACAGCATATATTCCTATGCTCTTTCACTATGCGAGTTTTATCTGAGCTACACATTGATGTTCCTACTACACCTATCAAACTTCAAGGGCTTTAATGGCTCTCCAATCTCTTTGATTCTCTAGATAATGACAATATTAATTTACTGCTATTAGCTATCTGGGCTATTTGGGGCTATTGTAACAAGAAATTACATGAGCACAGTGTTCAGAGTCCTACAGAGGTAGCTAATTTTATTAAGCATTATTCTAGAGAAATTATTATATCTGCTATTCGACAACCTGCACAACCTTTACAACATAGTCAACGATGGTCTTCCCCACCCACAGATTATGTAAAGATAAACTTGGATGCAGGATTTCATCATCAAACAGATACTTCTATTTCAGGGATTGTAATTCGCAATAATGAAGGTTTAATCATGGCAATAGGATCTTATCAGCACCAGCATATTCCTAACCCAGAAGTGGCTGAAGCTCAAGCATGCTTGCGTTCTGTGCAACTAACGAGGGAATTGGGTTTCAACCGGGCAATCATAGAAGGAGATTCCCTGTTGGTAATTTCTTAAATGTCAGCTCCACATTTAGACAAATCAGATACAAGCCTTATTCTGTCTGATGCCAAGCGAATTGCAAAGGATTTTTATGATGTATCTTTCAGGCATACCTATAGAAGTCTGAATTTGGCAGCACATCAAATGGGAATTGAAGGGCGCCGGTTTACATCCCAAGCTGTGTGGATCGAAGAAGCTCCTGCGACTGTTGAAGCAGCTGTTACACGCGACCGTTGGTGGATTAATCCACCGAATTAACTCCATCTTTAAGCTTTTGATCGAAGATGTCTGTTACACGCTAGGGTTCGACTGATGGTGCAAGTGGATGCAGCGGTAGCTAGGATTGCAGGAGTCTTAAGGCGGCGACGGTGAAAAGAAGTTGCGCCGCGCGGGATTAAAAAAGTTCATATTGTGTATTTTATATTTTAATTTAGGGACTAAACTAATATTATATTTAAAGATTATGAGTTAATTTAGTATTTTGTAAAACATTTAAGGGTTAAATTAAAAAATATTTTTTATTAACGTTATTACCAAAACAAAATAAATTAATAATATAAGTGGCTATAATAAAAAAAATTAAAATCAGTGAAGCGAATAACAAAAAGGGTGAAGTTTACCCATATAAATATGAAACTATAACCTAGTTTCAACCGGTTGTAAGAAGAAAACCTAACTACGCCCGCCAACTTTTGCTCTCACCAGCTCCTCCGCATTATTTCCGACCGAATCAATTTGATTTTTTTAGGCTATCATGATGAAAATTAAGACCCCTAGGAATGGAAGAGTCAGAAGAGAATTAGAAAAACGAGCTCCAAAGCTTGTAAGTATTTGAGAAATTCTTCAGGTTTCCTTTCGATGGAGATTTACGTTATTAAAATCGTGTTTGGCAGGTTGAAACAGGGAAGAAAACGCTGATACTGCAAGGTACAAAGACGAGCGGCACATTGAATGGTGTTCTGAGTGAAATTTACCATATAAAGAAGGGTGGAGCTGTGAGGTTTACAAGGAAGAATGACAATATAAGGCCTTTTGAAAGTGGCGGTGAAACTTCTCTGGAGTTCTTTTCTCTTAAAACCGATTGCAGCATCTTTGTCGTGAGTAATCGA
Source organism: Hibiscus mutabilis (assembly GCA_019671005.1). Lineage (NCBI taxonomy): Eukaryota > Viridiplantae > Streptophyta > Magnoliopsida > Malvales > Malvaceae > Hibiscus > Hibiscus mutabilis. The sequence continues at coordinate 10,660,106 of CM033732.1, forward strand.
AACCCTAAAGCTTCAATTTTTCACCTCTGTTTTTTCTCATCGATTTCAATTTTCAACTATATATTATGTTGCATTGGCTTGTGAAATTCTAAATTTGGTTTAGTATAGAAGGATGAATGCTTTTAATTCCTCCCAGTTACTGGCTGCTTGAGAAAATATTTTAGGACTGTCCTTGTTTTTGTTGGCTTAACTGTTTTAGGATAGCACTCAGATTGATTAATGCTTTATTAGTTTTAAAATCATGGATTCTTTTAGAGCTGCTTACATTATGTGCTAGCCATTTTCTCAACCATTTTTGTGAATGTATGCTTTTATGTTGGCAGTATGGTTCGCACTCGAAGAAACGGCCTAACAACCTTGTTATAGGGCGCATGTATGATCATCATGTATATGATTTAGTCGAGGTTGGGGTTGAGAATTTTAAATCCATTGAATCATTCGCTTATGACAGGAAGATGGCACCACGGGTAGGATCAAAGCCTTTCATTGCTTTCGTTGGAGAAGGGTTTGAGAATGTAGATGAGCTGAAGCATTTGAAGGAAGTTTTGCTTGATCTTTTACGAGGAGAGGTTTGTATGCACAGCTTTTGGCACTTCGTTTTTCTTTTTTGAAATAATTTTTATGATGTCTGTAATTAATTCAGGTTGTGGAGAATATAAACCTTGCTGGGTTGGACCGTGCTTATGTATGTACAGCAATTTCTTCAAATAAGGTATACCTTACACATTGTGCCCTTCGGTTGAAAAAGTCTGGCACTGTAGTTCCAAGGATGGAGCTCGTAGAAGTAGGCCCTTCCATGGATTTGGTTGTTCGGCGTCATCGTCTTCCAAACGAAGGCTTGAGGAAAGAAGCTATGAGAACTGCTAAAGATAAACCGAAGAAGAAGGTTTGATGACTATGCACAGTAAATACATCCTTCTTTATAACAATTTTTTATTAATTAACCCATTTTTGTTGTTTCACAGATAAAAAATGTTAGCTCGGATGCAATAGAAGGGACAATCGGCAAGATCTACATTCCTGATCAGAAGGTAAGACGGAAACTGATTTTTAAGGTTATAGATGCCAATCTGCACTTGCTTTCCCCCACAAGTAGTGGCCATTATTTGAACAATACTTGTTGCTTATAGGTCGGAGATGTGGCTCTACCGAATAAAGCCAAAGGTGTGAAGAGAGAGCGCCGTGAGGCTAAGAAGAAAGAGGCTAATGAACGTGCCTCTAAAAAGCAGAAGGAAGAATCCGAGTGATGAGCCATCTACATGTATGCTATAGCCTTGAGGAAATCGAATGCTCATTTCCTGCGTAATTTTCGCAGTCTTCTGAAGGGAAAACAAATGGAGAAGCTGATATTTTCACCCGATGCTGTTTCAACTATATAATCTATTAAAACTTGTTTTAGTTTTTAATGTTTGGACTTGTTACTTTTTGTTCAACCTTAAATTTTCATGGAAAAGAAAAACAAAATTGTGACAAACTGTTGTTCGATATATACGCCATAAAGCGGTGAAATTACCATAGAGATTTTACACATTTGTGCCTCACTTGGTTACCAGTGTAATAACATAAAGGAAAAGGCACGTATTAATACAAGCAAATTAGTGTAATAACAATCTGGAAGCTTTAAAATATCTGAAATATGGTGATATATCTAAAAAAAGTTCAAATATGGTGAATATAGTAAATGTCCTTAAGAAATTTCTTTCAAAAACTCAATATAAAATTAAATATTTAAAACAATTTATCCTAAAAGACTCATATTTGAAGACTAGTATAAAGATAAAGACCCCGAACTTCCAAATGCATGCAAAAACTTGTTATAAGATCAAACCAGTTGATACTCGACACTCACTCGAGCACAAGTAACATAGTTGCCAACTAATCCAATATTCAAGCTACATTCATGGTACAAGCTAAATCAAGCAATGAGTAGATTTTCCGGCAGATGTTGCAGCATTTTGTGACTAATACAGATATGGAAATATTCTCCATGGAACAAGTCTGCAATATTCGGCCCATATGTCTTTGTACTTCTCTGCGCATCGGGCTTCGTCTCTCCTTTCCCTCCATACCAGTAGAATGAACAGATAAATTGGGTAAAAGTATGGAATCGGGGAACTGCAAAAACAATACAGGACAAAGCATGTAAGACATAGGGTTACATCAACTTATTACGCAAGTTACTCGAACGTTACCTTATTCCACAAGGTAAACTGAAGGACAAAGCCAGCAACAAATCCCCAAGGTAATTCGAGTGCCTTGCGATTCCCCTTTAAAGAAATACAAGCATCAGCATCAGATAAGCATCAATAGCATCGGAAATATCACTCGAGAAGATAGTTTGAGGATTATATTTGGCCATATTCGGAAATGTCAATAGCATTAGTATAATGCAAGTGACATGGTTATAGTTGGAAGATTATACAGTTGTACACCAAATACAAACTCGTTTGAGGTGTGAAATGTGTGTGTCCAACAAAGACTCACAAACAACAAATGTTATGTATAACACATTCAAGGATGATCAGAAACATGTATGGTTTTCAAAAACATAGACTAATTAATAGTTGCAATAATGTAAACGACTAGAGGGGATACTGATTGGAAATCTTACCAATATCCAGAAGCAAGCAGCTTTCCCCCGATAACCTTTGGAGGCTTACCCCATATAAGTGCTTTTGGATTCTGTTTGAATATATGCTTTTGCTTATTGGCTCCTCTAAATACAAGATACCTGCCAATTCAAAGAGTCTGATTAAGATGCGGTAAAAAGACACTCAAATTGGGAAAATGTATCCTACATGCTGGAAGAAAGTTACCCAATTAGAAAAACAAAACAATTCGCTACTGCAGCAGCCATTGTCAGCTCCACTTTGTTATTCAAAAGCCACCAACCCTATAGCAAAGGTGAATATGAGAGTTAGATGCCTTCGAATAGTTATTGGAATGCTATAAATAGCTGCAGCAATTAAAAGGGGAAAATGCTACAAATTAGCTTCCAAACTGGAAGGAATACAGTGATTGCCATGATATACAAACTGAAGTTAGATGCCTTCGAATAGTTATTGGAATGCTATAAAGCATGAAAAAAACAATATTAGCACCCATGAACTATATGTCTAAAGACAACAGATGGCACCACTTAAAGCATCCCAACAAGGATCGAGAATGATGGCAATACTAGATATGCCTTTGAGATTAGCATGCAGAGGAACCATTCAATTATTTAACAAACAAGTAAAAACTCCATTTTTTATTTCATAGGTCTCAAAATTTCTCTAATTCAGACAATATGAAGATCACAGAGACCAATATGTGGTGCAACTTGCTGATAATTTTTTTTCCAAGTCATTGTTACTTGCCTGGATGCTAAATGTGAAAGGAATCCATACGAGATCACCAAACACCAGCATGAAGCCTAATCTCTCAGCAATTATGTCCCATCTGTAAAGCAGAAGCAAAAATGGAAGGGTCAATTAAGTGAGTTTCTCATATAGAAATGGCCAAATCAACAACCTTACATAAATCAGTCAAAGGACAGGAGACAAGTATGCGGAAAGAAATAACACAAATAAAACAAGAATACACAAATGTGTCGAAATCTAACACGAATCATTTACTTATCAAAATACATAAAATGATATTAATACATAATTAGAACATGTGAAAATACATAAAATGATATTAAAACAGGGACTGCCAGGTCTAAATAATATGAAGAACAGTGACCTTACTGAGAAACATGGTCAAGAATAGCTATCATCTGACATTTAATCAGACAAATGAGTTGCATGAGCCGGAGGGAAAGAATGGTTCATTTATGATAATTATAGCATAAGGGTAATGGAACTTACGTGGAGGTCATGTACTCCTCGTGAACAAAATAGTCAAGGATGTATAGCTGGAACAATGATGTATGGAAAAAAATACTTAGCTTTAGTATAAAACATGTAAAATATTTTCTCAGCGACTTCATTAGAACAACCCGATTACCGCACAGAATAACTGGTAGAGGATCATTGATTGGCTCAAAGAGCCGTCTTGAACACTTTTGGCAAGAACTGATAGGTTGATAAGTAGCCATCCCATCATTCCAGCTCTAACAAAGAAGAATCTATAGAGATGATTCCCTCATCAGTAAAAATGAATATATTCATCATGGAATATATACACAGATAGTATAAAGAGGCCAAACAACCAAGACTATAATATCAAATAATCACATACTTGAGATCAATACCCATAAACTGAGGATTAAGCTGTATCCCATACCACCTATAAAATAATATAAAGGCATAAATATCAAGATCACGATTGGTATGTTCTTGTTTCTTAGAAGGCAGCAAAGAAAAAGAAAGTAGAACTATCGACTTGAAATAGATCAAAGAACACAAAAACTGAATCTATCATTTTCAAAGTCACACAATACTTAAATACGATATGAAGGGAGATAAGATAAATGACGAGAAAAGATAGATTTGTTGTATTTATTACAGAAACATAGATCCATAGTAATTTAATGACGGTAAATAAGTATAAGATGAAGGTGATAAATGACAATTATCCTATCAAGTACCAAAACAAGAAGGGTTTCAAAAATCTCATGATTATAAGAAGCCTAGCATTTTATTTTTCATAGGACAGCAAAACATTTATGTTACTTTCTAACAAGAGTACCAGTCATGTATCAGGTTTCCGGTGATGTGAGGGTTTAATGAAGAACTTTTACTGCGTGACCTGCAGCCAGCAGCATAGAGTACTACCATTGTCTGAAAAACGAGGACAGAATGGTAAATGGAAAGACAAATTAGAGAAAAAGAAGAAAACAATAGTAACTCTGAACCAAGGAAAAAACGAAAACACAGAAGTCTAAAGCATAAACAATAGCCTATAGTTACACTTCAGATGCTACTTTACATCCTATGCAACAACAAACTGTGCCAAAGTCTTGAGTTTATCTATTTACACATGGAGATGATCTCTGTGCATTTGATATTGTCGCTCTATAGGGAGGATCTCAGCAAGCCAACAAGTTGAGAAGTTTCAAGATTTAGAAACATAAACCAAGTTGTATTTGAATATATGAATGCCCCTAAAGTTCTATCAGTAGTTTTCAGTACTTCATGCAAATAAAGGATTATTGTATGCCTAAAACAACCTATCAGGAAACTGACAGCAACTTACAAGAAAACTGAATATGAAAGTTGTCGATAACAGCTCAAGTCCTCTGTCTGAGATTACCTGCAAACATTTCATAACAACACACATAAATGTAGTCACATTAGTGTGCATAAAACACCCGATATAAAATTTTGCACTGTTTTAAATCTCAATAAATGTGTCATTTAAAACTAAAAGGAGACAATATCTCAAATCCTTACTTGCAGGCGTTAAAAGCAATATCTCCAGGTTAGCATTTCAACAACATACAATGGGAAATGAAACAATATGAGATCGTAGACATATAAATCCCAAGCCATTCAGTTTTGATGCATGCCCTCCAAATCACTCTAAATATACAAAAATGGTGAATCCATGAAAAAAATCGGGGGAAATGGAAAAAGAAAGGTCTATATCTTCAACATTCGAGGCAATGACAGTTAAATTTTGGCCTCAACTGATCAGTAGATTGCATTATAATCTAAACCAAAATTCACAGAAAGGGAAGTCCAACAAGCATACTTGAAGCACTTTTCGCATACTGATATTAACAATATACACAAATGGAAGCTTAACAAAATATCATTCAACCAAAGACAAATACATCGCAAACAAAGGAATCAGATCCCATTAACTACATATATAAAAATTAGTAGCAGACAAGTAAATACATACCGTGGGTGATAGGAAATTCATCTTAGACCCAACTCCAAGAAGCACAACCAACAAAAGAAGTGCTAGAAATCCTATTCACAATTGGGAAAAAAGAAAAAAAATAGAAAATCATATTGCATCAAAAAATTAACTGTTCTAATGGTTATCAGCATATAAACAAACCATTGCAGCGGTAATGGAGACGAGACCCATCTTGTAAAGTGACTCCAGGAACAAGTTTTCCAGGTAATATGGATCCAGCAACAGCTAAGTAAGCAAAGAATATCACCAATACAGCAACCTAGAAAAAATAGAACAAAAAAGTTTTCATTTTTATAATTTTCAAAAGGAAAGCTAAAATGTATTGAAACAATGAGACTTGATGGAAAGTGTTGGTTACTGAGTTCCAAGAGGGAATTAAGGTTTGTAGCAGAAAGCCCAGATCCATTTTTCTGTTGATAAGCGTTGAATCTGGTTTTGAAAAATTTTGAGCTCTGTTTAAGTTTTTCTACGCTTCTGCTACTGAACTGCACTTTTGCCCTTTTCATGTTTAAAAAGTGTAAACTACATCACGTATCATTGTATTATGAGTAAGTTTCCAATCTGGCCATTGTATTTTAAAAGATTATAATTGAGTCACTTTATTTACAAATCATGTCACTTTTTCATTATGTAACAAATGTTGACTTTTTATCTACATTTTGTTCACTTAATTATGAGTAAATTTATATTTTGGTCATTCTGTTATGAGTAAATATATATTTTGGTCACTCAATTTATGTTTGTAAGTCATTTTTTGTATTTTTTTCTAATTTCTTATAGAATACTGCAATATTAATTCTTTATTTTCTTGGTATTCTTCTTGGTAAAAAAGTTCTTCAATGTTTTTATACTTAATGAATATGTGAAGAAAAATAGAAATAATATTTTTTTACTTGAATTGTTGCATTAACATCTACCGAGAGGTTCTGAAGTTGCAAAGAGGCTTTTATATTTTGGTTGTACCATTACATACACCTCAAGAAAGATGAAGCAATTTGTTCCATCTCTATTCTATGCTAATGTTAGTTACCTTGCAATGAATAGTAATGTTAGAATTTTAAGGATAAAATTAAAAATTAATAAATTAGTAAGGACTGATCATGTTTTAGATTTTTTGAAAGTGTCACGTGACCATATAGGATTTTCAAAAGTGTTGGTCCGATAGCTTATCAACTAGCTTTACCTCCAGAAATTGACAAGATTCACAATGTCTTCCATGTATTGATGCTAAGGAAGTATCGATCAAATTCTTTACATGTCATTATCCCGAAGGAAATAGAAATTCAGCCAGATTTGATTTACGAGGAAGAACCGGTAAAGATACTAGCACATGGAGTAAAAAAAAACTAAAGAATAAGTCGATTCCGCTTGTTAAAGCTCTTTGGCAAAATCATAAAATTGAGGAAACGACTTGGGAAAGAAAAGAAGATTTGACTTACCAGGTACGTGTTGAAAATTCGAGGATGAATTTTCTTAAGGGGAGAGAATTGTAATATCCCAAATTTTGGCTAGTGACCAAAATGTAAATTTTGAAAGTTTTGTGGCTAAAGTATAAACTTTGGAAAAGTTTAGGGATCAAAGTGTAATTTTCAAAAGCTATTATTTTAACTCCCTAAATGAATAGTTCCCCCCCCCCCCAAGAATGACATTTTCGTGTTACCTGAATTTTTCGTACGGAGTTTGTATTAATGGCTATAAAGCGATAAAGTTTGAAAAATTATTCGGATAATCAGATCAAGCTAAAATTTCAGAGATAGTTCCATGGACCTTAGAAGAGTCATAAAATATCATTTTATGGATATTTGGATGTTAAAAAGATAGGTAAAAATTTAAATCGATCGAAATGACATGGAATGGCAATTTTGTGAGTAAGCTCATCAATAAAGGGCATTTTGGTCATTTTGCCCAAAAGGGACATGGAGGGAATTTTGATATTTCTTTTATGGATAAATAGTGGCTGATTAGAATCCAACTAATTCTAGTTGGAATGTTACAAAATGGCAAATTAGAAATATAAATCTAGTTGAAGGGTATTTTTGGAAAGTGGAATTTATTAAATTAAAAATTCATTTTTAATGATACAACTGTCTTAAATATATGAAAAATGAAGGAATTATCAGAAAAATACTCTCAAAAACGTTGGTGAAGAGAAAAAGAAGAAAAAATTTTACAAGCTCGATTTAAGCCCCGAATCTCGGTTTTCAGGTAATATTCCAAACTACAAAGTTGTTTTACTCTTCGAGCTCTATCTTTTGATGTAAATAATTCATAGAATACTTGCTTGCTTGATGTGATTTGATATGAGGAAGAAATTAGGGTTTATGAACAAATTGAGGCTTCTATGATTTTATGAATCCATGGTAGATTTTAAGTTAGAATCATGCTTGTATGATGTTAGAATCATGTTATTGAGTTGGGATTTAAACCCTACATATTTTGGTTTGTATAGAGAATATTAGGGTTTATGGATTCAAGTCTAACTTAGGGTTTGTGATGTTGGATTAATGATCTAGTAAGCTTGATTTGTTGTTTGGAAGCAAAACCCTAAGTTAAAAACATAAGGACCATTTCAGCAAGCTTCAAAATTAAGGGACCGAATCTGATTTTTAAAATGATGGAATTAAGGTAGTAAATTTGATTTGAGAACTAATTTGCAAAGTTAAGAAGCTTGAATCCTTATATTTGAAATTTGGTGACCATCTCAACAAATCAAGAGAAATTAGAGAAGTAAAGGTTTAAGGTTATTTTGATGAAGGATGTAAAGAGAACATATGAATACAAGCTTTATTCTAGTCATTTGAAGTAAAATGATGGGACTAAATTGACAAGTAGTGAAATAAGGAGAAGTTGGTGTAAATTATAAGTTATTTATGGAAAGTTATGTCGGAATTTGAATTATGGCAGTAGGTTTAAAAATTCACCATAAATTCTAAAAAAATGGTTAGATGATGAATTTTATAGCGTTGTAAAGATTTGTTAGTCTAGTTTCGTTTCCAGCAAATGGAAATTGATTTCGAGTTCTGAGTTAAAATATATGAATTTTTAATCGAATGAAGGTCATAAAAATTACAGAGCAGTTTCTGCCTGGATAACTCTGTGACGTGAATGTAAGGAATTTTCATAATTTTTGTAGATTTTATTAATTTATGTGGCTTATAAAGTTAGAACCGTTATCGAATCTAGTTTCTACGGTATAAAAGAAATAAAGATCCAATATGTATTCTGCTCTGTATAAGTAAATCTTTGAAGGTAGCGCAAGCTGTCAGAAAATGGAATTTGAAACATTTTGTATTTAAATGTTAGTTAGCAAGCTCGGAAGAATTATTGGAAGTTTAAATTGGTCACTAAGGATCATAATGAGCTTTTGAACAGTACAAGGAAGAAAGGCAGTGTGATTTTATGAGGAATAAAGAGCGTCCTCGAGTACGTACTCATCTTTCATGTTCAAGTTAGATACTACGGTGTCTTATTTCAGATGACTCGCATACCTTTATCTCATATATATACTTTGGGCAGTTTTGAAAGGTTAATGAAAATGCAGGTAGTCGAGTTTATAGACTTGGCAATTCAGTTCATGACACATTTCAACAGAGGTTTGGTACTAAGTACTAGAAATAACAGGTTCTTTGTACTTTTGTATTTTCTGCATTTTCTGTGGTATACGTATTTCTTTGTTTGATTTGTTAGGCAAATAATTAGAATTATGATAAAGTTTGCCATGAAATGCCATAGAAACTAGTTATATTATGCTATGAGAAGCATGTTGAAGTATGTCAAGTAAACATGATGACTTAATACAAGTAATTTATCAGTTATACTTAGATAAGCTAGGTATAAAAATAAGCCTTGAATTATGTTCATGTCAGTTATTTGATAACCTTATATGTTTTGCCTCACTAAGTGAATACTTAGCGTATGTATGTTTCACACGTAGGTTGTCTAGAAGCATAATTGAAGAAGAGTCAGGCATGTTGATCAAGCTGCAATTTGTCAAACATCAGTAAGGCATTCTACTTTATGATATTTTCTAGTGGGCATGTATCTCTTATATGTTAGTATTTTGTGAAGCCAGGATTAGACTAAAGGTCAACTTAAATAATCAGCCTTAATAATAACTCTTAACTTGATAAGAATCAAATAAAGAACTAGTAATGTGAGAAATTAGTTTGAGTAGTATGTGAAATTCCGGTAAATGAGTTTTATTGATTTAAAATTTTTACGAGTCTGGAATTCTATCAGAAAATGTTGTGACAACCTTAAAGTGTATTTGTACTACAAGTATACGTTAAGGGTGTTACATTTAGTGGTATCAGAGCTGCAGGTTTAGTCGGTTCTGGATGCTAAACCGAGTTTGTTATAAGTTTGTCAGTTAATACATGCCCCTAGAATGTCATATTAATGATGTGTTGATTGTATGACTTGAAGCTGCTCATAAGATAGAATAAGATTATAGTAAGGTAAGTAAGACGCTACCAGATTTCGTCAATAGACGAATCTCAGAGGTCAATAAAGGACTCATTGCGAGTACAATGAAGTGAAACATCAAGTACTTTCAGAAATGTGGTAACATATTTCCATTCCCTAGTGGGAGTGGAAAAGAATTATGATGGATTTCATAACTAGGTTACCAATGATACCGATTAAAGATGATTTGATCTGGGTAATTGTGGACAGATTGAATCATTTGGTAATGAATAAATATGTTGAGTGATAAATCTGAAGTACTGTAAAGTGATGTAATGTACCTATTTTCATTGTGTGTTATTAAGATCCAATATTATCTCTAGATTTAGAAGTTCCTTGTATAAGACTTTAGAGACTCGACATAATTTCAACATTACTTTGTAGCTATAGAAGGACAAACAATCTGAAAGATTAATTCAGATTTTGAATGATATGTATAGTTTCTTTTTTATTGAGTTTGAAGGTTTTTGGGAAAAGCATGTGCCACTAGATGAAATTTCTTATGCTAACAGCTATCAATCGAGTATAAAGATGGTTTTATCAAAAGTGTAGTATGAAAAAAGATTGTGATAAACATTTACGAATAGTGATATAAGCCTTGTGGGAAAGGTAGTTGTATGCAAAGTTACTCAAATATAAATTTGATTAATTCAAGTTGCATTTCCAGGTCACATTGTCTCAACAAAGAAGATCTAAGTAGATCCTAAGAAAGTTAAGATGATAGCACTAGCATTAATACAGTCTGAAGTTAATAAGAATTTCATGTTATTTAATGATACATCCCATAATAGGTTAGGATGTATATTGATGTAATAAGGCTAAAGTAATAGTTGATGTTTCTTGCTGAAAGTCATTATTTGCCTTATAAACATTGAATGCCCAATTATCTTTGGAAGAATATAGTGTATTGATTACACAGCTTAAACTCAAGTATACATTTACAAATTGGATCAAAGATTTACAGATGGGAGATAAGATATGCCTGAAAAGAATTCAGTAAGGTGAAAAGGGAAAACTAAAGATTTTGATGTTAATTCTAAAGGATGTTCATATTATCAAGGGGTAATTTATATCCCCGATGATCATGAGCTAAAAAGAGAAGTAAAAGGTGATTGGATATGATTTATTTCGAGAAGCGGATAATAAAATAAGAATGGTTCGAAGAAATCTTAGAATTGCTTTAGAATGATTAAAATTATATGTTGATCTTGAAAGAAAAGATATTTAATATGAAGTTAAGGATAACGTATTTCTTAAAAGTTTCACTTTAGAAGAAGGTGTTATGATTTGGACAAAAAGGGAAGCTGAGACAGAGAATTATCAGACCATATAAGATTTTGAAAAGAGTTGGTCTGATAGCTTATCAACTAGCTTTACCTCCAGAAATGGACAAGATTCACAATGTCTTCCATGTATCGATGCTTAGGAAGTATCGATCAGATTCTTTACATGTCATTATCCCGAAGGAAATAGAAATTTAGCCAGATTTGAGTTATGAGGAAGAACCGATAAAGATACTAGCACATGGAGTAAAAAAAAACTAAAGAATAAGTCAATTCCGCTTGTTAAAGCTCTTTGGTAAAATCATAAAATTGAGAAAACGACTTGGGAAAGAAAAGAAGATATGAGAAAGCAGTTTCCTCACCTTTTTGAACCAGGTACGTGTTGAAAATTTGAGGACGAATTTTCTTAAGGGGGAGAGAATTGTAATATCCTAAAATTTGGCTAGTGATCAAATGTAAATTTTGAAAGTTTTGTGGCTAAAGTATAAACTTTGGAAAAGTTTAGGGATCAAAGTGTAATTTTCAAAAGCTATGTATTTTAACTCCGTAAATGAATAGTTTACCCCCCAAGAATGACGTTTTTGTGTTACCCGGATTTTTCATACGAAGTTTGTATTAATGGCTATAATGCGTTAAAGTTCAAAAAAAATATTCAGATAATCGGATCGAGCTAAAATTTCAAAGATAGTTCCATGGACCTTAGAAGAGTCATAAAATATCATTTTATGGATACTTGGATGTTAAAAATATTGGTAAAAATTTAAATCGGTCGAAATGACATGGAATGACAATTTTGTGAGTAAGTTGATCAGTAAAGGGCATTTTGGTCATTTTCCCAAAAGGGACATGGAGGAAATTTTGAGATTTCTTTTATGGATAAATAGTGGCTGATTAGAATCCAACTAAGCCTAGTTGGAATGTTACAAAATGGAAAATTAGAAATATAAATCTAGTTGGAGAGTATTTTTGGAAAATGGAATTTATTGAATTAAAAATTCATTTTTAATGATACAAGTGTCTTAAATATATGAAACATGAAGGAATTATCAGAAAAATCCTCTCCAAAACGTTGGTGAAGAGAAAAAGAAGAGAAAATTTTTACAAGCTCGATTTAAGCTCCGAATCTTGGTTTTCAAGTAATCTTTCAAACTACAAAGTTGTTTTACTCTTCGAGCTCTATCGTTTGATGTAAATAATTCATAGAATACTTGCTTGGTTGATGTGATTTGATATGAGGAATAAATTAGGGTTTATGAACAAATTGGGGATTTTATGAGTTTATGAATCCATGGTTGATTTTTAGTTAGAATTATGCTTGTATGATGTTAGAATCATGTTATTGAGTTAGTATTTAAACCCTACATATTTTGGTTTGTATAGAGAAGATTAGGGTTTATGAATTCAAGTCTAACTTAGGGTTTGTGATGTTGGATTAATGATCTAGTAAGCTTGATTTGTTGTTTGGAAGCAAAACCCTAAGTTAAATACATAGGGACCATTTTGGCAAGCTTCAAAATTAAGGGACCAAATCTAATTTTAGTTAAAATGATGGAATTAAGGTAGTAATGTTGATTTGAGGACTAATTTGCAAAGTTAAGAATCTTGAATCCTTATATTTGAAATTTGGTGACCATCTCGACAAATCAAGAGAAATTAGAGAAGTAAAGGTTTAAGGTTGTTTTGATGAATGATGTAAAGAGAACATATGAATACAAGCTTTATTATAGTCGTTTGAAGTAAAGTGATGAGACTAAATTGACAAGTAGAGAAATAAGGAGAAAATGTAAATTAGAAGTTATTTATGGAAAGTTATGTTGGAATTTGAATTATGGTAGTAGGTTTAAAAATTCACCATAAATTCTACAAAAATGGTTAGATGATGAATTTTATAGCGTTGTAAAGATTTGTCAGTCTAGTTTCGTTTTTAACAAACGAAAACTGATTTCGAATTTCAAGTTAAAAGATATGAATTTTTAATCGAATGAAGGTCGGAAAAATTACAGAGCAATTTCTGTCTGGATAACTCTGTGACGTGAATGTAAGGAATTTTCATAATTTTTGTAGATTTTATTAATTTATGTGGCTTATACCATTAGAACCGTTATTGAATCTAGTTTCTACGGTATAAAGGAAATTAAGATCCAGTATGTATTCTGCTCTGTGTAAGTAAATCTTTGAAGGTAGCGCAAGCTGTCAGAAAATGGAATTTGAAACATTTTGTATTTAAATGTTAGTTAGCAAGCTCGGGAGAATTTTTGGAAGTTCAAATTGGTCACTAAGGATCATAATGAGCTTTTGAGCAGTACAAGGAAGAAAGAAAAATATTTGGAAATTTTATATTCCAATGATTATATTAGACAACATGTTTAAGGTATTGTTAGATTTGAATCTAACAAATATTTTATTTTATTCATGTAATTAATAAAGTCAAGTCCGTATCAAAGAAGGTTCGAGGTACTATGAAAGAAAGGATCGAACTAGGACTTAGTGAGGCATTGTGTTATGTGGCCAAGGTGATTGCATTATTTATGTATATGTTATTTTTGAAAAAGGAAAGACTTGTGATAAGTCGACCCTAATATAGAATTATTTACATTGTTTTGAAGCATATTGATTTGATGCATAAAACTAGCAAAGGCAAGTAACATGTATCCGAACATGGCAAATGTGACATGAATAGTACACTGCCTTTACTCTGAGATACTTATATGATTATTCTGAACATGACATGATATTTGATATGATCATTTTGAAATGATATGATAGTTGAATGCCAAAGTATTACAACATGGGAGTCTTTGGTATAGTTGGATATCCATAGAGTCTTAGCAGCTACAATCTCATGTATGATACACGTATGTTTCGTAACTACTACGGTGTCACTTCCACCTTGTGGACCCAAGCCCTTGGTGTGCACCTAGGGATCCAAGTACATAGTGCTAATGGCACTAACGAGTTGCTTTTATGAGGAGTAAAGAGCATCCTCGAGTACGTACTCTTCTTTCATATTCAAGTTAGGCACTACGGTGTCTTATTTCAGATGATTCGCATACCTTGATCTCATATATATACTTTGGGCAGTTTTGAAAGGTTAATAAAAATACAGGTAGTCGAGTTAATAGACTTGGCAATTCAATTTATGACACATTTCAACAGAGGTTTGGTGTTAAGTACGAGAAATAATAGGTTTTCTGTACTTTTGTATTTTCTGTGGTATCTATATTTCTTTGTTTGATATGTTAGGCAAAGAGTTAGAAACTAGTTATATTATGCTATGAGAACCATGTTGAAGTGTGTCAAGTAAACATGATGAACTTAATTCAAGTAATTTATCAGTTATACTTAGATAGGCTAGATATAAAAATAAGCCTTGAATCATGTTCATGTCAGTTATTTGATAACCTTATATGCTTTGCCTCACTAAGTGAATACTTATCGTGTGTATGTTATACACGTAGGTTGTCTAAAAGCATAATTGAAGAAGAGCTAGGCATGCTGATCAAGCTGCAATCTGTCAAACATCAGTAAGGCATTCTACTTTATGATATTTTCTAGTGGGCATGTATCTCTTATATGTTAGTATTTTGTAAAGCCATGATTAGACTAAAAGTCAACTTAAATAATCAGGCTTAATAATGAATCTTAACTTGATAAGAATCAAATAAAGAACTAGTAATGTGAGAAATTAGTTTGAGTAGTATGTGAAATTTCGGTAAATGAGTTTTATTGATTTAAAATTTTTACGAGTCTGGAATTTTGTCAAAAAATGTTGTGACATCTTTAAAGTGTATTTGTACTACAAGTATATGTTAAAGGTGTTACATTAGAAGTGAATTCGTACCAATGTGTGTAATCGCTACAATGGACGAACAACCCCCTAAGGTTAGCACGGCTCTCCAAATTTCGTACACCTGAAAGATGGAGTGGACTTTGGTGGTACTACTCTTCTCTCAACTCAAAACAACACTCAAGAAAAGTTTATGAAAACCAAAGAATGTTTTCAAAGCAAATGTCATTTGCTTATGAGATATCTAAAATGAGAAGAGATGCTTACTATTTATAAGCTAAATAGTGAGGGTAAAATTATTATTCAATTCAACAGCATTAAAATGTTATTTAAAACAAAATTAAATATAAGTAATTTTTTAATTTTGAGCATTAACAATATTCCCCCGCTAATGCGAAAGCTCTTTCGTAAAAATGAGAGCATTGAAGTTAAAACACGAAAAGAGCAATAGCGAGTTTAGGTGCTTAAGCACTACTGAACGTATCTGGAACTAGTACATGGTGATGATGAGTAAGTCTTCTCTTAGATAAATGAACGAGTCTTGAACTTTCTAAGATTAGGGTGAACTCATAACACACAACTAACTCCTTCATCTAACGAAGTCCTTGACGTGTCAACAAAAGTATATATATGAAAGTATATATATATAGCAATATTTCCTCACGATCTAGTAAGTGTATTAGAAAAATGGCCCAACATTTTTCATAGAAGGTGGCTAGTACTTCTCACTTACGTATGTTATTTCATCAGGTTTATCTCAATATAAACCACTTGAATCATGATAATGAAATAATCAAGAGCTTTTACAATAGCTCAAGCTCACGATAAATAAGGTAAATTTCTTCAAGTTCAAAATGAGCCACCCAAACTCTGGGATAAGAAATCATTAAGAATAAATACTCCACCTCTTTAACCGGTGAATTCAATAAGTCCTCAAATAGGATCACCAAAACTCTTGGGATTGAATTCATTAAGAGTTTAAGAAAACTCATCATCTTTAGCGGCAAGTTCATCTAGTTCTTCGCGATAGGACCACCCAATCAACACTGGTTATTAACTTATTACTAGTAAATATTTATCCAAAATCGGTAAATTCATCAAGTCTTTCTCACTAAGACCACCTAAAGCTTGGGCTATGAATTTATTAAGAGCAATAAAGCTCATCATATGCATGTACATTATTCGTCATAGGGATATGTAGGTAGAAATGTACACTATGAGTCTTTCCATGGTTTTGTTTGACCACATTGAACTTAGATAACTAAGTTAGGTATCCACCATGAATTCTTGAACCAACAGGCTTTAATCCCACCCCGTCGACAAACCTGGAACCAATTTCCAACTTAACCTTTTGGTAAGCAGATCAACTAGGTTTCTCTCTAACTTTAATCATCATTTTAAGACACCCCACA
This sequence comes from Hibiscus mutabilis, assembly GCA_019671005.1. Taxonomy (NCBI): domain Eukaryota; kingdom Viridiplantae; phylum Streptophyta; class Magnoliopsida; order Malvales; family Malvaceae; genus Hibiscus; species Hibiscus mutabilis. The sequence continues at coordinate 10,676,905 of CM033732.1, forward strand.
TTTCTAACATATTTAGGATTGAAATAAATCTATAAGTGTATTTGGAAAACATGTAAACAAATTCTCTTACACATATACTCAATCATACTATAGTGAAGTTTGCTATGAATTTTTAACCATAAAACTATGTTTTAACAAACTCAAATCTTATTTACACATAATTATATTCTCAAAGTTTTGAAAAGTTACTAATCAATCTTAAACGATTATGAAATTCATTATATCACACTCGGTGTATGCCTTTTTCTCATTCAAAAGGAATTTTAATTTTTCTGGTTCTTCATAAGAAATGTTTAAGAAATTTATACAAATGTTTACGAGGAGTTTTTAACTTTTTCTAACAACATAAAAATTATCTTAAGTTTATTACAAGAGATTTCAACACAACTCCTGAGATAGACTATCTCTTTCATTTCCTCTACTTAAGAAAAGAACTCAAAGAAATTTAACAGCTGCAAGCAATCTTTCAGTAGCACCAATGTCTATCATATTCCCATTCATATTATTCAACATGTTGGCCATAAAGATACCATCACATATTTTATTTACTATGACTAAATTTGGTATTCTACTCAACCAAATTAATCTCAACTCTTTTAACTTCTACACTAACTTTAAAGAGATTTTATTTGTCATAGTATTTTTTATAAAAGTAAGCACATTAAAGAACAATCACCAGGTAAGTTACCATGAAAGAGGGTGGTGCACTAGGCACACTTAAATATCAGGTCTTTTATAGAATCAATCCTAGACATGTATTTTCATAATGCTTTCCGATAAGTCGTTTATAATTTTTCTCTTTTTTAAAATTAAGGACTCTTAAAGAATTATGCTTTATACTTTTACTCACAATAGATCTTATTAAGCATACACATTTTGGGGTCACAACTACCATAGTCTTAGTCTTTACCATAGTTTAAAACATTCTCACTTAGTTTAAAGACTAGCTTACAGGCTTATTCTTCAATAATAAAGATAAATTCATGTGATATTAAAAACATGAATTAACAAACAGTGTAAATAATCTGACCTCACATGTATGATCATGATTCTCTATATAGACTTGTTCGTCCGCGTCATGCATGTAGAATAAATCTTGAATTTTCCGCAACATTCACTTCATTTAAATTAACATCTCTTGAAAATTTGTTGATTCTAGAATCACAAGAAAATTCTACAAGGTTAGAAAGATAATAATTCTCCAACACTGTTAAAATAATTCACTAGTATTAATAAAAATTCTTATCTTTAAGATCATACACTACAACAAATTTATCAATTTATGAAAAATTTTCTATATGACGTTGCACATAACGTCATAAAATATACTATAAACGTGACAATTTTTTGTTTGTTTGTGTCACATAATGATATATCTTTTATGATAATTTTAAAAAAAAAATTATTATTTTTCGTCAGTATATGTTTGGAGTCAAAATGTGACTCCAAAATAATTTGGTCGGAAACTTTTCAACGACGTTTAGTCAAAGTGGCGACGTTGTAAAATTGTCTCCAATGAAAAAAGTGTTAGCGACGATTTTATGATTATTATTACTATAGGATTAATCAAAAAACACCCCAAATTCAAATTTTATATAGGATTAATCGGTTCTAAAAAAATTGCAAATTAAGTTTAAAATGGGTAAAGTCAAAATTAGGTATTTGTCTAACAATTAACCATTTTTATTTTAATTTTTTTTCTAGAATTTGAATGTGACTTCAAGTTCTACTGCCTCTGCCAGTTTTATTTTTATTTGGGAAAAGTTATTACCCTATAAATCCTAAAATCTGTTTCCCCAACAATTGTCACTCTGCAAACTAAAATCCCCAACGCCCGACTGAATTTTTTTGGAACCTATGTCGAATTCGTCTCTAACGTCAAGACCATAACCTCGTTTGATCCATGTTTATGATGTCCTATTTTTACCCTTTAACCCCCAACCATTTTTATTTTAAAAAATTCTCTAGAATTTGAATGTGACTTCAAGTTCAACTGTCTCTGCCAGTTTTATTTTTATTTGGGAAAAGTTACTTCCCTAGAAATCCTAAAATCTTTTTCCCCAACGGTCGTCACTCTGCAAACTAAAAACCCCCAACGCCTGACTGAATTTTCTTGGAACCCATGTCGAATTCGTCTCTAGCGTCAAAACCATAACCTCGTTTGATCCCTGTTTATAATGTTCTAGTTTTGCCCTAGAAACCAATCCTACTAGATTTTATCAAAGTTGGTGTTCTATATATATTTAATATGTATATATATTTAAGACCCTTTTTGGTTAATACATATTTGGCATAAGAGTTCAAACCCCTAATTTTTTTTAAAAAAAAAATAAGTCAACCATGACCATTTATGCACCCAATTAAGCCATTGTATTGAGAAATTAAACTAATTAAGTCAACGAACTATAAAATAATATCAATTAAAGCCTTTTTACCAATTGATTAAATGTGTAAATATGGGGACTAAATGTATTATTATTTCAATTTTGATAACTGTCATGTCTATCCGTCATTAAAATTTTAACAGCATCGGACCAACTTGTTACATTTTTAAGTCGAATATCATTTTGTAACTTTTCATAATCAAAGGTCTCAATCAAAAAACACCCCAAATTCGAATTTTATATAGGATTAATCGGTCCTAAAAAAACTGCAAATTAAGTTTAAAATGGGTAAAGTCAAAATTAGGTATTTGTCTAACATTTAACCTCTTTTTTTTTTAATTTCTCTAGAATTTGAATGTGACTTCAAGTTCAACTGCCTCTGCCAGTTTTATTTTTATTTAGGAAAAGTTACTACTCTAGAAATCCTAAAATCTTTTTCCCCAACAGCCGTCGCAAACTAAAGTCCTCAACGCCGGACTGAATTTTCTTGGAACTCATGTCGAATTTGTCTCTAGAGTCAAAATCATAACCTCGTTTGATCCATGTTTATGATGTTCTAGTTTTACCCTTTAACCCCCAACTAAACTACGATTTCACGCCCGTTTGATCCATGCTTATGTTCTTCCAGTTGTTAGTGTTTTAAGATCTGGTTAAGGTTAGTACGAGCATGGCAACAAGGCGAATCTATGCTCGAGTAGAACTTAGGCATTTTCGAGTGGTCAATGAATGGTGTGTCTTTCCTGCTGCTATATTTCATATTAAATCATGTTAGATTTCTGGTTACGATAGTTACTCTAATATTGTACATTTTCTGATATTTGTCTAAAAAATTCGTCAACCTGTGCACTTGGGTTGATTGTATTCATTGTTGATTGACAATATATGTTATGCAATTTATTTTGATTTTTACTGAAGTGATATTGAATTGTTATGTTACTATATTATCTCCTGTGTTATTTAGCATATTTGTATCATATGATCTCTTTAAAAATTCGAATAGGGTTTGCTTTAGTTTTTTTTTTTTTTTTCATTTTTAGGTGTTCTTCTTCTCCAGGTTTCGTGATATGAAACCAAGGAGTTTCTGTTACCGATTTTGATTTTGGGTTATTACATCAAGAGGACACTAAGATGTGCTGAAGAAATCATATCAAGACAAATTGAAAAAAGAAGATACAATTTGATGTAACTTTCTCACCATTGATCTGAGAATTATGCTTTTGCATTTGCAACGAGTATATTGTAATTTATTCACTAGATTTTTGTACACATTTGAGTTCAAGGGATCAGAATGTAATTTATGTAATAGAAAATTTACCTTCTATGTAAATTGTAAAAAATATTGGTCTTCAGTGTAAATTGTAGAAATTGTGGACTTTTAATACGATTTGTAAATATTTCGGGCTTTTGTTGCAATTGAAAATAGTTTTGGCATTTATAATTTATAAAAACACTTTTACTGTAATTTATATAAAATTTATTTTTATTGTAATTTTATAATTTTTTAATTGAAATTATAAAATTTTCAATAAATAATTGTGACGACATTTTTTCGTCATTTATACAATAAATTTGTTATATTATTATTGACTATATGAATGATTAGTGACAAAATTTTATATTAATTTGTGACATGATTAGTTGTCATCGAATATAAATTATAAGGCGACGTTATATATAAACATCACTACATGTTTAATAATGTGACGAAAAAAGATACATCATCACGTTAGACATTTAGTGGTACATCTAGTGTAACGATCGTTGTGAAGTAGAATCTTATATCACAAAATAGAACAGTGACATAAATGTAAGTTTCAATAACAATATTTTCAACGTCAATAACAGATAAATCTGTTGTAGTGATATCTCTTATTCTCAGAAGATTGCGAGAATCGAACCAGAATTTGACAACTATTTGATTCGAAGAATCTTCCATTCTAGAGTTCTTAGCTCCAAATTTCCTCACTCCAAAATTAATAATGTCTTGTTGTCTTTCCAAAGTTCTCAAAAAGAAATTATTAGTATGACAAGAATAATTCATAATTATTGCTATTTTTTCAGGTGGGGATAAATAATTGCAACTTATACCATCACCATTTGTTTAATCAACACATTAACAACCATAAAAATGTTTTTTATTGCTAAATTTTAAAAGTTATCACAATCTCATAGTGATGAGTCTAATTCAACATTATTTTATCAATAAACATCGTTTAAAAATTACTGAAATGGTGCATTTGTAACAATGCTTATAAACGGTACCTTGAAAAATACCAATAAACAATATTTATTACTATACCATTGCTACCTATGCAGCAAGAATGTTTAAAAACTAAAAATAGTTATAGTACTATAACCATTTAAAATTTCCATATTCAAGGTCACCCATAATATTAAAATGCATTAATAACTCCATTATTAATAACATAATAATGTATTTGAAAAGACATAATTCTTGCTTGGGTTATAAAAGATTTAATAATTATCATTTATTTTCATTCAACCAACTTAAAAATACATAATAAAATGATAATTGTTGTTTCGGTTCTCTAATTAAAGCATCATAAAACCTTGTAAATATTAACCAAAAATCGTTAAATTTAAGTCCAAAAAGGAAAACAAAACAAACCCATTCTTATAGAATTATAACGAACATTATTTATAATTATTCAAAACTCAAAAAATAATACTCAAATATTATAATGATGCCTTCAAAAAGCGTAGTAGATTACAATGTTGCACTAGCTTTGATATAAATTCAAAGGTAATAAAGCTGAAACATTTTCAATTAAAGATGAAAATATACCATTGAATTTATTTATCAGTCGAAACGTTTTCATCATAACAAAATAAAGATATACTTTTTAACGTTTTTAGGCCCGTCTCAAAAGATGTGCGGATCTTGTAATACTTTTTAAAATGAGGCTCCTAAAATATTTTATAATAAGATGATATTATAAAATTTATCATATTACGATTGTTTCTTACAAAATAAAAAAAAATTCAAATATATGAAACTAAGACAATGTCACAAAGCAGCTCTATAATCGTAACATTTTATTTTAAAAGTGCCATTTTGCATACCCTTTTAGAAGTAAATTCGTCAACCAAGTCTTCATAGTCAATTTTCTCCAAAATATCATTCTCAATCTCTATGAATGCTAACCCATTAAGCCTTTCCTGTGACATTGTAGAGCACATATAGCACTTCAACAACTTCAATTTAGAAATGCTTCTTTCTATGGACAACTTTCACAGGAATAGTCAACAAAATTTTATATGCAATAATAACATTAGGAAAAATATTACCTTTCAAAAATCTTAAAATCTCCGGTGACCGCATTTTTTCGGCATGCAAGAACTCTCTTAGTAACCTCAACTCCAAATACAATTCATTTCCATCAATATTAAATTGTCCTTTATTCTTAAGAATAAACTCAAAATAAGCACAATAAAACTTTAAACCCGCATCATCTAGTGACTGCAACTTATGAGAAGTAACCAAAAACCCACTTTTTTTTATAGTCTTGGTATTGTTCGTATCTTAATAGAGAAACAATAGCTTGATCAAAATTCTAAAATCTTCAAATTCAAATTCCCTAATTAGAAATTCAACCATCAAACACTAGTTAAAGGTAGTAGTAGAAACTTTTTTTAACCTTTAGAAGATGAATATTCCTAATTACTAGTTGAATCTAAAGTAATTGAAAAAGATTGAAATTAGGATGGACATAAATGAAGTTTTTTTTACACGTTAAACACCATAAATTTAATGAATTTTTTTAGAAAGAATTGATTACAATTAAATTCTTGAGATAATAAAGGAGAAAATTAAAAAATAATTAGAAAATAATTTTTTTTCATGTTTGCTATACTTGTGAATGGACAGGTTTGAACGTTTTGTAAACAACCAATATCAATATGCTTTTAATGACTATTAAACATGAATTTATTCACCATTATCAAAAACGCAAAGATGCATGTAATTGTTAATAATCATAATGAATATAAGTTTTAAATACGTACCGCAACAACCATTACGATACTACATGTCAGATTACTTCCTTCCGATACTAAATAATTAAACTTGAATTCGAATTAAAAATTGTCGTGCTGACGTGGGATCATGTTTTTTTAACAGTAGTATGTAAATTTGTTTCTAAATTGTTGGAAAATATACTGCTGCAAAACGAGGCATTAGCATTGACTATAAAATATAAAATGAATATATAAGTAATGAATCGATCAACCGTGTCGTGGTATTAATCACTGCCTTAGAAGCGAATTCGTTCTGATGTGTCATTCAATTCAACGACATTAAAATGCTATTAAAAACAAAATTAAATAGCAGTAAAAATACTTTAATTCTAAGGATTAACAACACATTGTAAGCAAACGCAAAGGAATGAATACTAAAACTAAACAAAATAAAATTTGAGGTAAAGAAAACAAATAGGGATGAAGTTGAAGTAGATAGAGAAATAGAAATAGAAATAGAATAACCATTGGGCAGATAGCGATGACAGAGAGGCGCAGCACCGCAGCAGAATATCGTCAACGATGGGAGCCGCTTGACCGGTCGTCGGTGGAAATGAGAGAGTGAGAGACAATTTAAAGAAATTAGGGATTGTTTGTTGGTTTGGTTTGGGGATCGTGGTGAGGGAGAATAACTGCTTATCTGAATGATGTAAATCTTAAAAAATCAAAACGATGTGTTTTATTAAAATAATAAAAAATAAAATAAAAAAACTCAAACTGAGTATCAGGTACCCGGATAAGGAACATTTTGTGACCTGTGTCTAACCTGAATACTCGAAAAAAATAGCGGGTCAAGTACCCGACCTAAAAATTAGGGTATTTTTTTAAAAAATACCTGGTAATTTTTAATCGGATATGCGGGTCAGGTAGTTCAGGCATGATATTTTTGAACACCCCTAGTTTGGGCACTTAAAATGGGCAAAAAATAATTTAGACACTTAAAAGAAGAAAAAAAAATATGATAGTTTTGGCATTTATTTTTAGACCTGGCAAACTTGACCCGAGACCCAAAAACTGAACCGATTTACCCGAACTGAGACCCGAAATTGACCTGAACACGATGACCCAAATTTGATCCGAAACCCAAAATAAATCAATCTGAAACTGAAACCGAACCGAATTTCAGTTGAACCGAAAATGGACCCGAACCGATTTTCAACCGAACCGAATGGAACTGAACGGATTTCACCCGAATCGAAAGCAACCCAAACTGAAGGCAACCCGAAATAAAAAATATATTAAAATAAATAAATAAATATGAGATTTGAATTCTCGCATAATACACCAAAAAGCCAAATATACAGGCTATATAAAATCATATATAGGGTGGAAAAACCTAACATGGCCTGAAAACTCGATTAAAACGATCAATCTCCTATTAACCTGATATTGACCCGACCCGAAAGCAACCGAACCGAAAATCAATCGAACCAAAGTCTTAACCCGATACTCGAACCGAAATCACCATAGACCCGAACTAAAACCGAACCAAACTGAATTTAAACCGAATGTAGTCAGACCCGAAATAAAATGAACCGAAATAACCCGAACCAAAACCGAACCGAATGACTCATTTGCCACCTCTACTTATTTTGACATTAAGCCGAAGTTTACAATAACTTGTTACATGGTAAAATAAAATTACCCAATTATTTCTTTGATCTAATAGACTTGTTTGATTTGACAATATTACAAAAAAATAACTAGATTGATAAATTTTGAATTGTTTCAAATTAAGACCATGATAGAATATATATAATTTTTAGGACTAAATTGGATGAAATTAAAATTTGGGTACTAAATTGGGACCAGCGTTGTTTAAATGTCAACATGGGAGAAAATGTCTAATTTAAGTACCAACTTAAGAGCAAAACATCTAAATATGTAATTTAAGTACCAAATGTATATTTAAATTATTTATTTATGTGAACGAGAACCAACCACTCTTACCCTAAAATCACGCGATGAAGTGCTTTAGCAGGACCAAAATTCTGTAAATGGTTTCGATCCAGATTCAAATTGTTGTTCACTTAATTACTGAAAAATTTACTAGATACCACCAAACTTGATCAAATTCAAAGAATCGTCATGTTTCTGAAGACAACAAGAAACAGTAAGCAGAGTCCAAGGACAACATAACATGATCGGAACAAAATTACTACCAAAATTATTGAAAATTGTTTCGGGTTCTCAACCCAAATCCCCTTTGGGTTGGCTATAAATTAATTCATTTCAATGAAGCTCTGCTACGTGCATCCAGCCTCTTCAAAACTACCGTCTAAATTTCTAAATAAGATTCAACAGGAGCACGAAAGCTTGCTCCAGCATAGATGGCTTCTGCACCAAGCTCCTCCTCAATACGCAAAAGCTGCGATTCAAAGAATAATGTCAGGATAGTCGAAGTGTCATTAATTATCTCTACTTTTGAAAGTTTGTTCGTTACTAACGATGACATAAAAATATGTTTGTTTAAAGGTCGGCATGTTAACCTGATTGTACTTGGCTAAACGACACAATAATTCAGAACATCTTGTGAGTAGTGATAAAGTTCACCTCTTCCTTGAAGTTCAGGACGTAGGTTTTATCTGTTCCATAAAATTCAGATGTAGCAACATCCATTCCAATAACCTAAGAGTAACGAACATTAAAATTTAATTAGTCATTTTCACGCATTAAAAAAGGGGGGGAAAGGTTACGACGGTTACTAAGGGGCACTAAACTCTGTATGTGTAACCAGCTTTAGCAATGACAGTCTTTAACAACTCAAGTCCTTCCTTGTTCTCCTGAAGATGCACAAGAAAAACGATATCAATAGTGATTAACAGAAAATTAACACATAAATGAAGTAACCAAGAATTTCACTACTGAGGATTTGACCTGGATAATAGGAGCAAAACCACCTTCATCACCGACATTGGTTGCATCTTGACCAAACTTCTTAATGACAGCTTTCAAGTGGTGATAGACTGCATCACCCATTTTCATGGCCTCCATGAAAGGATGATGCTCCTTCCGGGAGAATCATGAACTCCTGCAGACACAAACAAAGGATAACATCAATATCAAGTGTTGAACTAAGTAAATCAAAAAGGAATCTCAAACACCCATACTTGCATGCCAAGTTTGTTTCATGCGTGTGAACCATCATTTATGACATTGAAAGTAGAGACTGAAAGAACTACTTGTTGCCAGCAAGGTTAGCAATGTGTTGCATCAAAAAGTGGGTTTAGGTAACATTAACTTAAATCACTCATGAAAGATTAAGTGGTTTCAATACCACAATAGAAATCATTCTATCATTCACAAAACAATATTCAAATACTTACATGACTCTACAAGAGAGAGAAAAAGGATAAAACGGCCAGAATGTACCTTGTAAAGGGGAATGTTCTTGACTTTAGCTCCAGCTTTGCAAATGGCAAGAGACACGGCAAGAATGGCATTTGCACCGAGCTGAAGGAAAATACACACACAAGGCCATCACATGAAGATGATAACAAGTTAAACAAAATATCATTTGAAAAACATTAAAGAACCAAACGGCTAGACCTTTTGTTTGCACCAACCCCACTCATTTCGTGTTCCGTCAAGTTGTTGAACCATGAAATTGTTAATGGAAGTCTTCTCAGTTGGGTCCTATAGAAATTAATTAAGAAAACACATAATAATAGAGTATAGCATGAATAATTTCCTTAAGTTCACCATAACTAATTCCCAACCATTTAACTAATGCTTGATTTTACTTGTATATGCAACAAAATTTACATTCTAAACTTTTGTGCAGGTAAAAATCCAATAGTCGCAAAAAACAAATAACAACCGAACAAAGTTACAACTTGAAAGTTCACTAAAATAATATCATCAGTTCATGAACATCAAAGAACATGAAATCAAAGGTGAAAACAGTCATGGACACACCTTTCCAACCAATGCAGGACCGATGATTGTGTTAACATTAGCAACAGCCTACATATTACAAAGCGAACAAATTGTTAATAAAATAAATTAACGCAAGTAAAGACAAGAGATGATAGGATAACTGACCTTTGATACACCTTTGCCAAGGTAATCAGAGCCTCCATCTCTGAACTCGAGCCTCGTAAATTCCTAAAACAAAACAATTATTAAAATCATTAAAAACAAAATTTTAACTGTTTAGTAATTAGGAACGGATAAATCAAACGTACCGGTGAATGCACCGCTAGGAACTGCGAACCTAGCCTTTATGCCGTTCGATATTACCACATCAACCTATCACATTTAGTCAAATATTCCATTAAAATCAAGTTAATTTTTTTTAAAAAATAAGAACACTAAAAATAACTGGATACCTACCGGAATAACATTTATTCTACGAAATCAGAAGACAATGAATAGAAAAAAGACAGCTACTCGACAGATTCAACTTGACGAGTCATAAAATCCAGATGGATAAAGAATTAACTGGGAAATAAGTGACGGAGATGCCATATACACAGATCTATAACATAACAACACATAGAAAGGGGAATGGAAAATGTAGGGAGAAGATCCGAGGAGAAGTGGTACCTCAACCGTTGGATTTCCACGGTTGTCGAAGATCTGCCTAGCTTTGACGGAGATGATAGTAGCAGCCACTTTCTTCGAGATCTAAAAATAGAGGAAGAGGAAGGAAGCTTTGAGATTATAACAAGAGTTGCAGTCGGAAGTGAAGTGTTAATACAGAGAGGAGATTAAATGAATGAGAGCTGTTGATTAAGAGGAACACAGAGGGGTTTAAGTTGGAAGTTTGTTTCTTGGGATGCCCGTGGTTTTCGGATGTAAAAGTAGATTGTTTGGCGACTTTCAAAAAAAGAGATTTTGAATTTAATTTTGCTATTATTAAGAGGACTTTTTTTTAGGGGAATATTGTCTTTAGGGCTGATATTTAGGGGAACAAGGGACGCTGCCCTATAATTGGAGATCTACGGCAAAACTATGGTAAGGTGGTATCTTTTTGAATTTTTTTGAAATGAACAACAAAAGAACAAAAATTCTCGGGCAGATCCTATATATATCCAGGTCTTGAAGCCATATACAGATAGCGTCCAAAGCTGAATATTACAAAATTAGCCTCACGACGCCATCTGCACATGGCGTTAAAGGCTCATGTCGCCACCTGGAGATGGCATCCTAAGACGAATATTCCAGACCTCCACGCCATATGCTCGTGATGTCTTGTCGAGCCAGCTTTATTCGGCTGACACGGCTGACCTCTCTTTCACTACAGCTGCTGATTTGCGGCTCAAATATCGTAATTTGGCTCAACCCTAAAGGCAATTATAGGACAACGTGCCTTATTAGAGGGCCACCTGCAGGTGGCGTCCTCAAGTTACTGTAGTTTTTGCCGTAGATCCCCAATTATAGGGCAGCGTGCCTTATTCCCCTAAATATCAACCCTAAAGGCAATATTCCCCTAAAAATGCCTATTATGATATCCACTTTATAAAACAATCGAATTTAGATTTGATTCAAGTGGTTTGTGACTCTAATTAAGAGGTTATTGAAACATTCAAACTTAAAACACAAATATTTAAAATCAATAGCTAGCATGAGAACTAGGCGTATTTTTACTAGTTAAATAAGTTTTAAGGTAATGTACACAAATGGTCACTAAATTATCTCAAAAAATATAAAATGGTCACCGAACTTTTAAAAGTTACATAATGGGCATTAAACTTTAGTTTCTGTTACAAAATGGTTATTGAGTCGTTAACTGTCGTTAAGTGCATGACTTGGAAGGATCTGTTTGTTTCTAAATTTTGAATTAGAGTGAAAATTTTCATTATGTATCAAATTACACTTTTGTTATCAAAATCAAAAGTATCGAATTGTATATGTATTATACTGATTGGACCAAATTGAAAGAATGTTTAAATAATGAGGTTTAATTTATTGATTTTTTAATTAGGACTAAATTGATTGAATGTGTAAATATGGAGGGATTAAATAAACAATTATACAAACTTTTGTAACTGCCACGTCACCACTTAACGATGGTTAACGGCTCGATGACCATTTTGTAACAAAAACTAAAGTTTAATGCTCATTATGTAATTTCTAAAAGTTCAGTGACCATTTTGTATTTTTTGGGACCATTTCCCTCCACTCGTATCCTTATATAACAAACTACTTCTCCTTAGCCTTACGTAACACATTGATTGACACCCTAATATCCTTCTTATACATCCTCTATCTTAGAGAAAACCCGAGCCATTTACCTCGCATTTTTATCACCTTAATATACTTAGAACGGTCTAGTATCAGTTTGTCAAAGACACTCTACCCCACAATCAGATCAACAATAAAGTTATTTTTCTCATGTCGCTTTATAAAACTCAGCAACCTCAGAGAACTCTACGAAACTGGGCTAAGGGTTAATAGCCTCCTCAAAACCTTTACAGATGGCTTCTCATCTGTGCACTTAAGAAGATATTCAATGGTGAGTTACTAGGAGACCCCCCCTCAATTGTCCTAGAGCCATACCATAGTCGACCATCATATCACAAACAAACCAATGCAAGGGCAAATGGAACCCCGTCTCAAATAAAAATAGTGGTAGGAAACACCACTATGTGGCCTCATCTTCTTCTTCGTTATGGTCACTTAAGTAGACTGTTCGAGTCAAAATCTCAAACTTGAACTCAAAGTTTGACCATTGTTGTAACGCCCCAGTTTTTGGGCCTTGCAGATTTAGGGCTGGTTAAAAGGTCTAGTAGATCGGGTTAGAGATTTGAGTCAGATTTAGGAGTGAATATTTTTCTAAAAGATAAAATATTGAAAAATGTTTAAAAATCATATTTTATTATATTAAAAATATTGGTAAAAGCAATTTTGGAAAATGAGCTTTGGAAGGGTGACATTTTGGCTAGTGACCAAAATGTAATTTTTGAAAACTGTTTTAAAAGGTGATTGTTCTATAAAGAGACAAAACTTTGATTATTTAAGGAGCAATTTTACCATTTGGTTTAATCTGAGTTTTCACTTAATTAGGATTATTTTAAAAGAGTTTTAATTAAAGAAATTAAAAAGGATTTAGTTAAAATGTGGTTATTTTTCTAAATCACAATTTGACGTAACTTTCTTTCTCTCATATTTTCTCTCAAAATACTCTCAGCCAAACACTCTTTTTTCTTATTAGAGATTTAAGGTAATGATCTTAATTTCTTAACTCATTAATTTGCTAAATGATTTCTCAACTTGTTTTCCAAAAATCTCATTGAATTTCTTTGTTTTTCAAGAGGAAAAATCATCCAATTAAGGGGAAACTCATTCATTGGAGGTAAGTTTTGTTCTCTCCTCTAATGAAAGGTACTTTACTAAAATTCCTAAGTTCTTGGCTCTTTACATATGTTTTCTAATAGGCTTTGATTAATTAATTAATTATGGATTTTAGCTTAATTGGAGTTTAATTGATGGATCTTGTGATTTTCGAATTGGATCTGTTTTTCCAATGTTGTGGATTAATTTCAATCTTATTTTGGATGTATTATAATGTGGATAAATTGTTTTTAACAATAGAATCCCGAAGTTGTTGAATCTCTAATTGTTTAGGTTGTTAGTTAAGAGTTGTTGGGTTGCTTTTCTAGTTTAATCATTGCTGGAAGAAAAAGAATGTTGTGAATCAGTTTTTACATGTTAATTGATGAGGTTTGATGTATTGAATCGTTATATTATGGCTGGGTTAAGATTGAGTAGTGTTAGAGGTTGATTTCAGTTAGTTTCGGATGAGTTTTGAGTGGGCATCTTGAGAGCTACGGGATTTTGGTTGAAACAGAGAGTTGGATGCATTTTAATACATGTTTCCTCTGGTTGTGTGTGGCCGAAACAGGGGATAATCAAAGCGTAGCATCTTGAGGTGGTTCGAGACTTGTTGGGAGCTTGTTTCGCGATAGCAAGCAAGGAGAAGTGAATCGGTGAGTGGAAACAGTTTTAAAAGTCTTTCAAAGGTTTGAAAGTGGTTCTGGAGGTTTAGGTTAAGTTTGAAACACTTACCTAAGCTTGGAAGTAAGTTTCCCTCCTTTGCTCTTTAATATCGGTTTGGATATGAGCATGTGTGATTCATGTTTTAGTCGTAAACATAGTTGGTTTTACTTACTGTAAATGCATGATTTTGAGTATATATACAGTGGCTTAAAAGTATATTAAATTCTAGTGAGCATTGGTTTTTCATTCCGGTCGGGAATAGTGTATTGCCTTGGCAATGTGGTTTGCATATGTGATGGTTTTGCTTAATGCATTGTAAAACAGTGAGTAAATGATTTTGGAAATGGTATATTGGCTATGTGACAAGGTGAGAAAGCATTCGGATATAGTTGGCATGCCATAGGATGAAGTGCACTATAATATGTTAAAAATTGATCGTGGTTAAGGGTCCTTAAGGTAAGCGGTCGGCTACTCGGATTATAATGTTGTCATTTGGGTTGAGCGGTCGGTTCCCCTTATTTATATTGATCTTGCGGTCGGTAAAGGTGTTATATCATGCGATTGGCATGGTAGTGGTCGACTATTATGGGGAGATCTGTGTTTTCGAAATGTAAGGTTAACGGTCGGTTACCTAAAGATTAGCGCTCTGCTAATCAATGATAGATGTCGTCTATCCGGGGTCACTATAAATGCTAATTTATGGAAAGATTCAAGTGTTGAACTTATTTTGTAATGCTTTGAAATTTAAGCATAGTTTTATATTAAGGCTTTGGGAAAGTAAACATGGTTTTATATATAATGCGTTGGGGATTTCAGCATGTGGTATATATTGTTTTGCATATGGTCGATATGCATGTTTTGATTTTGGATCATTGGAACTTGCTTAGGTCGTAAGCATGGCTTGAAAACAAGTGTTTGGTTTTCAAAGGTTTCAATACATCATTGTTTTAAGAGCATCCTCACTAAGCAAGTGTGCTTACGCTATCTTTTCCCTAATGATGCAAAGCATTAAAGCTTAAAGGCATAAAGGCAAGGATTAAGTGATCTAAAGATAATACTATTTAAGTCTGAACTCGGTTTTAGTTCTGGCTAATAAGGCAATGTGTTCACCATAGATTTTGGATTTTGTATTCTGTTATTCCCTAGTTTTGAGATGTGTAATGCTATAATTTCAGAGTTTGATTGATGTTGTTATGCCTTTGTGCATTATTACCTATGGTTGATGTTATGAGGATGTCTAGGGATGCATATAGATGGTTTTGCTTGGATGGCATGCTTTGATGAGCTTAACATGTTGATTGTGGTATTAAAGGGTTGTTCGTATTGTGTTTGTGCTAGTAAATGTTTAATTGAGCACCTTGGTATGTTTGGTGGAGTGTTAGAGGGAACATGCCTCTAGATCAATCTTTTGGGTAGCATAAACATGTGTTGTAGTTAAACCATGTTGCAAGTGAGGATAAATATATTGCTGGATGCTTATATGTATGTATACAAGTTTCTAGGACCTAAATGCATCTAGATTTATGTGAAAAATCAGAAGAAAATGACATTACAGGCCTAGGTGTACCGATACGCAAGGGACCGTATCGGTACAGCTAGGTAAAAATAGACAAGGTGTTTCGGTACGGGCTTGGGTGTACCAGTATAGTTCATCGCTACTGGAAACTACTTTTCGAATAAAAACTCGTATACCGAAACACCCTTGAGGCGTACTGGTACGATTGTTGGGCAAATTAAATCTTGGTCGTTAATTCTGTTAGGTGTACCGGTACGATACTAGGTGTACCAAAATGAGGGCTATTGGTTTAGATCACCGTATCAATACGGTTGGAAGCGTATCGATACGTGTAGTCGTTATTTTAGTTAATGTCATAGATATGTAGTTCTGTTTTCTCTCATTTTGGTCCCCGAATGTTGATAATGCAATTGTATGAGCTTGGTTGATCATCTTGACCTGGAATTTGACATGTGAACATGTAAGTGGACTAATTGAGGATTGATAACCTTATTTTCAATATGGGTCCCATAATTTAAAAGATTTACGTTTTAGTCTCCGTAATGAATGAATTGCATTTGGTTGCTCTTTTATGATCCATTTCTTTCAAAAATTCACCATAGAAAGTATGAATGCATAAGGTCATTAAATTGTATCTAGACAAGATAAAAAGGAAAAAATGGACCGACTTTTCGTAACCTTTATTCGATTTACTTCGGTAAACCTAAAGTAGCTCTCTCGATTCGATCGAGCGTATAGGCTGGGTCGATGGGTTATATTTGTTGGTATTAGAGTCAGGTTACGAAAAGTTGGGATGTTGTTGTTTGGTTGTAAGTCATTGTTTATTCTGCACGGTGATTGTGTATATGTGTGGTGATTGATTTATATCATGTTGGGGTACGAAT
Organism: Hibiscus mutabilis; assembly: GCA_019671005.1. Taxonomy (NCBI): domain Eukaryota; kingdom Viridiplantae; phylum Streptophyta; class Magnoliopsida; order Malvales; family Malvaceae; genus Hibiscus; species Hibiscus mutabilis. The sequence goes on from CM033732.1 coordinate 10,693,671, forward strand.
TGGGAACACATTACCTATTACCGAGGTTTTAAAATGTTTTATAAGATGGTATTGGATCCTTTACCTTATGTTAGCCTGACTTTAATGTGTTTTGATGCTTTTGTTAGCATGGCTCGACGTGAGACACATTCAATGGCTGGTAATGCCGGAGCTGGGCCGAATAACATTGAAGAAGAGAATCCTACTAATGTTTTACTCCTCATCCTCCGTTGGTTTCGCATGTCGGTGTTGGGGCTAGTGGTGTGCCCCAGGCTCATCAAGTGTCAGTATTTGGTGACCTAACTCTGTTAGTTCAGAAGCGTGGTGGCGGTGTTGGCCATGGTAACCAAGGTGTTCGTATTGTAACTGAGTGTGAGCGTTGTGGTAGACGCCACACGAGTGAGTGTTGGGGAAATGCCATGGGTTGCTAGATATGTGGATCTCATGTTCATATGAAGTGTGACTGTCCTCGTGTTGTGGGTGATGCACCGGTTTGGGCTGTTGTACCTGCTAGGGGCCGTGGCCGTGGCATGGGTAATTTTTAGAGGCGCGATGATGGTCAGAGAGTTGTGGCTCATGCTGTTGCTGTTCAACTAGAGAATAGTAGGCCAACACGGATCTATGCTCATCGTGAGGGGTGTAACAACACTAATGTGATCGCAGATATTTTCACCTTGCAATCTTTGTCGTTGTTTTCTTTGATTGATTCAGGGTCTATGAATTCATATATCCTAAGTGAGCATGCATCGTTGTTGACTGTTCCTGTTAAGATCTAGGATGTTGGCATGTCAGTAACTAGTTTTTTTGGGGAGACGGTTACAACTAGAAGGTTGTATAAGCGTTGTCCGCTAGCAGTGCAAGGTTATGAGTTTGCCACGGATTTGATAGAGTTGCCATTTCATGATTTTGATGTTATTTTAGGTATGGATTGGTTAAGGGAACATAAGGTGATGGTGGATTGTGAGTCCAAAAGAATTTCTCTGAAGTTGACCGACGATTATGAAGTTGTGGTGGTTAGCGAGAATATTAAGTTTTTATCCAATATTGTGTCAGCTTCTTGAGCAAAGAGAATGATGTTTGATGGTTGCCAAGCTTATTTGGCTATTGTTATGAATTCGGAAGCTAAAGGTGTCCGGTGCAGGACATTCGAGCAGTATGTGATTATCCAAAAGTTTTTCCTGAAGAGTTATCGGGTTTACCTCCGGATAGGAAGGTGGAATTTTGTATTGAGACGTACGAAGGTACAACTCCGGTGTCTATTGCTCCTTATCGGATGGCACCGAATGAGTTAAAAGAGTTAAAATCACAGCTTCAGGAGTTGTTAGATCATGGGTTCATTCGACAGAGTGTTTCTCTGTAGGGTGCTCCGACTTTTTTTGTAAAGAAGAATGATAGATCGATGCGTAAGTGCATTGATTGTCGCTAGTTGAATAAGTTGACGGTGAAGAACAAGTATCCGTTGCCGCAGATTGATGACTTGTTCGATCAGTTTCACGGGGCAACTGTGTTTTTAAAGATTGATTTAAGGTCAGGTATTACCAGTTGAAAGTTAAAGATGTGGATTTTCATAAGACCGTATTTCGTACGAGGTACGAGCATTATGAGTTTTTGGTGATTTCGTTTGGTTTGACGAATGCCCCGGCGGCTTTTATGGACGTGATGAATAGGGTGTTCCATAAGTACCTTGATCGGTTTGTGGTGGTTTTCATCAATGATATACTCGTGTACTCTCGTACCGAATAGGAGCATGATCAATATTTATGGATCATATTGCAAGTGTTGAAAGATAATCAGTTATATGCTAAGTTGAGCAAGTGCGAGTTTTGGCTCAATGAGGTGATGTTTTTTGGACATGTGGTATCCGCAGAGGGAATTCATGTTGATCCACAAAAAATTAAGGTTATTCTCAATTGGAAACAGCCTAAGACCGTGTCGAAAGTACATAGTTTTCTTGGGTTGGCAGGTTATAATCGCCGGTTTGTTGAGGGGCTTTCTAGTATTGCGGCTCCGTTGACGAAGTTGCTGCAGAAAAATGTTTCTTTTGTGTGGACGAAGAAGCAACAGCAGAGTTTTAAGAAGTTGGAGGAGGTTTTGACACATGCTCATATGTTGATTCACCCAGAATCTTGGAATGAGTTTGTGGTTTATAGTGATGCATCGTACGTTGGGTTGGGTTGTGTGCTGATGCAGGATGGAAATGTTATGGCCTATGCGTCAAGGCAGTTGAAGGTTCATGAGCGTAATTATCCAACTCATGATTTGGAGCTTGCGGTTGTGGTGTTTGCCTTGAGCTTTTGGCGACATTACCTTTATAGTGAGAAGTGTGTGGCTTTTACGGGTTATAAGAGTTTAAAATATTTGATGTCTAAAAAGGATTTGAACCTTAGGCAACGAAGGTGGCCGAAGTTTCTTAAGGATTACGACTTGACAATTGAGTACCATCCTGGAAAGGCCAATGTTGTTGCGGATGCATTGAGTCGTAAGGTTGCGGTTAAGCTCAGGGCGATGTTTGTGAGGTTGAGTGTGACACAGGAAGGTGGGTTGTTGGCTGAATTGCATGTTAAGCCTACATTGTCACAGATGATCAAGGCTAAGCAACTGTTTGATGATTCTTTGGACCTCATGTTAAAGACATAGCGGATGGTAATCTGACAGATTTTTATTTCGATAATGATGTTGTTTTTTGTTTTAAGGGCCGAATAGTGGTGCCGAAAGTTCCGGAGCTCAGACATACTATTTTGCAGAGGCACATTCTAGTTATTTTGCTATGCATCATGGTAGTACCAAAATGTATCGTGATTTAAAGGAAATATACTATTGGGTTGGTGTGAAAAAGGATGTGGCAGAGTTTGTGTCCAAGTATATGGTGTGTCAGCGGGTTAAAGCTGAACATCAATTTCCATCCGGGTTGTTGCAACCGTTGAGAATTCCGGAATAAAAATAAGAGAGAATCACCATAGATTTTGTGACAGGGTTGTTGTTAACACCGAATAAAAAGGATTCAATTTGGGTGATTGTTGATCGGTTTATAAAGTGTGCACATTTTTTGCCAGTGCATACGACGTACACCTTTGACAAGCTGGCAAATTTGTATTTAGCTGAGATTGTGCATTTTCACGGGGCACCAAAGTCTATTGTTTCTGATAGGGATCTGAGGTTCACAACAAGGTTTTAGAGATGTTTACATCAGGTTTTGGGTTCGAGTACCGCGTATCATCCTTAGACGGATGAACAGTCTAAGCGTGTTATCCAGGTCTTGGAGGATATGTCGAGGTATTGTATTATTGGGTTCCAAGGAACTTGGGAGAAGCATTTACCCTTGGTTGAATTTTCTTATAACAACAGATATCAAGTGAGTATTCAGGTGGCACCGTACGAGGCATTGTATGGCCGAAAGTGTCGTACGCCCAAGTGTTGGGATGAGGTAGGGGAAAATCATTTTTCCTTACCGCATGTGTTGAAAGATACGGATGAGAAAGTTAAGCTTGTGTGTGATCGCTTGAAAGCGACTATGAATCGGCAAAAAATTTACGCGAATTTGAAGCATAAGGAAATTAAATATGCGGTGGGCGATCGTGTGCTATTGAAAGTGTCACCGTTGAAGAAGGCGATGCGGTTCGGACGTAAGGTTAAGCTTAGTCCGAGGTTTATTGGACCATATGAGATAGTGAAACGTGTTGGTCATGTGGCTTATCGGTTGAGGTTGTATCCCGAGCTTGAGAAAATACATAATGTGTTCTATGTATCCATGTTACGGAGGTATCGGTCAGATCATTCGCATGTTATGCCGGTAAAGCATATTGAGTTGAGACTGAATTTATCCTTTGATGAGGAGTCGATAGAAATTCTTGATACCAGCAGCAAGGTTCTACGTGGTAAGACGATAGAATTGGTTAAAGTCTTGTGGCAACATCAAGGTGTCGAAGAAGCCACTTGAGAAAGCAAGGCGGATATGTTAGAGCAATTTCTGCATCTTTTTTCTTCAGGTAAATTTCGAGGACGAAATTTCTTAAGAGGAGCTGAGTTCTAACTCCCTGGTTTTTGGGCCTAGTGATTTTGGGGCTGGTTATACTGTAACGACCTAGATTTTGAAATCCAAAGGTTAGGTTAACCCGAAGTATGGGCTTCGTGGTTGGGCCTTAATATTTGGGCTTTGAGAACCTTTTGGGGCAAGTCTTAGAACCTTGGGCTTGGATTGTTGGTTTGTTGGTGGGCTAAGGTGAATGTAAGAAGGGCAAATGGGTAAAAGCATAATTAAAGACAAGGAAGAGTTTGTGGGGTTTAATTTCCTGCAGAAAAATGGATTATGAGATCATTCTTGTCCCCTTGTCTCATTTTTCTCTTACCCTCATTTTCTTCCTTCAAACCTTGATAATTCAAGGTCCAATCTTTAGAATTTTGAGAGTGAATCTCGGATGGGGTGTGAAGAGGAACTTGTTCAGTGTTAAAGGATCTTTATTTCAAGGTAAACTTTGCATGGGTTGGAGAAAGAAAAAAGTTGTTGGAGGGTTGAGAGGGTTGGACGAGATTGGAGTTTGGAAGCTCTAATCTTTAGTTTAGATTATGTTTTTGGCCCCTTTTATCCTCCAGCAACGTTGTAATGCATTTTGTAATCTCCTCTTATAGTGAAAGAGGTTGGAAACTCCTCAAAGGAGCAAGGGAGGAGCAAGGCTTGAAGTTGTGGTTTAGGGCTTCATTCTCAGTTGTGGAATCAAGGTTAGTACACTACTAACTCTCATAGTTTCCTGGAAATCATGAAGTTAGGCTTTGAAGCATGGTTTGATGTTTGTGGCTTGTTATAAGCTTGAGTGGTTGTTAATGGTAAATCTTGGTATTGTTATTTTAATGGCCTAAAATCAGTAGAAATCCACCTAATACTATCATCATAACTTGTATGAATGGTTTGAGGTTTAACTATAGGGGTTAAACAGGGTTTCTAGGGGAAACCCGCACTTAGAGTTCAAAAATCAGGCTCGCGTACTGGTATTGGGCATAGCGTATCGGTACGCCTTAGTGAAATAGGGGGAAGGGTTGTGAGGGGTGTACTGATACGCCTCCCCGTGTATCGGTACCCCTTGCAAGGTAAGAATTCTAGTAACAATTTCGCGTATCGGTACGCAATAAGGCATATCGATACGTACTGTTACATTGTCTAAAAGAGGCTTAGCGTACCGGTACGCTTGGGTAGGAGTACCGGTACGGCTGTGGATCGGTACGAGATGATCCTAGTACCGATAAGGAGTATTGATACGGGCTGGGGCGTATCGGTACAGCTTAAGGGTTCAATTTTTTGAACCTAAAATGAGTATTGGTAGGTAGAGGGAAGTATCGATACCCATATAGGAGTACCGGTACTCGCTAGGCTTTATGCCCAAGAAATTTGGGTTTACATTCGGGGGTTTTATAATTCGAGGCAAAGGGCCTTGGGGGTCTTTTAAGGTGTAAAATGAATACTAAAACTGAGAAATAGAGATCTTAACCCCGTATGAGAAATAATCGGCTAATGGCTTGGTAAATATTGGGTAAACCGTGCAAGGTAGTAACCCATAGGGATCTTAGGTGGATCAATCGAGGCTGAGTGGTAGTTAGGGTCCTTACTATGTACTGAGTGGACGCCTAAGTATTCGAGTCATCCCTTGTTGTTGGGATTTAGATACCCTAAGTGTGTTGCAACACCTTGAAGATTTCTGAATGTTGGATCCCGATGCTATGTAGACGTGGGCCTCATTCGAAGACGCTTGATGAGGAATCCTGAGCATGGATGTAGAATCCCAATGCTATGTGGATGCGGGCCTCATCCCCTTGATTATATGATTCCGATGCTATGTGGAGGTGGGCTTTACTCGTAGTATAGGATCCCGATGCTATATGGACGCGGGCCTCAGTCAAGTGTAGGATTCTGATACTTTGTGGACGCAGACCTCACTTAATGTTGTTAGTATTATCTGAGTGATGCTAGGTAAACGTATGAGGTACTTGTATGAGCTGTGTGCGTGATCATGCATTCATAATGCCATGTGTTTAGGCGGTTATGGTAGCGTCATTGCTATATTGACATGATGTCATCCTTGTTGCATTGCTTTATTTATGATTTGCATGAAGCATGGTTGAGTGGCGGTGTATCCACTAAGCTTGTTAGATCAGCGTTCGGAATCGTTGTTTACGTCTGTAGGTGGTAGGTTATCGTGAGGCTTGAAGGAGCACCATTAAGGTTTGGATTTTAGCATCGACTCTAACGATCGAGTACAAATACTAGATGTTATGGGCTATGTATTTCGTAGGACCCTATATATATATATTTTGTAACTCTTATTTTGTATTAATTGGTCAAAGTCGAATGTTTTAATATTTTGTAAGTGGAGCTCCATAATTACTGTTTTAAACATCTGGATTTGACTATGTTTTCAATGTATGCATTTATGTTTTCATTGGACTTATTCTATTGGGTTTGAAAAAGGAAAATTTTAACGGTATGGATTTTGGGCTTAGGGCCCAAATGTGACATCCGAGTCTAGGGTGTTACATAGACGGTCTAGTGGACTGAGTTAGAGATAAAGATAAAATATTGGAAAAATGTTTAAAAATCATATTTTATTATATTAAAAATATTGGTAAAAGAAATTTTAGAAAATAAGCTTTGGAAGGGTGACATTTTGGCTAGTGACCAAAATGCAATTTTTGAAAACTGTTTTAAAAGGTGACTGTTTTGTAAAGAGTCAAAACTTTGAAGCTTTAAGGAGCTATTTTACCATTTGGTTTAATCTGAGTTTTCTCATTATTAGGATTATTTTAAAAGAGTTTTAATTAAAGGAATTAAAAAGGATTTAGTTAAAATATGGTTATTTTTCCAAATCACAATTTGATATAACTTTCTTTCTCTCATATTTTCTCTCAAAATACTCATAGCCAAACACTATTTTTCTTATCAAAGATTTAAGGTAATGATCTTAATTTCTTAACTCATTGATTTGCTAAATGATTTCTCAACTTGTTTTCCCAAAATCTCATTGAATTTCTTTGTTTTTCAAGAGGAAAAACCATCCAATAAAAGGGAAACTCATTCATTTGAGGTAAGTGATAAGTGTTCAAAAGTACTATTTTTCTTACCCTTTTTACTCATATTATTGTTAGACTTAGGCTCATATTAGTTGCATAGTTAGCCATTCATGCATTAATCCATGTTTCCTTCAATCGTTGAGCTTGATTACATAACTTGGTGATTTTTGTGGAAATAGATGCTGCTTTGGTGTGTTTTTGTGTGTATGTGCAGGATCACTTGCCAAAGCAATGCCGAGCTAGTTGCCAGGGCAATGCATGAAGGATATGCCGAGCTAGTTGCCAGGGCAGTGCATGAAGGAGACGCCGAGCCAGTTGCCATGGCATTTGTCGACAAAGACCAAAAGCAATATGGATGTCGAAATTCATGATTTTACAAGCCCAAGATGACATGGAGCAAGGTCCAAGCCCAAAGGAATTTGATTGCCATGCAGAGATTAAAGAAGAATTAAATTCCAAGAGGATAGGAGAAGTTCTAATAGGAATAAAATTATAATAAAGAATTATATTCTTTAAAGATAATTTAATTCCAACTCAAACTACTCCTCAAAGAAGGACTTTGGCCTAGCCCTATAAATATCAAGGAGATTTCGACAAGATGAATAGAGAGAGCAAGAGGGAAATTTCGGCAAGTCCAAGTAGGGCAAGAGGAGAGAATTTTCGACAAGCATCAAGGGCAAGGAGGATTTCGACAAGCCTCTTCCTTCATCTTTGTTCGATTGGGTTCATGCTAGGGATTAATTATCTTGTGTTTCTTTGTAACCTAGCCATGAACTAAATTTACTTGGCTATGGTTATTGTGTTTTGTGGTTGTGAGAAACTATTGGTTTTTGTTTAGGTAATAAGAGTTTGCACTTTTCTATTTCAAGGTTTATTCATTCTTGGTTCCTATTATTGCTTGCAGTGAATTGGGAGAGGATCTCGTGATTTCATCCATTTATCTAATATCGGGAGAGTTAGATTCAAGAAACGAATGAATATGATCTTTATGCAATCCAATGATGGTGAAGATTAATCCGGCTTAGGAATAAGTTAAGGATTTCAACGGCTAAGAGGAGCGCAAGATTGGTTGTTGTTCACCCTTGATTCACGCAGGATGTATTATCAAGGCATGCACAAGTAGCTAGAGTTTCGACTTAGGGATAAGAAGAAACCATTGAAGAACGCTCCGCCGAACCTTGAAGTTGCTGCCCAGTCGCCCAAGTAGTTGCCCAACTAGTCGCCCAAGCAACCATCAATTAGTTGCCAAAGCAACCCCGTTGTGCAAGTCGCCACGGCAACTGAGTTGCCCATGCACTCTTTTACCAAGACAATCCAATCGGCTATCACACCTCAACTCACGATAACCTAGCCTATCTCTCTCAATTGAATTCATCTTTTATTTTATTTTATTGCTTTCTAGATTAGTAATTAGTTAAACTTGATAATCCTTTACTTGTGTTTTTACTTTTTACAAAGGCAAGAGACTAGATTCTTGAAGTGGCACCAATCCTCGTGGAGACGATATCTTTTATACTATAACTTGCGACGTGTATACTTGCACAATTGCGTAGCACTTATTACGCGCAACAAGTTTTTTGGCGCCGTTGCGGGGATTGGCAATAGCGACTTTGTTTTTACTTTCTTGCACTTTCTTTTATTTTTTCTTGTTTAAAATTCAAAGGGCTAACAAACTTTGGTTTTGCATTGGTATATGACCAGGCGAAACCGACTTCACCGAAATATCCCTTTGATCCGTAAATCGAACGAACCTTACAAAGACTTAGACGAAGGATAAGAGAAGCAATGGCAAATCAAGACGGCAATATTAATCAAGATGTTCGAGCGGGAGGAGGAGTGATTCTTGCACGAAAAATGAACTATTCGAGACTATCTTGAAGAAGATCTTGATGGACTTAACCCGGGAGTTGTCGCACCCGAAATTGAAGCCGACCACTTTGAGTTGAAACCGGTAATGTTTAATATGATCAACACAATAGGTCAATTTGGCGGCTCAAGAATCAAGATGCACGACAACATCTGAAATCTTTCCTCGAGATTTGCAACTCGTTCAAGATACACGGAGTCACCCCGATGTCTTACGATTAAGATTATTCCCTATTCACGAGGATAGGGCGAAAGCATGGCTAAATAGCATTCTGCCGGATCCATAGCATCTTGGACTGATCTTTGTCGTGATTTCCTTGCTAGATTTAATCCTACAAATTTAATCGATAAGCTTCAGAACGACATTACTTTTTTCGGCAGGCGGATGATGAATCCATGTACGAGGCTTGGGAGCGATAAAGAGAACTTCTACATAAATGCCCTCTACACGGATTCGGTGTGGACTCAAGTGACAATGTTTTACAATGCCGTGAATACACCAACAAGGATGATGCTAGACGCCTCGGCAAACGGCATACTCCTAGATAAGTCACCGGAAGAAGCAATGCAAATTTTAAACAGGCTGGCCAAGAATGATTATCAATTCCCATCTACTAGAAGAGGAGGAGTTAGGCGCTAAGCCACAATACATGAACTAGGATCATCGATTCAATTTCGCACAATTGGCGCTTTAACCAAGATGGTCCGAAACATGCAAAAACCAAACAACACACATGAAGTCAAGGTAATGGATTCTTTTTGTGAGTTATGTGGCGATAACCATAATTCTTACGAATGTATGCGAGAATCCGGAATCTAGCTTCTATGTGGGGAATTACAATCGGGCAACAACATGATGTCAAATACATACAATCCAGCTTGGAAGAAGCACCCAAATTTTTCATGGAGTAATCCCAACAATGCTCTAAACCAGAACAATCGAATGCACAAGCATCGGGATTCGAAAGAAAATATGCCACGACAACAGATGCCGCGGCAACAACCGACAACATCTAGTTCTTTGGAAAATTCTCTAAATGCTTTTATGATGAAAACTGAATCTTATATGGCTGAGAATAGTAATTTCATAAAAAGAATCGATGCTTTTATTAACAGGACCGAGATGAGATTGCAAAACCAAGAGGCGGCAATCAAATCATTGGAAAATCAAGTCGGACAATTTGCTCAAAATCAACACTAGACCACAAGGAGGTTTACCTAGCGATCTCAAGTCGCAAGAGGAACTGCCATGAGCAATGTAAGGCAATCACCACCAGTGGCCAACAACTTAGAGAGGTTCAAACCCGCTCGTCAAACAAAACTCCACAAAAAGAGCAAGACGAACCTAGCGGCCAAGTCTCGGATGCTGAACCAAGAATTGCTGCGGCAACCGCAATAAGCATACCTCGGCGCCCCGCATGACGCCTCGGCAACTTGCGATAAGCACGCCTCGGCAACCCCAGGTTGGTAACGCATCGGCAACTCCAGATGTCCCCTGTAATGCCGTCAATCGGGTTTCAAACCAATGAAAGGATAGAAGATATCCGACTTCCACCACCATTCCCACAAAGATTGAAGCGACAAAAGCAAGAATACCAATTCAAGAAGTTTCTTGATATCTTAAAGCAAGTCCACATCAACTTGCCATTGGTGGAAGCAATTGAACAAATGCCAAACTATGCCAAGTTTCTTAAAGACATTGTGTCCAAGAGAACAAGGCTAGGAGAGTTTGAAACAGATTGCCGCGACAGAGGGATGCATGGCAATGTTGCACAATCGCATGCCGCCAAGTTGAAGGATCCCGGAAGTTTCACAATACCACTGTTCTATTGGAAATCACTATGTCGGGAAAGCACTATGCGACCTAGGGGCTAGCATAAACTTGATGCCTAAATCGGTTTTCGAAACTAGGAATCGGGAAGGCAAGACCTACAACATTATCTTTGCAGCTAAGCCGCAGATCCTATGTGCATCCGGAGGGAAAAAATCGAGGACATACTGTAAAAGTTGATAAATTCATTTTTCCCACGACTTTATTGTTTTGGATTGTGAAGCGGATGAGCATGCACCTATCATTCTCGGGAGACCATTCCTAGCGGCGGGGAGAACCTTGATCGACGTTGAAAAGGGAGAACTCACAATGAGGGTGAATGACCAGCGGTAAAAACTAAATGTGTTCCAAACGCTAAGGCATGCCGATGATCCAGAAGAATGCCAACTACTTCATGCCACGGCAGAATTTAACTTCGATGAGGAATTTAGTTGCCTCGGCAACTACATTGCCGATCAAGAGGAACCTGGTGAGTATGAAGAGCCGGTCGATGAGGAACAACCCGAAGAGGTAAATTGGCTAGTCAATCGACCCGTGTACATACTTTGAACCACCGGACTACTCGGGTAAGGAAGGTAAGATCGAAAAACCCTCTATCGAAAATCCACCAATTCTTGAGTTGAAACAATTGCGAGCAACTCAAATATGTATACTTAGGGACTGATAATACATTACCTGTAATTATTTCTTCTAAGTTACAGCTGAGCGAAAAGAAGCTGATCAACATGTTGAAACTACATAAAAAGGCAATAGGGTGGACAATTGCCGACTTGAAGGGAATTAGCCCGGCGGTGTGCATGCACAAGATCTTGTTGGAAGATGATCACAAACCTTCAATTGAGGCCCAGAGGAGACTGAATCATGCCATGAAAGGGGTTGTAATGAAAGAAATCATCAAGTGGCTTGACGCCGGCATTATATACCCTATCTCCGATAGTACGTGGGTAAGTCCGGTACAATGTGTGCCGAAAAAGGAGGTATAACAGTGGTGAGTAATGAAAATAATGAACTTATCCCAACCAGGTCGTGACCGGTTGGAGGGTTTGTATGGACTATCGAAAGCTAAACAAAGCCACTAGGAAAGATCACTTCCCATTACCCTTTATTGATCAAATGCTTGACCGTCTTGCGGGTAAACCCTTTTACTTGTTTTCTTGATGGTTATTCAGGTTACAATCAGATTGCCATAGCACCGAAAGATCAAGAAAAGACAACCTTCACATGCCCCTACGGTACTTATGCCTTCCGAAGGATGCCGTTCGAATTGTGTAACGCCCGGCAACCTTCCAAAGATGCATGATGGCGCTCTTTTTTCAGACATGGTCGAAGACTTCCTTGAGATCTTCATGGATGATTTTTTGGTTTTTGGTAATGACTTCGGCGGCTGTCTCGGCAATTTAGAGAGGTGTTGGCAAGATGCGAAGAAACAGATTTAGTCCTCAATTGGGAGAAATGCCACTTTATGGTAGATGAAGGAATAGTGCTCGGCCACAAGATTTCATCCAAGGAATTGAAGTAGACAAAGCCAAGGTGGGCGTGATCGAGAGATTACCCCACCAATTTCGGTTAAAAGAATTGAAGTTTTCTGGACATGCGAGTTTTTACGGAGGTTCATTCATAACTTTTCTAAAATCACTAAACCTTTGTGTAATCTGCTTGAACAGGATAAAGTCTTGATTTTGATGATTCTTGCACTCAAGCATTTGAAACCCTAAAGAAAAAGCTTGCCTCGGCACCCATTGTTGTTCCACCCATTGGGCGCTACCTTTTGAGCTCATGTGTGATGCAAGTGATTTCGCGGTAGGAGCGATCTAGGCCAACGCCGCAGGTAAGACCTTCCATGTGATATACTACGCTAGTAAAACTCTTAACGATGCTCAAATGAATTACACAACAACGGAGAAAGAGTTACTAGTGTAGTTTTCGCATTTGACAAGTTCGATCCTATTTAATTGGTACAAAGGTAATTGTTCATACGGACCATTCGGCAATCAAATACTTATTTGCTAAAAAGGATGCTAAACCTCGTTTGATTCGTTGGATATTACTTTTACAAGAATTTGATATTGAAATTAAGGCGAGAAAGGAACGAGAAAATCAAGTGGCGATCACTTATCACGTTTGGAACGCAATAGGGAAGAGGGCGCGGATCTAGAGATATCACGATGTATTCCCGGATGAACAAATTCTAATCGCCTCGGCAACCCTTGACGCCTCGACAGCCCATGACGCCTCGGCAACTCTCGGCGCCGGGCGGTCTTTGGCGAAACACGCCTCGGCAATTTTGGGAGCGAACACTCACGGCAACACATGCCCGGCAATACCACAATACGCAGATTTAGTTAACTTCCTTGTTTGTGGTATTTTTCCGTATGGCATTACTCACCAAGGGAAAAAGCGGTTCCGCCATAATGCTAAGCATTACTTTTGGGACGAGCCTCTTTTGTTTAAACAATGTGCGAGATCGGGTTATACGTCGATGTGTCCACGAAAGAAGAGCAACAGAATGTACTCCGGCAATGCCATTCTTCACCCTATGGAGGACATTTTGGAGGAACTCGTACCATGGCCAAAGTCTTGCAATCCGGTTTGTATTGGCCAACATTGTACAAAGATGCCCAAGACTTTTACAAGCAATGTGATCGTTGCGGAGGGCGGGCAATATCTCTAGGCGACATGAGATGCCACTCGAACATCATCGAGGTGGAACTGTTCGATGTATGGGGATCGATTTTATGGGACCTTTTCCATCTTCATTCGGCAACCTCTACATCTTACTCGCCGTCGACTATGTGTCTAAATGGGTAGAGCGCAAACATAGTTCCCAACGACGATTCCAAGACCGTGCAACGATTCTGCGAAAAAACATATTTACGGTTTGGGATGCCGAGAGCAATTATCGGCGACGGGGGGGCAAGCATTTTGACAACAGACTAATTGCCAAGATGTTGCAACGCTTGGCATATCACACAAGATCGCCACGGCATATCACCCACAAACCAACGGGCAAGCGAAATTTCAAACGGGAGTTGAAGGGAATACTCGAGAAAGTTGTAAATCCCATAAGGAAGGATTGGTCATTAAGACTAGATGACGACTTTGGGCATATCGCACTGCATTCAAAACACCATTAGGTATGTCCCCCTTCCGCTTGTGCTATGGTAAAACATGTCATCTACCGGTGGAAATCGAGCACAAGGCGTCTTGGGCAATCAAGACCGTGAATATGGATTGGGAAAGTGCGGACAAAAGCGCTTGATGGATCTCAATGAGATAGAAGAATTTCGTGCACTCGCCTATAACAATGCACAAATCTACAAGGAGAAAACAAAGCGATGGCACGACAAGAAACTATTGCCCACGACAATTCACGCCCGGGGCAACTAGTTCTCCTATTCAATTCTCGGCTAAAACTTTTCCCGGGAAAGCTGAAATCAAGATGGTCGGGACCATTCAAAGTCGTCAAACCATTCTCTCATGGTGCCGTAATAATCAAGTCCATCTCTGACAATCATGAATTCAAAGTTAATGGACAAAGATTGAAGCACTACAATGGTGCCCATGTGGAACGTAACAAGGAAGTGGTCAACTTAGGAGATGCATGAGCATGCTCTCCTCTCATATTTCCTTTTTCTTTTTATTTTTATTTTTATTTTTAATTTTAGGAGATATTTTATTTTTTCTTCATTATCTTTAGTTTTCAAGTTTTCTTTATTTTCTTTTTCACAACAAGACTCACAACTACTATGCTAAGGAAATTTACTGCCAAGATCATTGCCCGACAACCAATGAAGAAGATGCGCGACAACTTACTTCATGCATGCACAAGCTGATGCCACGGCAACCAACCACGAAGATGCCACGGCAACCAAAGCTAAAGACACCACCGGCAACAAGAAAACAACCATCACGTTCAAGCAAGAAAATCAAGACGCCAACTAGAAGGAAACTAATCATCTACGATGACGAACTCTCGGAGTAAGTCCTCGTATGCATTTTTATTTTTATTGTTATTTTTCGTTATTTTTATGCATGCATTGAGGACAATGCCTCACTCGAGTTTGGGGGGGGATTGTTATTAGTAATTACCATGTTTAGTTACATTAATCTTAAGCATTACATTTAGGATACATAAATTGCTTGCCATGCCTTTAAATTGGAACAAGAATTGCTTAGATTTGATGAATATTCAATGATGACTTTACCAATGCACTTAATTGATAGAATTTTTATTCTAGGATAACCATGAAAAACTTAGAATTTTACTATGATGCTAAATTTGATGAAACACTGTTGTGGTTTGATTGATTTAAGGAGTTCTAGTAAACTTAGGTTGATAATTAACTAATTGGGGATTAGAATAAAAATTGGATGAATGCTAGAGGTGCCCAGAAATTGGCTCTTAGCATGCGACGCTAATTAAAAATTGAAAACTCACTAGAGGTGCCATGTTAAAAGCTCTAGAAAAACCTATTGTTTGCGTTAAAACAACTTGATTACATAACGTATAGTTTGATTAGAGTAATTAATCAGTTTGAAAAATAAAAAACCAATCATACTTTATGCTTTCGGTGAAATCAAGTTTTTGTGTGTATGTGTGAGGATCACTTGCCAAAGCAATGCCGAGCTTCATGATTAATAGTTTCAATGCATGATTTTGTGGAAATAGATATGTGCGAGCTAGTAGTTGCGGGCAATGCATGAAGGATGAAGGAGGCATGAAGATGACATGGAGCAAGGTCAAGCCCAAAGGAATTTGATTGCCATGCAGAGATTAAAGAAGAATTAAATTCAAGAGGATAGGAGAAGTTCTAATAGGAATAAAATTATAATAAAGAATTATATTCTTTAAAGATAATTTAATTCCAACTCAAACTCCTCCTCAAAGAAGGACTTTGGCCTAGCC
The DNA here is from genome assembly GCA_019671005.1 of Hibiscus mutabilis. Lineage (NCBI taxonomy): Eukaryota > Viridiplantae > Streptophyta > Magnoliopsida > Malvales > Malvaceae > Hibiscus > Hibiscus mutabilis. The sequence continues at coordinate 10,709,309 of CM033732.1, forward strand.
TATAAATATCAAGGAGATTTCGACAAGATGAATAGAGAGAGCAAGAGGGGGAAATTTCAGCAAGTCCAAGTAGGGCAAGAGGAGAGAAATTTTAGACAAGCATCAAGGGCAAGGAGGATTTCGACAAGCCTCTTCCTTCATCTTTGTTCGATTGGGTTCATGCTAGGGATTAATTATCTTGTGTTTCTTTGGAACCTAGCCATGAACTAAATTTACTTGGCTATGGTTATTGTGTTTATTATTGTTTGCAGTGAATTGGGAGAGGATCTCGTGATTTCATCCATTTATCTAATATCGGAGAGTTAGATTCAAGAAAGCGAATGAATATGATCTTTATGCAATCAATGATGGTGAAGATTAATCCGGCAGGAATAAGTTAAGGATTTCAGCGGCTAAGAGGAGCGCAAGATTGGTTGTTGTTCACCCTTGATTCACGCGGGGATGTATTATCAAGGCATGCACAAGTAGCTAGAGTTTTCGACTTAGGGATAAGAAGAAACCATTGAAGAAACGCTCCGCCCGAACCTTGAAGTTGCTGCCCGATCGCCCAAGTAGTTGCCCAACTAGTCGCCCAAGCAACCATCAATTAGTTGCCAAAGCAACCCGTTGTGCAAGTTGCCACGGCAACTGAGTTGCCCATGCACTCTTTACCAAGACAATCCAATCGGCTATCACACCTCAACTCACGATAACCTAGCCTATCTCTCTCAATTGAATTCATCTTTTTTTTTATTTTATTGCTTTCTAGATTAGTAATTAGTTAAACTTCTATAATCCTTTACTTGTGTTTTTACTTTTCTGATTGCAAGAGACTAGATTCTTGAAGTGGCACCAATCCTGTGGAGGCGATATCTTTTATACTATAACTTGCGGCGTGTATACTTGCACATTTGCGTAGCACTTATTACAGCGCAACAAGTTTTTTGCGCGCCGTTGCGGGGATTAGCAATAGCGACTTTGTTTTTACTTTCTTGCACTTTCTTTTTATTTTTCTTGTTTAAAATTCAAAGGGCTAACAAACTTTGGTTTTGCATTGGTATATGACGGTGAGACCCGACTTCACGAAATATCCCTTTGATCCAAAAATCGAGCGAACCTTACAAAGACTTAGGCGAAGGATAAGAGAAGCAATGGCAAATCAAGGCGGCAATATATTATAAGATGTTCGGCGGGGAGGAGGAGTGATTCTTGCAAACAGAACTATTCGAGACTATCTTGAAGAAGATCTTGATGGACTTAACCGAGGTTATCGCACCCGAAATTGAAGCCGACCACTTTGAGTTGAAACCGGTAATGTTTAATATGATCAACACAATAGGTCAATTTGGCGGCTCGGCAATCGAAGATGCCGACAACATCTGAAATCTTTCCTCGAGATTTGCAACTCGTTCAAGATACGGAGTCACCCCCGATGTCTTACGATTAAGATTATTCCCTATTCACTTTGAGGATAGGCGAAAGCATGGCTAAATAGCATTCTGCGGATCCATAGCATCTTGGACTGATCTTTGTCGTGATTTCCTTGCTAGATTTAATCCTACAAATTTAAGCGATAAGCCGTAACGACATTACTTTTTTGGCGAGCGGATGATGAATCCATGTACGAGGCTTGGGAGGCGATAAAGAGAACTTCTACATAAATGCCCTACACGGTTCGGTGTGGACTCAAGTGACAATGTTTTACAATGCCGTGAATACACCAACAAGGATGATGCTAGATGCCTCGGCAAGCGGCATACTCTAGATAAGTCACCGGAAGAAGCAATGCAAATTTTAAACAGGCTGGCCAAGAATGATTATCAATTCCCATCTACTAGAAGAGGAGGAGTTAGGCGCCAAGCCACAATACATGAACTAGGATCATCAGATTCAATTTGGCACAATTGGCGCTTTAACCAAGATGGTCGAACATGCAAAAAACCAAACAACACACATGAAGTCAAGGTAATGGATTCTTTTTGTGAGTTATGTGGCGATAACCATAATTCTTACGAATGTATGCGAGAATCCGGAATCTAGCTTCTATGTGGGAATTACAATCGGGCAACAACATGATGTCAAATACATACAATCCGACTTGGAAGAAGCACCCAAATTTTTCATGGAGTAATCCCAACAATGCTCTAAACCGCGAAACAATCGAAATGCACAAGCAAGCGGGTTCGACAAAAATATGCCACGACAACGGATGCCGCGCGGCAACAACCGACAACATCTAGTTCTTTGGAAAATTCTCTAAATGCTTTTATGATGAAAACTGAATCTTATATGGTGAGAATAGTAATTTCATAAAAAGAACGATGCTTTTATTAACAGGACCGAGATGAGATTGCAAAACCAAGAGGCGGCAATCAAATCATTGGAAAATCAAGTCGGACAATTTGCTCAAAATCAACACTAGACCACAAGGAGGTTTACCTAGCGATCTTCAAGTCGCAAGAGGAACTGCCATGAGCAATGTAAGGCAATCACCACCAGAAGTGGCCAACAACTTAGAGAGGTTCAAACCCGCTCGTCAAACAAAACTCCACAAAAAGAGCAAGACGAACCTAGCGGCCAAGTCTCGGATCTTGAACCAAGAATTGCTGCGGCAACCGACAATAAATAAGCATACCTCGGCAGCCCGTGACGCCTCGGCAACTTGCGATAAGCACGCCTCGGCAACCCCGGTTGGTAACGCATCCGGCAACTCCGGATGTCCCGTAATGCCCGTCAATCAGGTTTCAAACCAATGAAAGGATAGAAGATATCCGACTTCCACCACCATTCCCACAAAGATTGAAGCGACAAAAGCAAGAATACCAATTCAAGAAGTTTCTTGATATCTTAAAGCAAGTCCACATCAACTTGCCATTGGTGGAAGCAATTGAACAAATGCCAAACTATGCCAAGTTTCTTAAAGACATTGTGTCCAAGAGAACAAGGCTAGGAGAGTTTGAAACAGTTGCCGCGACGAGAGGGATGCATGGCAATGTTGCTGTCGCATGCCGCCCAAGTTGAAGGATCCCGGAAGTTTCACAATACCACTGTTCTATTGGAAATCACTATGTCGGGAAAGCACTATGCGACCTAGGGGCTAGCATAAACTTGATGCCTAAATCGGTTTTCGAAAACTAGGAATCGGGAAGGCAAGACCTACAACATTATCTTTGCGGCTAGCCGACAGATCCTATGTGCATCCAGAGAGGGAAAAATCGAGGACATCTTGGTAAAGTTGATAAATTCATTTTTTCCGCTGACTTTATTGTTTTGGATTGTGAAGCGGATGAGCATGCACCTATCATTCTCGGGAGACCATTCCTAGCGGCGGGGAGAACCTTGATCGACGTTGAAAAGGGAGAACTCACAATGAGGGTGAATGACCAGCAAGGTAAAACTAAATGTGTTCCAAACGCTAAGGCATGCGATGATCGAGAAGAATGCCAACTACTTCATGCCACGGCGAGAATTTAACCGATGAGGAATTTAGTTGCCTCGGCAACTACATTGCCGATCAAGAGGAACCTGGTGAGTATGAAGAGCGGTCGATGAGGAACAACCCGAAGAGGTAAATTGGCTAGTCAATCGACCAGTACATACTTTGAACCACTGGACTACTCGGGTAAGGAAGGTAAGATCGAAAAACCCTCTATCGAAAATCCACCAATTCTTGAGTTGAAACAATTGCGAGCAACTAAAATATGTATACTTAGGGACCGATAATACATTACCCGTAATTATTTCTTCTAAGTTACAGCTGAGCGAGAAAAAGAAGCTGATCAACATGTTGAAACTACATAAAAAGGCAATAGGGTGGACAATTGCCGACTTGAAGGGAATTAGCCGGCGGTGTGCATGCACAAGATCTTGTTGGAAGATGATCACAAACCTTCAATTGAGGCCCGGAGGAGACTGAATCATGCCATGAAAGGGGTTGTAATGAAAGAAATCATCAAGTGGCTTGACGCCGGCATTATATACCCTATCTCCGATAGTGCGTGGGTAAGTCCGGTACAATGTGTGCGAAAAAGGAGGTATAACAGTGGTGAGTAATGAAAATAATGAACTTATCCCAACCAGGTGTGACCGGTTGGAGGGTTTGTATGGACTATCGAAAGCTAAACAAAGCCACTAGGAAAGATCACTTCCCATTACCCTTTATTGATCAAATGCTTGACCGTCTTGCGGGGTAAACCCTTTTACTTGTTTTCTTGATGGTTATTCGAGTTTACAATCAGATTGCCATAGCACGGAAGATCAAGAAAAGACAACCTTCACATGCCCTACGGTACTTATGCCTTCCGAAGGATGCCGTTCGGATTGTGTAACGCCCGGCAACCTTCCAAAGATGCATGATGGCGCTCTTTTCGGACATGGTCGAAGACTTCCTTGAGATCTTCATGGATGATTTTTTGTTTTTTAGTAATGACTTGACGGCTGTCTCGGCAATTTAGAGAGGTGTTGGCAAGATGCGAAAAAAACAGATTTAGTCCTCAATTGGGAGAAATGCCACTTTATGGTAGATGAAGGAATAGTGCTCGGCCACAAGATTTCATCAAGGGAATTGAAGTAGACAAAGCCAAGGTGGGCGTGATCGAGAGATTACCCCACCAATTTCGGTTAAAGGAATTCGAAGTTTTTCTCGGACATGCGAGGTTTTTCGGAGGTTCATTCATAACTTTTCTAAAATCACTAAACCTTTGTGTAATCTGCTTGAACAGGATAAAGTCTTGATTTTGATGATTCTTGCACTCAAGCATTTGAAACCCTAAAGAAAAAGCTTGCCTCGGCACCCATTGTTGTTCCACAGTTGGACGCTACCTTTTGAGCTCATGTGTGATGCAAGTGATTTGCGGTAGGAGCAAATCCTAGGCCAACGCCGCAGTAAGACCTTCCATGTGATATACTACGCTAGTAAAACTCTTAACGATGCTCAAATGAATTACACAACAACGGAGAAAGAGTTACTAGTCAGTAGTTTTCGCATTTGACAAGTTCCGATCCTATTTAATTGGTACAAAGGTAATTGTTCATACGGACCATTCGGCAATCAAATACTTATTTGCTAAAAAGGATGCTAAACCTCGTTTGATTCGTTGGATATTACTTTTACAAGAATTTGATATTGAAATTAAGGACGGAAAAGGAATGTAAAATCAAGTGGCGATCACTTATCACGTTTGGAACGCAATAGGGAAGAGGACGGGATCTAGAGATATGCGATGTATTCCGGATGAACAAATTCTAATCGCCTCGGCAACCCTTGACGCCTCGACAGCCCATGACGCGCCTCGGCAACTCTCGACGCCGCAGCGGTCTTTGACGAGCACGCCTCGGCAATTTTGGGAGCGAACACTACGGCAACACATGCCCCGCAATACCGCACGCAGATTTAGTTAACTTCCTTGTTTGTGGTATTTTTCCGTATGGCATTACTCACCAAGGGAAGAAGCGGTTCCGCCATAATGCTAAGCATTACTTTTGGGACGAGCCTCTTTTGTTTAAACAATGTGCGAGATCGGGTTATACGTCGATGTGTCCTCAAGAAGAAAGCAACAGAATGTACTCGGCAATGCCATTCTTCACCCTATGGAGGACATTTTGGAGGAACTCGTCATGACCAAAGTCTTGCAATCCGGTTTGTATTGGCCAACATTGTACAAAGATGCCCAAGACTTTTACAAGCAATGTGATCGTTGCGGAGGGGGCGGGCAATATCTCTAGGCGACATGAGATGCCACTCGAAACATCATCGAGGTGGAACTGCTCGATGTATGGGGATCGATTTTATGGGACCTTTTCCATCTTCATTCGCAACCTCTACATCTTACTCGCCGTCGACTATGTGTCTAAATGGGTAGAGGCAAATGCGGTTCCCAACGACGATTCCAAGACCGTGCAACGATTCTGCGAGAAAAACATATTTACGGTTTGGGATGCCGAGAGCAATTATCAGCGACGGGGGGCAAGCATTTTGACAATGACTAATTGCCAAGATGTTGCAACGCTTGGCATATCACACAAGATCGCCACGGCATATCACCCACAAACCAACGGGCAAGCGAAATTTCCAACCGGGTTGAAGGGAATACTCGAGAAAGTTGTAAATCCCGCAAGGAAGGATTGGTCATTAAGACTAGATGACGCACTTTGGGCATATCGCACCGCATTCAAAACACCATTAGGTATGTCCCCTTCCGCTTGTCTATGGTAAAACATGTCATCTACCGTGGAAATCGAGCACAAGGCGTCTTGGGCAATCAAGACCGTGAATATGGATTGGGAAAGTGCGGACAAAAGCGCTTGATGGATCTCAATGAGATAGAAGAATTTCGTGCACTCGCCTATAACAATGCACAAATCTACAAGGAGAAAACAAAGCGATGGCACGACAAGAAACTATTGCCACGACAATTCACGCCAGGGGCAACTAGTTCTCCTATTCAATTCTCGGCTAAAACTTTTCCCGGAAAGCTGAAATCAAGATGGTCGGGACCATTCAAAGTCGTCAAACCATTCTCTCATGGTGCCGTAATAATCAAGTCCATCTCGACAATCATGAATTCAAAGTTAATGGACAAAGATTGAAGCACTACAATGGTGCCCATGTGGAACGTAACAAGGAAGTGGTCAACTTAGGAGATGCATGAGCATGCTCTCCTCTCGATATTTCCTTTTTCTTTTTTATTTTTATTTTTATTTTTAATTTTAGGAGATATTTTATTTTTTCTTCATTATCTTTAGTTTTCAAGTTTTCTTTATTTTCTTTTTCACAACAAGACTCACAACTACTATGCTAAGGAAATTTATCACAAGATCATTGCCCGGCAACCAATGAAGAAGATGCCGCGACAACTTACTTCATGCATGCACAAGCTGATGCCACGGCAACCAACCCTGAAGATGCCACGGCAACCAAAGCTAAAGACACCACCGGCAACAAGAAAACAACCATCACGTTCAAGCAAGAAAATCAAGACGCCAACTAGAAGGAAACTAATCATCTACGATGACGAACTCTCGGAGTAAGTCCTCGTATGCATTTTTATTTTTATTGTTATTTTTCGTTATTTTTATGCATGCATTGAGGACAATGCCTCACTCGAGTTTGGGGGGGGATTGTTATTAGTAATTACCATGTTTAGTTACATTAATCTTAAGCATTACATTTAGGATACATAAATTGCTTGCCATGCCTTTAAATTGGAACAAGAATTGCTTAGATTTGATGAATATTCAATGATGACTTTACCAATGCACTTAATTGATAGAATTTTTATTCTAGGATAACCATGAAAAACTTAGAATTTTACTATGATGCTAAATTTGATGAAACACTGTTGTGGTTTGATTGATTTAAGGAGTTCTAGTAAACTTAGGTTGATAATTAACTAATTGGGGGATTAGAATAAAAATTGGATGAATGCTAGAGGTGCCCGAAATTGGCTCTAGCATACGCTAAAAAAATTGATCACTAGAGGTGCCCGAAACTGGCTCTAGAAGGCGTTAAAATTTTTTTCGGTTAACTAGAGGTGCCCGAAACCGGCTCTAGTCGATTAAATTAACTTAAGAAAACTAAAAATAAAACACTAGAGGTGCCCGAAATTGGCTCTAGTTAAAACATGTTAAAAAGAACCCACTGAAGTAATTTGAAAACCTATTGTTTGCATAGAATCCGAAAAATCAACTTGCACACAACTCCGCACACACTCACAAGCATTATAGTTTGATTCCGAGTAATTCATCAGTTTTCTGAAAAATAAAAAGCCAATCATACTTTATGCCCAGTTGAGAGAATTGAAATCAAGTTCAAAGCTAAGTTTGTGAAAATTTGAAGTCTTGGCGGGTAATTATGAGTTTGCATTGCTTGAGGACAAGCAATAGTTCGAGTTTGGGGGTGTGATAAGTGTTCAAAAGTACTATTTTTCTTACCCTTTTTTTACTCATATTATTGTTAGACTTAGGCTCATATTAGTTGCATAAGTTAGCCATTCATGCATTAATCCATGTTTCCTTCAATCGTTGAGCTTGATTACATAACTTGGTGATTTTTGTGGAAATAGATGCTGCTTTGGTGTGTTTTTGTGTGTATGTGCAGGATCACTTGCCAAAGCAATGCCGAGCTAGTTGCGGGGCAATGCATGAAGGATATGCCGAGCTAGTTGCCGTAGGCGGTGCATGAAGGAGACGCCGAGCCAGTTGCCATGGCATTTGTCGACAAAGACCAAAAGCAATATGGATGTCGAAATTCATGATTTTACAAGCCCAAGATGACATGGAGCAAGGTCCAAGCCCAAAGGAATTTGATTGCCATGCAGAGATTAAAGAAGAATTAAATTCCAAGAGGATAGGAGAAGTTCTAATAGGAATAAAATTATAATAAAGAATTATATTCTTTAAAGATAATTTAATTCCAACTCAAACTCCTCCTCAAAGAAGGACTTTGGCCTAGCCCTATAAATATCAAGGAGATTTCGACAAGATGAATAGAGAGAGCAAGAGGGAAATTTCGGCAAGTCCAAGTAGGGCAAGAGGAGAGAATTTTCGACAAGCATCAAGGGCAAGGAGGATTTCGACAAGCCTCTTCCTTCATCTTTGTTCGATTGGGTTCATGCTAGGGATTAATTATCTTGTGTTTCTTTGTAACCTAGCCATGAACTAAATTTACTTGGCTATGGTTATTGTGTTTTGTGGTTGTTGAGAAACTATTGGTTTTTGTTTAGGTAATAAGAGTTTGCACTTTTCTATTTCAAGGTTTATTCATTCTTGGTTCCTATTATTGCTTATGAGTGAATTGGGAGAGGATCTCGTGATTTCATCCATTTATCTAATATCGGGAGAGTTAGATTCAAGAAACGAATGAATATGATCTTTATGCAATCCAATGATGGTGAAGATTAATCCGGCTTAGGAATAAGTTAAGGATTTCAACGGCTAAGAGGAGCGCAAGATTGGTTGTTGTTCACCCTTGATTCACGCAGGATGTATTATCAAGGCATGCACAAGTAGCTAGAGTTTCGACTTAGGGATAAGAAGAAACCATTGAAGAACGCTCCGCCAACCTTGAAGTTGCTGCCCGATCGCCCAAGTAGTTGCCCAACTAGTCGCCCAAGCAACCATCAATTAGTTGCCAAAGCAACCCGTTGTGCAAAAATCCCACGGCAACTGAGTTGCCCATGCACTCTTTTACCAAGACAATCCAATCGGCTATCACACCTCAACTCACGATAACCTAGCCTATCTCTCTCAATTGAATTCATCTTTTATTTTATTTTATTGCTTTCTAGATTAGTAATTAGTTAAACTTCGATAATCCTTTACTTGTGTTTTTACTTTTTACAGTGCAAGAGACTAGATTCTTGAAGTGGCACCAATCCCTGTGGAGACGATATCTTTTATACTATAACTTGCGACGTGTATACTTGCACAATTGCGTAGCACTTATTACGCGCAACAGTAAGTTTCATTATCTCCTCTAATGAAAGGTTATTTACTGAAATGCCCAAGTTCTTGGCTCTTTACATATGTTTTCTAATAGGTTTTGATTAATTAATTATGGATTTTAGCTTAATTGGGGTTTAATTGATGGATCTTGTGATTTTCGAATTGGATCTAATTTTCCACTGTTGTGGATTATTTTCAATCTTATTTTGGATGTATTATAATTTGGATAAATTATTTTTAACAATAGAATCCCGAAGTTGTTGAATCTCTAATTGTTTAGGTTGTTAGTTGAGAGTTGTTGGGTTTTTTTTGGAGTTTAATCATTGCTGGAAGTAAAAGGATGTTGTGAATGAGTTTTTAGATGTTAATTGATGAGGTTTGATGTATTGAATCGTTATATTATGGCTGAGTTAAGATTAAGTAGTGTTAGAGGTTGATTTCGGTTAATTTCGAATGAGTTTTGAGTGGGCATCTTGAGAGCTACAGGATTTTGGTTGAAATAGAGAGTTAGAGCATTTTAATGCATGTTTCCTCTAGTTTTGTGTGGCCGAAACAGACGATAATCAAAGCGTAGCATCTTGAGGTGGTTCGAGATTTACCGGGAGCTTGTTTCTCGATAGCAAGCAAGGCGAAGTGAATCGGTGAGTAGAAACGATTTTAAAAGTCTTTCAAAGGTTTGAAAGTGGTTCTGGAGGTTTAGGTTAAGTTTGAAACACTTACCTAAGCTTGGAAGTAAGTTTCCTTCATTTGCTCTTTAATATCGGTTCGGATATGAGCATGTGTGATTCATGTTTTAGTCGTAAACATGGTAGGTTTTACTTACTGTAAATGTATGATTTTGAGTACATATGTAATGGCTTAAAAGTATATGAAATGCTAGTGAGCATTGGTTTTTCATTCCGATCGGGAATGGTGTATTGCCTTGGCAATGTGGTTTGCATATGTGATGGTTTTGCTTAATGCATTGTAAAACAGTGAGTAAATGGTTTTGGAAATGGTATATTGGCTATGTGACAAGGTGAGAAAACATTCGGATATAGTTGGCATGCCATAGGATGAAGTGCACTATAATATGTTAAAAATTGATCGTGTTTAAGAATCCTTGAGGTAAGCGGTAGACTACTCGGATTATAATGTTGCCACTTGGGTTGAGTAGTCGGTTCCCCTTGTTGATATTGATCTTGCGGTCGGCAATGATGTTATATCATGCGGTCGGCATGGTATGGGTCATGATAGTGGTCCACTATTATAGAGAGATCCGTGTATCTGAAATGTAAGGTTAACGGTCGGTTACCTAAAGATTAGCGGTCGGCTAATCAAGGATAGAGGTCGCCTATTCGGGGTCACTATAAATGCCAATATACGGAATGATTCAAGTGTTTAAATTATTTTTATAATTCTTTGAAATTTAAGCATGGTTTTATATTAAAGCTTTGGGAATGTAAACATGGTTTTGTATATAATGATTTGGGGATTTGAGCATGTGGTATATATTGTTTTGCATATGGTCGATATGCATGTTTTGATTTGTGATCATTGGAACTTGCTTAGGTCGTAAGCATGGTTTGAAAACAAATGTTTGGTTTTTAAAGGTTTTAATGCATCATTATTTTAAGAGCATCCTCACTAAGCAAGTATGCTTACGCTCTCTTTTCCCTAATGATTCAGAGCATTAAAGCTTGGAGGCAGCAAAAGCAAGGATTAAATGATCCAAAGTTTGATTGATGTTGTTATGCCTTTGTGCATTGTTACCTATGGTTGATGTTATGAGGATGCCTAGGGATGGATATAGATGGTTTTGCTTGGATGACATGCTTTGATGAGCTTAACATGTTGATTGTGGTATTAAAGGGTTGTTGGTATGGTGCTTATGCTAGTAAATGTTTAATTGAGCATCTTGGTATGTTTGGTGGAGTGTTATAGGGAGCATGCCTCTAGATCAATCTTTTGGGTAGCATAAACTTGTGTTGTAGTTAAACCATGTTGCAAGTGATGATAAATGTATTGTTGGATGCTTATATGTATGTATACAAGTTGCTAGGACCTAAATGCATCTAGATTTGTGTGAAAAATCAGAAGAAAATGACATTACAGGCCCAGACGTACCGATACGCAGAGGACCGTATCGGTACAGCTAGGCAAAAATAGACCAGGCATTTCGGTACAGGCTTGGGTGTACCTGTACGGTTTATCGCTACTGGAAACTACTTTTCGAATAAAAAATCGTGTACCGAAACACCCTTAAGGCGTACCGGTACGATTGTTAGGTAAATTAAATCTTGGTCGTTAATTCTGTTAGGTGTATCGGTACTGTACTAGGTGTACCGAAACGAGGGTTGTTAGTTTAGAGCACCGTATTGATACGGTTGGAAGCGTATCGATATGTGTGACCGCTATTTTGGTTAATGTCATGGATATGCAGTTCTATTTTCTCTCATTTTGGTCCCCGAATGTTGATGATGCAATTGTATGAGCTTGCTTAATCATCTTGACCTAAAATTTGACATGTGAGCATGTAAATGTACAAATTGAGGATTGGTAACCTTATTTTCAATATGGGTCCCGTAATTTAAAAGATTTACGTTTTAGTCCCCGTAATGAATGAGTTGCATTTGGTTGCTCTTTTGTGATCCATTTCTTTCAAAAATTCACCGCAACAAGTATGAACGCGTAAGGTCATTAAATTGCATCTAGACAAGATAAAAAGGAAAAAAATAGGCCGACTTTTCATAACCTTTCTCTAGTTTGCTTCGACAAACCTAATGTAGCTCTCTCGGTTCGGTCAGACGTCTAGACTGGGTCGAGGGGGTTACAATTGTAGCCCGCGACACTCTAGTAACCTCTTAGCTAAACAAACAGACAAAGGCAAATTCGAGAAAGAGCTCATTATCTCAAAAAACAATAGTAAATTAGTGGAAATGGGGGATTTTATTGTGTCCACAATTTATAACCTACCTAAGGCTACATTTTGGAAGCCCACGTTTAGCCAATGATGGCCTATAATCTCAAAAAATGGCCTCGTAAAAAGAGACAATTAACTCATCAATTGTAAGCACGACTCTTCATCTCTAGTCTCAATTTATGTCACTTTATGACACTCTTTCGATTAATGGAGGACTGGTGTTGTAACTCCGCCAAACGCCTCCGAAAAATTTTACCTCCAGAGAAAATGCCTTCGTCTCCGCACTACGCCCCTTATTCCAAGGCTCGGAGCTTCTTCTCCGAACATTTTTATACCTCTGGGCCATCAACCTCGGAGACTACTACGTTGAGACAAAACATCCATCAAGTCTGACTGAGCTCATAGCCTGACAGCCGAGCTACTATCTGCCAGCCCATCAATAGCCATCACTAGGCCTGGCACGGTCTCATCAAGCATCACCCCATCTACAGCACCAAGGGATATAAATACCCCAAGACCGAAGATAAATAGGACGACCCTAGATCGATAACTCTTCGACATCGACCACCATCTCTCCTCTCTCACATGATTTCGACCACCTATTCTACACTGTTCGCGGCTCTCGGCCCCAAGTCAACCAAGGGTGAACCGCTAGACTCAACGACCAACCATGGTCTTTTATGGCTCTCAGCCCGTCCTACGACGGGTGAACCACCAACCTTCGCCCCTAAATCTTCCTTCGGCTACCATCTCCACCTCCTTGTTTGGTGTCGCCCAAAATCGACATCAACATTTTTCATCTCGAAAAACATAATTTTTGGCCTTCAATTTTTTTTTTCAATTTTTAGCGAAAATTTTCAATCTTTAACTTTGATATGTTATAACCTATGGAGCTTAAATATTCGACTTTTCTGTATAAAAAATATATAATTATTCACAAGGTTTTTTGTGTGCACTTTCACGCATTATGATAATTTTCAGTTTGGTCCTTATCATTATGGTAAAATTAAAAGGATTCAATTAAAAAGAAATTAAAATTATAGGGACTAAATTGAAATAAATTAAAATTAATTACAGAAATCAAATTCTAAAATCTTTCAATTTTGATTCATCAAATTGAAATGTATTTTTTTTAAAATTTCTATTTTAATCCTATAATTTTATTTTTTTCATTTCCAAAATATAAAAAAATTAATTAACTCTTAAGTCGCCGACAAGGCAACAACTACCGGCGACTCCTAACTCTATCCCAACATTACACGATAACTGAGAAAATAATTTCTCATATAATCAAATTTATTTTTGGAAAATGATTTGATGCATGAACGATGAAAAACGAAGATTTTCATAAATTGTGACTTTTTAGAGTTTGGAGTTAAGATTTTAAAGTTTGGGGTTAACTTTTAAAATTTAGAATTAGGTTTTAGACTTTAAATTTAATTTTTAGTGTGTAAAATTTAATACCAGTAAAATAACACATGTCATCATTTAAAGTTCGCTTGTAAAAAGGAAAAATACATCAAATATCGACTCTTTATTTTTTTAAAAAAAATTCTAACGTTTTTTACTAATTTAACCGAGAAAATTTATGTAGGACAAAAAATAAAACATTATCATCAGCTTTTGTATGGTTGAATGAAAACCAACCTCCCAACCAAAAAAACTCCAAAAAGAAATAATCTGTCCTCACATGGCATTCTCCCAATTGTCCTATCTCTCGAATTCCCTTGTTCTTTTCGCCCCCCAAACCGTTTAACCCCTCAAAACCCTCGGTCTCTCTGCTACCCTTCCCTTCAACATTCTCATCAACAATGGCAGCTTCCTTAACTATCTCAAGATTCCTCTCCTCACCCGCCGCCGTTTCACTCCCCAACGCCGCCTCCAAACTTTCCTCTAAATCCCTCTCTTCAAAGCTCTCCGTTTCCCCCCTTTCCCTCAACCTCCGCCGCCGCCTTCCAAAACCCTTTTCCTTTTCCACCAAGACCACCCAAATCTCCGCCGTTATCTCCGTCGGAGACAAGCTCCCCGACGCCACCCTCTCCTACTTCGACTCCGATGATGAACTCCAAACTACCACCATCTCCTCCCTCACCGCCGGCAAAAAAGCCGTTCTCTTCGCCGTCCCCGGCGCTTTCACCCCCACATGCTCCCAGAAACACCTCCCTGGCTTCGTGGAGAAGTCAGGGGAACTCAAAGCCAAAGGGGTCGACACCATCGCCTGCATCTCGGTGAACGATGCCTTTGTGATGAAGGCTTGGAAGGAGAATCTGGGTATCAACGATGAGGTCCTTTTGTTGTCGGATGGAAATGGGGAATTCACCAACAAAATTGGGTGCCAAATGGATTTGAGTGATAAGCCCGTTGGACTGGGTGTCCGCTCTAGAAGGTACGCCCTCCTGGCTGAAGATGGAGTCGTTAAACTTCTTAATTTGGAAGAAGGTGGCGCTTTCACTTTCAGTGGAGCTGAAGACATTCTCAAAGTGCTGTAATTTTCCAGAGATTTAACATCGGCAACTTGTTTTAATTCCTCACAAACTCCTTTGTTGGGTAATAAAAATGTCCATGCTCTGAGAATTTTCCTATAAAATGCTGGCAATCGAGAGATATGAATGATGTTTTCCTTGAATATTCGTGTTTTTGGCTATGCAATGTTTCATGAATGTTCTGTTTTCTTGGTAATGTGTTGGTTCCATCAATATTTCAGACCATGAAAATTATTTTGATTAAAAAATTCCAAGAAATCAACGTAGAAAACTAGCATTTGAAGCTCCAAAGGTTAGAAGAGATTATCTAAACTCATGAAAGATTCATGTTCAGTTTTCTCTGAATATATTCATGAACAAAGGGTCATTTGCCAAAATATGGGCATTTTGATTCAAACTTTTGATGTAGAGAACCACCATCTGAAGCTCATAGCTTAGAAGAATTTTCAGTTCTCCTTGTTCAGTGCTCCTTCAATGCAATGACTTTCCTTTTTGTGCTCATCTGGTGCCAATCCCGATTACATGTTCGCAGCATCTAATCGGTCCTCACCCGAGCTCCAATTATCCATTCCTTTAGCCTTCAGTTCCGAGCAGATAATCTGAGCCTCTTGCAACCTTCCTCCCTTTCTAAGGCCAATCCCAAGTTCCTTACAAGTAGTGAAACATGGAAGGAAATGATAAACATTTCTCGTTACCATGTTTATGCTCCAATAAAGTCCTTATGTTCACAATATCCCTTAATAAGGAGGTCATCAGTTTCAGATTTGGTAATCAATCCCTTGGCCTTCATATCACCAACAAGATCCTTCATTTCTAACAAGTTTCCCCTTTTAAACTGCCCTAGAATCAAGCTATTGTAGGTCATTTTGTCCGGAAAAATTCCCCGGTCTACCATCTTGTGATGCAAAGAAAATGCGTTCTCGACATCCCCATGCTCTGCATACAAGTGAATCAACACGTTATATACGAGTAGATCAGGAGTCAAATGCATGTCTTCCACTTCATGGAACAGTCTTTCTGCAAGCTCAATTCCCTCCTTGCTGCATCCACTAATGAGAGCATGATAGGTATGCAAAGTTGGCTTGATGCCCAAACTCTTCATGTTTTCATACAATTCCAGACATTTCTGGGCATTGCCTTCATTTGAATACCCTGATAATAAGGTGTTGTAGGTGATGACATCGGGACTACACCCGTTACTCATGATTTCGGGAAGCAAAGCTTCAGCTTCAGTTACCTTCCCCTTCTTGCATAGTCCATTGATGAGTGTATTGAATGTTACGATCGTCAGACTTGTTTCACCCTTCACCATTTCATCGAAGAAACTGAAGGCATCAATCACGTACCTGACTGAACAATTTCCAGCAATGAGCATGTTATATATCAGCACGTTAGGCAACACCCCTCTACTTATCATATCCCTGAAGGTCATTTCGGCTTCAAGAAGCCTACATCCTTGCATAAACAATTTATGAGGGAACCATAACTTACAAGTTTTGGCTTAATTCCATCCTTTTCCATTTCTTCTATAATTGCAAAACACCTATCCAGTACTTTCATTTTCCCATAGCCGTTAATTCGAATGTTGTATGTCTGGACATTGGGCGAAACACCCTTTTCCCTCATCTTCTTTAACCATTCTTCAGCATTCTCCATCTCTTTCACTTAGAAGAACTTGTCGATAAGTGTTGAATGTAACACAATCAGGCCTCAACCCCAACTTTTCCATACGCTCAACCATAGTAATGGCTCGATTCATATCACCAATTCGGCAATATCCATTCACAAGAGTGTTAAACACTACCACATTCGGCACAGACCCTTTCTCGATCTCGTTCTGCAAAACCTCTTCTGCTTTTCTGAAATCCCCTTCCTTGCACAGATGATTCAACCAATTGCTTAATATATATCTATTGATCCCAACTCCTTTCCCACACATTTCGTCGTACAAAGCCGATGCACTTTCGACATTCCCACTCTTCAAAAACCCATAAAAAAGAATACTAAAAGTATAGCCATCAGCAGCAAACCCTTGGGCTTCCATTTCCTTCAAAACCCTTTTTAACTCATCCATTCTAAGGGCATGACAAAGGCCAGTAGCCAATGTGTGGAAAGGAACAATGTTAGGCTCCACATTCTCCTTTATCATCCTCTCTTTTAAATCAAAAGCCTTCTGTAACTCCCCAACCTTACAATATCCATGAATAAGAGAATTATATGTAACCAAACTTGGAACCAATTTCCTCTCAGAAATCTCATTAAAAGCTTTCTCTGCATCCCTAATTCTCTTCTCTTTACAAAGGCCACTAATCAAAACATTATAGATAAACAAACTTGGACTCACCCCTTCGTTCTTCATAGAATCCAAAAACTCACAGGCCCTTTTCAAGTCCCCTAATTTCACAGAAGCTTGAATGGCTTTTCCATACATAAATCTATTAGGTCGAAAGCCAGACCATGTTATTTCTTCAAACAAATAAAGGGTTTTACCAAACTTATTCGAAGACACCAAAGAGTCAAGCAACAAGTTAAGAGAATTTACACAAGGTTGCACACCTTCCATCCTTGTAGCCTTGTATAACTCCATGGCTTCACCGTGCATTTTGGATTGAGCTAGCAAGGAAAAGAGAATGTTCGAGAAAACGAGTTTCAAGGAAGGTGAAGTGACAGAGAAGAGATTGAAGAGATGAAGTGGTGATTTGGAGGAAAGGAGATTTTGTAAGGGTTTGGGCAGCTTCAGTTTGGCCCTGTTGGAGTAAAGCTGACAAGGAAAGAATACGTTGGTGATCAAGAAAGGTTCCACTTTTGTTGTTGGGGCTACTTCAGGTGAAGACATTGTGGAGAGAGGTTTGGGAGTTTGGGGTTTCTTCTTAGATGCCAAGGAGAAGTGTGACACGCTTTGCCATGGTAGATTGTTGGCATCAGCACTGGTTCTGGTTATGGTTGTATTTGTATTTGGAGTATCCATCAAAACCCCTTTAGTGAGTAGGGTTCAATTCATTCCTTAAACCGATGTATTGAACCCCAAGTATTGAACCATGTAAAGCCTGGAAAGCCCAACCTCAAATAAAATCTAGTAGTGGTAGATATAAAAATATCAGAATGGGCTCAAGTCATAGATATTTTAAAAAAATAAAGAATAATTTATAAAAATTAAAAAAATATATTAACTTTTAAAAATTCAAAGGAAAATACAGGCCCTACTTACAATACACAAATCCGTCACCAAAATCGGCGACTTCAAGTTAACTACATAAATAGTTTGACTACAACCATTGTTTTTTTGTTTGTTTTTACTGTCGAAAATTATAAAATAATTATTTGAATTATCGATTTTATTTTTTAAACTTATTTTCGTCAAGTCAATGATAAGAGATAATATAATCGTTTCTTAGTAACATAACATATTTATTTCTCAATTTTACATTTTAATTTTAAAACTTTTTACTGTTAATATTTAATAATTTTATTCAAAAGAATATTTGGTCCTCAAAAGTTTATTATATCTTTGCTTTTCAGGTTATTATGGATGAAAAATATAGTATTCGGATGAATTTCAGGTCAAGTTCAGTTAGGTCAGGTCGAATCAGGTTATTATATTGGGTCAAGTCAATGACTTGACTCGAATCTGGTCGGATTCAGATTGACTCAGGTTTGGGTCAATGCCAAGTTGATCCTAACTCGAACTCGGATCGAATTCGTATCCGGTCAATATCAAGTTCGGGCCAAAATTGTTTGAGTCCGAGTCGATTAATTATCGAGTTGGTTTGGGTTTGGTTGAATTTTGGGTTAGGTGATTTTAGATTTCCAGTCAAGTTCAGGTCGGATCATGTCGGTTTTGGATCAAATTTAAGTCGGATTATATTGGTTTTGGGTGAAATTCAAGTCAATTTCAGACGAAATTTGAGTCATATAATATCATTTCCGGGTGAACTACAAGTCGGTCTTAACCGGGTTCATATGAACTTTAAATTAAATCATTTCAAGTATCAGATTAAGTTCAAGTCAAACTCCATACATCAAACCGAAGCCAAAAAGTTGCACTTTGAATTCTCAACTTGTGTAGCGGAGATAGAGGCTTAATAAAAGTTTTGTTGCTGGGTTAAATTTTTTTAAGTTTATTTATTTATGTGTAATTTAATACTTCTTTTTATGTATAATAAATTTAGAAATTTTGGTAGTTTCAGTTTTAAGCTTTATATTTATAATATAATAAATATAATATTATCTTATTTGTTAAATTTAATTTGTAAATTCATTAGTTAATGATTTAGAGGTTCGTTTGCTTTCTTAATATATCTTTTTGCGTACACATTAATAAGTTTATTTTTTCCACAAATCACAATTCTTTCAAGTTTCAACTCTCACAAGTCACAAGTATATATATTAGAACTTTTTTTGCTTCCTTAAAATAATCACAACTCTCACAAATCACAATTTTCTCAAGTCTCAAGTATATACTCAAGTAATTCCATCGATATAGAACATTGAGAATATAGAAAGTTATATTTTCATGAAGAAAACAATTATCACATTAATTTGGTAGGATTCTTGAAATAATTATAAGAAAATAAATTCAAGAAATTTTAACAATTAATATCTTGCAATAATACTGAAGTAAAAATGTTGGATTTTCGATTAAAATGAATACTTAGTAAAAACTAAACAAAATATATTAAATCAATTAGTCAATCGCTTTAAGTCAATTAGTTATAGGTCAGATCAATTAACAAGTCGGGTCGATAACAAGTAGGGTCAATTAACATATCCGGTCAACAAGTCGAGTCAATTACAGGTCAGGTAAAATCGGGTCTAATACCATCTCAAGTCGGTTGTATTGAATATTTGCTAGGTTAATTTCAAGTTCATGGTCAAATTAGGTTGGGTATAGTTATCATATTAACGAGTTCGATTTGGTTTCAAGTCCATATCAAGTCGGGTGGAGGTCAAGTTCATTTATCACATTAATGGGTTCAATCTGGGTTCGGGTCGGCTAGTTGAGTTGAAGAGTCTTATTTTATAACTAAAACTTTATTTGAACTTTTTTTTGAGTCGATTTTATGAAATTAGAGTCGGGTCGAGTTGTTCGAGTTCCTGCTCAAATTTGGTTGTAAACATTAATGTTATGATACTAATTAGTTCCAATTTAGACAGTTTTCTATAACCATATACAATACACATATATTTCTTCGTATTTTTTCATATGTGATATATACATATTAGATAGAATTGAACGACTTGACTCGAACTTGAAAACCGATCCACTAATTACTAAAAATTTCGAGTTATTCAAATTCCTATTTTATAACTCAAACTTTATTTGAATTTTTTCGAGCCGAGTTGAGTTTATGAAATTACGAGTTGAATCGAATAATTCAATTTTTTGCGTTAAGTAGAGTTTTGCTTACCCTAGTTCTCAGGTCAGGTGTATGTCGGATTCGGGTCCAATATAATCAGATCCAACTTGGTTTTGGGTCAACATTAGGTTGAACTCGGATCAAGTTCGAATCATCACCACCTCGAGTCACAACAAGTCTAAATTCTAAGTTTCTTATACTTTATATATTTGATTTCTTTTAAAAATATGAATTTTAGGGTTAAAAGTTTTAAAATTAAGATTAAACCAACATTATGTGTAAATTTGAAGATTAATTATATTGTTTTACCAATTTAAATAACGGCCATATCATTTGATTATTAATTATTTTATAACTCTTGATACTCAAATGACTGAAAGAGAAAATTTTACTGGTCGAATTATTATTTTGTAACTCTAATAATTAAAGAAAATATCATTTCTAATATATTTGGCAGTTTCTTTGTTTTTGACTAATAATGGAGAACCAAAGTTCATTATTACCAGAAAAAAAAAATTGTGATTAATTTCATGATGCGAGACCCTGAAAATAAAAGGCTCGCAAAGTACCAATGAGAGATCGATTACCAGATTGTGCTGTTGTGATATCACTTCACTTTATTTCAAGTACTCTCCGATCTATTAAATCATTAATGACAAATTGTTATCAATGTGAGTAATTGGCAACTTAGAGGAAACGCCATTTATATACACCGAAATTTATGTGAGTCTAACGTCCGGTATGTTTAGAGTACGGTTAAAAAATAGTAAATTTTAAAATTTATCTACGAACTAAAAATATTAGACTTTTTAATAGCATTTTTGGTTAATTTTTTTTTTTTGTAAGTATCGAAACTTTGTCTCAAACTGAAATTTTATCAAAAAAACTAAGTATCGATAATTATAAAAATAAATTTCGATAGCTGCAAAAAAACTAAAAAAATTAACCGAAAATATTATAAAAAATTTAACATTTTCAATTCGTGGACAAAATTCGAAACTTACCGTCTTTTAATCGCACTCTAGACATGTCACACTCCAGTCCTACCCTGAAATTTGTCTCCTCAATGAACTAATAATTTTGGCCCCGGAAAAAGAAAAAACCAATTACCAATGAGCTTGTCGGAGGATGAATATTACGTTCTTTCAATAAGGTCAAAAGTTTATCAGCTGAGTTGGAAGTGGTAAGTAGCTAGGTATCGCTTAAGCAAATCTCGAGTTTAAGGCCTTGTGTATGTAGGCTCACCCACCACAGCAAGGTGTGAGATGCGGGTCGATCTGGATTAGTCAGGTCATAGCCCTAGAGAATATGGAGGACAACCAAAAAAATAAGATCAAAAGTTTAAATCTTAGTATTCTGAATAAAACAAATTGAATTTAGAGACCCGGCCCCATAATGGATCTTATAGTACCATAATTCAAATTAATCGATTAATAAATTAAATATAAATAAATATATTTTAAAACATCTTCTTCTGAATTTTAATATTTTCTTACATATGAAATATTCACATTTAAGTTCTATCGATAGGATTGTGATTTTAGTCCTTTTTATGTTTCAGTTTAGTCTGGTCTCTATAATTTTATCTAGTTGTATTTTTTGTAAAATCATTGATTAATTCAAATAATTAATAGTATTAACTATATTGTGTCAATATGATCTAAAATGTTATTGTGAATCTTTTGCTAGAAACATATGTTTCAACCCATCATGTCTGATAAAATGCAATAGTTAACCGTGCTAACCTTTTTGAAAGAAACACCTATTTCGTTTTTTTAAGCATTCAAATTTAGTTATAAAGTAGTATTTTGGTTCTATTTTAATTTTAGATAATTCATACATATATAATATGCATTACACTGTTTGAACTTGAGTCACCAAAGAAACAGATATTACGAAACTAATATCATCAGATTTAAACATAAGAAAGTTGAACTAGTGTCATCAAAAGTTGTTTTTGCTTATCATAGGCTTGGTGTGGAAGAAGTCCCTGCCATGGATTTTTATATCTTCTTGCCAATATTTCTTAAATATTGAAAAAGTCTAAAGAGGTACAAATCAGACATCATTTGTATTAAAAAATTGTTCAAGTTTTCTCATCGGTTCTCAAACCTTGAAAAAGTCGACTTAAAAATATTCAAATTTGATTCAGTTATTACGAATCAAGTTTGAATACTTCAATGTTTGATTCGAATAGCTCACAAGTCGCACCGAAATGTTTTCGAGCTTGAGTTCAACTGTTCAAGCATATAAATAATGCAAACAAACTTAATGAAGCCAACCTTGAATAGAATAATTCCATTTTGCTTCACACACAGTCACAATGAATGATAGGTAAACATACAAAGATCAATGGAGAATCAACTTTGAAAATTAATCTTTTCCCATTATTTTATTGTCTCAAACAATTCCCAACCACAACAGAATGGGAAAATACTTAAAAGTAGAAAGAAGAAAAAATGCAAACAATTCACTCCAAAATCTTCCCTATCACTAAACACAGAAACAGCCTTCATCATCTCCATATATTCTCTGTATGATGCATTACCATTACAACATTTCTTCTCTAATTTCTCCCATATTCACAATGACAACTAGAATTTTCCGAGTTATCAACCCGAATTCTTATATTCAACCTTAAAGAATTACCCTTTAGTTATTTTGTTTTTTACACAAAGCTAAAAATTGCAAGAAAATGTTGCTAATCACCACATTTTCAGTAGCTGAAGTAGATTACGACCTCCTGATGGCGTTAGTAGCCAAAAGAATTACACCGACGACGATGAAGGCAGCCACTATGGACTACCATAGGGAGTTGCATTATGAGTTGGGGATAATGGTGCCAACATATCCGAATCCCACGATGAAGAATGCGATTGCTTGTGCATAAAGGTATATAAAGTAATGGTTTTTACCGAACACGACATCGTAGCAACCACAGAAGAATAGGTAAGCTCCAACAAAAAGCTCCAAGACGTGGAGTCTGCCAACATTCAAACGTTAAACGTAAAAAACATTGAATGAAAAAGCAAGGTTGTAATATCAGATTCAATTTGATAGCCTTTACCTTTCTCCGAATCGGAAACTAGGTTTTCGGGGTGCTTTTACGGCTGCTTTAGCCTTGAGAGCATCTCCCAGTTTCTCGGTGACGATCCATTCATTTACTCTACCAGCCTCCAGCAGACCAATGAAGGTAGCCTTAGTTCGATGCAATGACATGACGTTTTCGAAGAGGATCCAGAAAACCAGTAAGTGAAGTGACCTGAAAAGATCAACATAAACAAATTTATAAGCAAAAGCAGAAACATAGTCCATTGGTAAAACAACGATGAACTTGATTCGATTTCAAGTTACGAAACAACATCGAAGTAAAAGATTGCAGAGGGGAAAAAAAAGTACCTTGGAGTTCCAACAGCATTGAGAAGGGTAATTATAGAAGGAATATAAACAGCTCCCCACTTTGGAACTTCAACTTCGGGGACAAGTACAGTTGCAGGTAAAACAACGCAATAGAAAATGAATGTAACAATGTGGGCAACAATCTTTCTAACCACAAAGAAGCTGTAAATTACGTGTACTTTTTTCCATGTTGTAACTTTCTGCAATCAAGTTTTTACAAACAATCAAAGACCGATTCAACAAATTCCTAGTGTTCATAACTCGTTTTACGAATCAGTTTACGTTCGGCTAACCTTATTTTTTATGATCTCTATGACCATTTTCCTGAAGAGGTTAGCCGGACCACATGACCATCTGTGCTGTTGATATCGGTACGCTTTCAAGGTACTCGGCAATTCATTTTTTACCTGCACCAGAAAAATTATTAACACGACACGAATGCACGAATATGTCACGGAAAGCCGGATAACTATACCTTTAGGCTTCCGAGGTAGAGGAATTTCCAGCCTTTGAGACTTGCTCGAACAGCCAAATCCATATCCTCGACCGTGGTCCGATCTTTCCATCCTCCGGCTTCATTCAAAGCAGCAATTCTCCACACTCCAGCAGTTCCTAAACAAATTTTGTTTTAAAAAGTCTTGAATCAGTCGCATTTCATCTATAATAGATTCTAATCAAAGGGTCATTTTTTGTTGCATTACCATTGAAGCCAAAGAAGGCATAGGTGGAAGACCCCACTTCTTGTTCCACAGTGAAATGGTAATCCAATGACATTTCTTGCATTCTTGTCATCAAGCACTCATCAGCATTCACTGTAAATCATACAAAAAAGAAAACCATTGGCCTTAGCTGTCATTAACGAAGTAAATAAAGAGGGAAATCAAAAAGGCAATTGTCGGTCAGTACACCATGGATAATGACTGGTTGAAAGTTCACCACTTTACAAAGCTAGCACGTGCAGCTGCTGGGAATACCAGACAAGACAGAGATGACCTACATACATACAAGGCTCTAGATTTTCTTTTAAGCCCAAAAGATGCCCTCCCAAAGGGCAGTTCTCGATATTAAGGTCAGTTTGATATTATTTTTAGAAAATATTATAAAAATTATTTTTAAAAATTATTTTTACAAAGTATTTATGTATTATTGAATTTAAAATATGAATATTTGGTATTTACAAGTCAAGAAGTGCTTTTAATAAAAAAATGTCTATTTAAATATTATTTTTAAAATATAAAAAATTATTAAAATAAGTGAGAATAAATAAATAATTATACTTAAAAGTATTTTGAAAAAAAAAGTTAAAAGCAAGTTTCAACTTTTGAAAAACTAAACGTTGGACATAAGGGAAAGTCTAACGTACTGCAGAGAAGAGTACCACTAAAAACAAAAAAAATCAGTACTTGGGAAAGACTAGCCCAAAACCTAAAATGTTAGTTTTTAAATTTTAAAATTTATCGAAATTACAATAAAAATAACTTAAAATATTATAAAAAATTTTAATATTTTAAAATTTTGATAAGCCTTTTACAAATTTCAAAATTTATTGTTTGTTTTACGCGCTAGAGTCACCTAGACATAACTAAAAAAACACTTTTGAAAAGAAATTAGGGACAAATTTGGGGCGCTCTCGGCAGCTTTTTACAACTAAAAAGTGAAACCCAGATTAAATAGCACACATTGTTGGGTCCATTCGTTTTGTTGAGATAAAACTTGTCAGATTCACCCACCAGACTGTCCCCATGTTCGAATGTCACAAGCACCAACTTAGCATAAAAAGAATATCAATAAGAAAAAGGAAAAACCACCGTTGTCCCATGAAAATTGTTTACTTCAAATATCAGAATTTTGGTAATAACTAGGATTCATTTCTACAGCAGGATAAGGTCCTGAAAGTAAAAATAATACCCAAAACGACAATTTCTAGGTGCTTTTTCTTTGCTTACACAGGCAAGGTACCCTCTTTGTTTCGATATTTCGAAACCGATATACTTACCCCCATTTGTATGTATCCACGTCTTATTTTGTTTTTTCTTTTAATACTCATAGTTTAATTCTTTTAATAAAAGAAAATGGTAAAAACAAAAATTAAATGGAATAAATAAAGTACACCGAAAACAACAGCAGCTTTTTGTTTATGTAATTATTAGTAGTTCATTTTCTTACCAGATATAAACCACGCACGTGTCCCAACCTTTGCTCGGCCAGCAAAGGGAGAACCAATGGACCATCGATAGATCCACGTGCTTAGGGACCTACCCACTTACACTTAGACCCACCGACACTTCTTCAAATATATTTAACAGGCAAAACAGTTTTTAATTTTAATTTAAAAACAAAAAAAGAAGATTAATTAATGGATGGGAGAGGAAATTAGTACCGAATTTCCAACGGGCTTGAACCAAAGCAATTTCAGGGTTGTGGAGGAGGAAAGGAACGGTTCGCCAAAGGAAGTCGGGTTCGGGCTGGAAATCAGCATCGAAAATGACAACGTAGTCACAGTGCTTGACGTAACTGTGTTTCATCCCTTCTTTCAGAGCCCCCGCTTTGTAGCCATTCCTGTTGTCTCTTATCTCGTACTTTATGTTTATGCCTTTGCTTGCCCATCTCTGGCACTCCAACTTCACCAAATCCTTCATTTTTTTTTTGGTACATTAGAACTCAAACTCAGTTTGTAATCTTTCTTTTCTGGTTTTGGTCCCTTTTACTTTTATGATTAGTGGTCCAAATGGTTGATTCTGTTAACTACTTAATGATATCATCTATGCCAGATTAGATCATAAATATAATCATGGTAGGGACCCAAAATCAGAATTTAAGTTTTTTTAGGTGGGAGAGTGGTGAATACCTTAATTGTTGGGTCAGTTGAATCATCAAGGACTTGAATAATGATCCGATCAGAAGGCCAAGAGAGGCCACATGCAGCTCCAATGGACAGCTGATAAACCTGCAGAATGAATTATGTAGCATGCCAAATTTTCAATATATATATGTATGTATGTATATTGAACATTGGAGTAATGGGGAAGAAAATGACCTCTCTTTCATTGTACATAGGGATTTGAACCAGAACCATCGGATAAGCCGAGTTTCCCAACTCCACATCATCCTTGATGGGTTCCCATTTGTACCTTCTCTCTGGTTTTCGGCCAAAGAGTTTGACCAGCAGAATCACTACCCCCATGTAAACCCTCTCGATGAAAAGCATCAGCGACATTGTCAAACAAACCACGACCGCAAGTCTCAACAATGGCACCATCAACGGCGCCTTGATTTGACCCCAAACCAGTCCCATCTGCATCGACAAATCGTCTCTCGTCCCTTGCAATGTGTCCGGAAGAATAGTTGCTGAAGAAAGCCGATCCATTTCCAGGGAAGAAACAGGGGAGGACCGAATTGAAAACAAAAACTATAATGCTAAGAAACACAGATTTGGAAAACAACCCACTAGATCTGCTTAGATATAAAGCACACTCCTTGGAACAGAAAAAAGAGACGGAATATTTTGCTTTGGGAATTTGCTTCTGGTTCAAGCAAAACAGTGGAGGCAGAGCAAGCTTAGTGGCTCAACACTATTTTGCAGCAATCAACAAGCTTTTAAGATCTCAAACCAACTCCCAGGAAGCATACATTACACAAAGGAAATGAGGAGAAGAACACTTGAATAAACAAGTTGAAAAGAAAAAATATAATTAAAAAGGGAAGAGGTTGAGAAAATGGGAGAGAGAACAATGTCTTATATAAGCTCTCTGTTGTCTTCTCTGGTTGTTTGATTTATGATTTTAATTTTGTTTTTCCTAATTTACAACAATGGTTTACTTTGCCAACTACTAATGTGGGGGGGTGTGGTATAAAAGAAACCGTAGACCTTTTTAGTTTTCCCGACGATGTATTTGTGTCGGTGAGTGGTGATGTCATTTACCGACGACTTTGGGTCTCTTTCTATCTGTTTTTTGTCACCTAATGTGTAGTAGTAATAATTAAGCTTCATCAACTTTCAACTTCTGTTTTCAACCTTGCATCCATTTGCAGTTCCCAGTTTCCAGTTTCCTGGTTATCTAAATCTATTTTATTTTATGTGAAAAAAAACTTATAAGCTTCATCTAAATCTCTTTTTAATGTTTAGGGATTTTTGTTCGGAGATAGAATTTAAAGTTTATGATTAAAATTTAAGATTTAGTTGTTTTATTATTTAAGCTTTAAACTCTAAATTATAATCATAAGTCTTAAAACTTTACACATTAAAATAAAATGTATATACCCTAAAATTTAGATTATATTTAAACTATAAAAATTAACATGTTTATGAAAATTTTATCCGTGTACAACTTTGAAAATATGAAAAGGAAAAAAGTAAATGGAGTGAGTGGCTTTGATCCAAGCATAGCAATTGCATTTTTTTTTAAAGGGAACGCCATTTTGATTTCTGTTAGGCTTTATTTTTTGTTGTAGTGGCAAAATCAAGGTTCGGGGTAAACTAAGATTTTATAAAAGCTAGAAAAATTAATTTTTTGGTAAACCAATGTTTGAGAAGCTAGTTTAGAAGGTAAACTAAAATTTTGACACTCAAAAGATGTCTGCTTTTAGTTGCTTCTGACTTTTCAAATTAATTTTTTCACCCAAACGCAACTAAAAACAGGGCCTTAATCAAATATGACAGAAAGACAAATCAAATGCTTCTCGTTTGCTATTTTTATTTTTAATTTGGTAGGTTTATTTATTTATAGGGTTATTTTTTTATTATTTTGATTAATGACGTTACACTGAGTTGTAAACTTATAATAAAATTTCTGTCTATTTGTTTACTGAAATCAAACGGGACATGTCATACTTGTGTACAAAGGAAGGTACAATTGTTGGAACTTGGAAGATTAATTAGTATTGCTAAAAAAAGGAAGATTAATTAGTGGGGGGAAAAGCTTAATTAATTAATTTACAAAGCCCAATTATTATATGCTTTATACTTAATGCTCAAGGCAATGTATCTATTTATTGTTTTCCAGTGCTTGGTTGTCTTTTTATTAGGGTAAATTACACCAGTAGTCATAGAACTATGGTTTCTTTTCTATTTTGGTCACCGAACTATTTTTTGGCAAAAACATCACTAACGTTATGTTTTCTTCCTATTTTGGTCACCGAACTATTTTTTTTGGCAAAAACATCATCAACGTTATTTTTCTTCCTATTTTGGTCAGTCTGTTAAAAACTTAATAGTTTTGCTGATGTGGAATTTTATTTTTTAAATTTTCCATGTCATTTTTTCTCTCTCCTCGTAAGCAATATATGTTATTTTATAATATTTTTATTCAAACTAACAGGATAGTGACACGTGTCACTGCGTATTAGTGGAATAAAAGGAATGAAAAATCAAGCCCCTTATGCAGCTAGAGAGATAGTGACACATGTAACTGCCTAATAGGATGGTGACACGTGTAACTGCCTATTAGTCAAATCTCTCTGGCTGTATAAGGGGCTTGATTTTTCATTCCTTTTATTCCACTAATAAGCAGTGACACATGTCACTATCCTGTTAGTTTGAATAAAAATATTATAAAATAACATATATTGCTTACGAGGAGAGAAAATAAATGACATGGAAAATTTTAAAAATAAAATTCCATGCCAGCAAAACTTTTAAGTTTTTAACAGTCGATGACCAAAATAGGAAGGAAGCATAACATTAGTGATGTTTTTGCCAAAAAAATAGTTCGGTGACCAAAATAGGAAAGAAATCATAGTTCGATGACTACTGATATAGTTTGCCCTTATTATTATTATTATTATTATTATTATTATTATTATTATTATTATTATTATTATTATTATTATTATTATTATTATTATTATTATTATTATTATTATTATTCCAAGTAACTCATGGCATGTTTGGCTTTAACCCGGGATCAAGCTACTTGAGAAATTTGACTCGATTTAAATTATACTAATATATTATTATATGGGTAAATTACAATCAAGCCACCAACTGTTAAAACATAACGAAGAGGCTACGTGACAGTTAAATAAATTAGTATAATTACACATTTGGTCACTATTATTTATATAATCTATCACTTTGATTCTAATTTTAATTTAATAAAATAAATTAATTATTCAATTAGATGGTGACACGTATCACCACCTTATTGAAGGACGTTAGGTATTTTTATTTAATTTATTTTCCTCCTCCAATCAGGAGATGACATGTGTCTCCTGATTGGAGAAAAAATGAAAGCAAGAAAACTGGCCCTAGGCGGAACCAAACCAGGATACCATGGGTGCAAGTGGCATGCATTTGTCATTGGGCCAAGCATGGTTTTATGATATGAAGTACACAATTTAATATATGTGTTATATGGTTCTTAATGTTAGGAAAATGAAGTAAATGTGGTTTTAAGAACTCGAACATGACACACTTATGATGCATAAAAACATCTAACCCAATTAAATAAATCTAATAATTAGATTAGAGCTAACAACATTTTGTATATATTTTAAATTATAGTTAGTGCAAGATTTAACATCAAAATTTTAAAATTATATTATCTTTGTGCGTTTGAATTCGCTAAATGAATTTAGTATAATTTAAATTTTTTATATATATTAAAAAATAAAAATTTTAAAATTATATGAAATTCATTTTTAAATTTTTTAAAATATATATTTTTATCATTTTTTAATATGAAAAAAATTTAGGGGTGATAACGAGTTGAGCCGAGCTCGAAATTTTAGGCTCGAGCTCGGCTCGGAAATAATACTATTGGGCTCGGCTCGAAGCTCGTCAGGCTCAGCTCGGCTCGGCTCGACTCGAAATGGATAATTTTGCTAGTATAATTTTTTTTATAAAAGATAGGGCCTCTTTAAAAACCCGTTTCATAACCAACACTGAAACGAAACTCAATATCGGGAAAAGGGAAAAGAGTGCCCAATTTATTTTAGTTAATTTATTTTTAGTGAATTTTCCCCTAATTTATTTTATTGCTTTTCTTTTGCTAAAGAGATTACTTTTTGTGTATATGTAGCATATATACATATATAATTATTATGAGCATGTTCATGAGCTTTTCGAGCCGAGCTTGGGTCGAGTCGGGTCGGCTTGTTAAGGTCTCGAGCCGAGCTTTGACCGAGCCGAGCCCGAGTAGCTCGCGAGCCGGCCAGGCTCATTATCACCCCTAAAAAAATTAAAAACTTTAAATTATATTAAATCATTTAGCAAAACTAAACTCACGAACATAAAATAATTTTAATTTTTTTATTTTAAATCGTGCACTAACTATAATTTTAAATATATACAAAATATTGTTAACTTTAATTTAATTATTAGCTTTATTTAATTGGGTTAGATTTTTTATGCATTATAAGTGTGTCATGTTCGAGTCCCCTAAAACCACGTTTACTTTTTTTCCTGGCATTAACAACCAATAAGACATATATTAAAATTTGTATTTCATATCACAAAATCATGCTTGGCCCAGTAACAAACGTGTGCCATTTACACTAGAAGTATCATGGTTTGAATTTGCCCAGTGCCAGTTTTCTTGCTTTCATTTTTCTTCCTCCAATCAGGTGACACATGTCATTCACCTAATTGGAAGAGGAAAAAATTTAATAAATTAAATAAAAATAGCTAAAGTTCTTCAATAAGGGGTGACACATGTCACCACCTAATTGATTAATTAATTTTATTAAATTAAAATTAGAACCAAATTGCTAAATTGTGTAAATAACGGAGACCAAATGTGTAATTATACCAATTTATTTAATAGGCACGTCAGCCTCTCCGCTATGTTTTAACGGTTGATAGCTTGATTGAAACTACTTAAATAGTTACGTGATAAAATTGTCAAAATTAAAAGTATAGTGATCAGATTGACACCAATCCTATAATTAAGTGGCCATCTATGTAGTTTACCTTAATATTTTACTTAAACCCTTACTTACCATATTAGTAGTTAGAGTCGAACCGGATCCGTCTTGATTTGGATTTGAGTGATTATTTTAAAACATGTGGATAAGAACCTGACCTTCCCTATCCATAATTTCATTATACTTTTAAATCCTCTTAATTTTACTTTCTTTATTTTAATTAAAATGTCACAATTAAGTTTTTTTTTCAATTTTAAATTTTAACCTTAATCATGTTATATATTTTAACTAAATTTTATGAAAAAGATATATTTAAAAATATTTCATTCAAAATTATATATATATATAACCAATAATCAAATTGGTATGGTTAGGGGTGAGTAAATCTTAACTCGACTCAATGATGAAAAACTAGATTCGACTTTATCGAATCATAATTTTCATAAACTTGATTTGATTTTAAAAAAAAATCAAATAAAGTTTGAGTTATAAAATGAGATTCAAATAACTTGAAATTTTTAGTAATTAGTTGATCAATTTTTAAGTTCGAGTTGAATTCCTCAATTTTGCTTGATATATGTCTATTATGTATTAAAAAATATGAAGATATATATATATATATTATGACTATAGAAAGTTGTTTAATTGGAACCAATTAGTACTATAATATTATAAATATTTAAAATTAAATTTGAATAGAAACTCGAACAACTCAACTAAATTTTTTTTAGATGAAGTTTAAATTATAAAATAGGACTCGTCAACTCGACTAACTCAAAATTTGTTATTTGTCTTGATCGAATACTCACCAATAGGTCAGGCAAAACAAGGTAACAAATCCCTTAAGCAATATACAAGGTTTGAATTCAGATTAACCAGTTAGTGTATCCAATAACAAAAATAAATATAAAAATAGTTACTGATAAATTTTAGATAAAAATAAGTTAAAGTTTAAATTTGTTAACTAAAAGTTAAAATGTGACATTTTTAATAGGATAAAAAAGTATACATTATAGTTTGTTACATGGCATATCCACTATTAAGAGCATCGTATCTTACATTTATTGATCAAACAATTACATTGAAAATTCAGATGTAAAACAATTTTCATACTCAATCTGAGACATTTTACCTATGTAGCTTCGTGCATACTTGGATTATTAATTTCGAATCTTAAGTACTTTAAACATCAAGAAGGGTTGTAAAGTCTCAATCCAACCATCTATTTGACCATTCCAAAAAGATATCAAACACAATTCTCCTTCAAATAATAATAATAATAATAATAATAATAATAATAATAATAATCTCATATATATATATATTAGCATCTCTACCTTTTGTTGGGCAAACTTGATTTGCTTTATTTGTTTGTTAGAGGGTTTGTAAACGAATCGAACGAACATGAATGATGATATGTTTATGTTCATTCGTTTAATTTTAACTGAACAAATGAACAAACACGAACAACTAAACGAACATAATTTTTTTGTGTGTTCGTTTGTTAAGGAATGTAGGTTGTTCGTGTTCGTTCATGTTCGTTTGTTAAAATGATAAACGAACACAAACGAACGAACATAAAATGACATATGTAAATAAACTTAAACGAACGAACATATGTGAATAAATTTAATTTTTGTAAAATATAATACTTTTGTTATAAAAATAATAAATCTAAATGAATATATGTGAATAAATTTAAACGAACGAACATAAATGAACGGATTACCGAACGTAAATAAACGAACGAGCCCTTTGTTCGTGTTCATTCATTTAATTAAACGAACAGAAAACATTGTTCGTATTCATTCGTTTAATAAATAAACTAATATAAACGAACTTTTTACCGAACGGTTCGCTAAACCTTTTATTCGTTTACAGCTCTATTTGTTAGTGTTGATATAATGGTATTATAAAACAAATTAATTAATTAGGGTATATGTATTCCTATTAATTGCTTGAGATTTCAGAGTTTGAGGGGATGAGAGATGTGGGCTGTGGTCTTAAAGCATCAACAAATTTGAATTAATTAGTGAGTTTCAATTCAATCACAAAATAAATGTGTGATTAGACAATGCTGTAACTCTAACCTTGTTAGAAGCAACATTTTTAAATGCAAAACAGCTTTCTGTCTTAATTACAAACGTTTATATGGATGGATCGCCATCTAATCTTTTTCAAATCTCTTAGGGTCATCAAATCAACTCATTAACCTTTTAATTACTTTTATTAAATTTAAATAAAATATTTTTTTATTATTAATCATATATTGATCAATAAAAATCTGTATTCGAACTCCAACGTTAAGTCCTAATTGCACATCCATTAATAATAGCAAAACAAAGGAAAGAGCAACGGTCAGTAGCTTGTGTTTTGGTAAACATCCTTGGATCAACAACAATTGATAATGACTTAAAGTAAAATATATGAATAATAAGGTTGAAAATGACTCGTTCATGTAATATATTTAGAGTTCGATGATACAAAGTAGCAACTACTTGTTTAGTCAAGTCAAAAGTGGGAATGAACATGGAACCGAGAGGTTGGAACTCTTTTAAGACATCAAAACTTGAATCCTTTAATTTAGGCTTAATACATTAGGCGATTCCTCTACTTTAGGAATTTTTCAATTTGGCCGTTTTATTATTTTTTAGATCAATTTGACCTATGGATGAGCATTTCATCCAACCTGATCGGGTCGAAATCTTTTTTGTGTGTGTGTAAAATACTAGGATTTGGGTGGGGGTTTTATTAAGGGTAAGGTCGGGTTCGAGTTTAGGGTGAAAAATATTCGACTCGAGACTAATAGTGTAATTTCCCCTATATTTTCTAGAGATATTTGCAATAATGCTCCCTCTTCATATTTTTTTACAATTAGGTCCTTAATTTGATTTTTTATAATTGGATCCTTAAAATTCATTTTTTTTACAATTGAGTCCTTAAAATTATTTTTTTCAATTTGATTCCTAAAATTGATTTTTTTATAGATCGGATAGGGACATGTTTGGGTTGACGTATATAATTTTGGGTCGGGCCAGGTTTTTTAAGGATGTGATTGAGTTCGAATTTAGGGTAATTATTTTTGAATCAAGTTCGGATCGACCAAAAACCTAACCCGACCCGTGCACTTTGACCCCTCTGCTTGCATTCAGTATGCAAAGTTGTTCCTTTGATATTTCCTGTTAAAAAGATGATGTTGCCCATTCATGTTTCACCACTTGTAAAAAGAAAGATGAAAATTCTAAAAAAAATAATAAAA
This sequence comes from Hibiscus mutabilis, assembly GCA_019671005.1. Classification (NCBI taxonomy): domain Eukaryota; kingdom Viridiplantae; phylum Streptophyta; class Magnoliopsida; order Malvales; family Malvaceae; genus Hibiscus; species Hibiscus mutabilis. The sequence goes on from CM033732.1 coordinate 10,743,995, forward strand.
TTCCTAAAAAAACAAATTTTGATACAAAAACTCATTTAGATTTTTTAGATGGTAGATTTTTATTATTTTTTATTATCTTCATGAATTTTTATTTTTAAATAAGTTAAGCATTATTACAATTTTTTAAAAACTATAAAATTAAAAACATAAATTCTGTTTTTTTTCTGGATTTTTTTACATTTTTATGTTTTTTTTAGATTTTAAAAGTTGGAAAATTCCAAAAAGAACTAGATAATTCAAAAAATCATAAAAGAAAAAAATCTTTAAAAATCCAGAATTTAAATTAAAAAACTCATATATTTTTTATTTTAATGTTTTTATGAAATTTTATTTTTTTAAAAAAGTTTAGCATAATTATATATTTTTAAATATAAATTAAAAACACAAAATATATTTTTGGGCTCTTTTATATTTTATGATTCTATTTAAATTTTTAACTAGTTTGACTTTTTTTTCTAATAAAATGCCATGTGGCGAAATTTGATTGGCCACATGGCATTTTAAAACGAAAAACATACGAGGACTAATGGTGTTGACGGAATGAGAGTTAAAGGGTGAATTTGATTGAAAAATAATAAAAGGGTCAAAGTGAGAAGTGACCTAAAGTAGAAGGACCTTTTCAGGTATTGAGCCTTTAATTTAACATACATCTAGAGCTTTTAAACATGTATTTAGATTATGACGTAGGAACTAAACTAATTAAACAAGTGATTTGGGTATGAAAATTAGAGTTCATCAGAAAGTACAATTTCCGAGCAAGCTCACTTAACACACTTGTTTGGAAAACAAAACCATTAGATTTGGTTTAAAAAGTTTATTATTTAAATAAGAGTTATATTTTGATACACAACACGTGTAAAATTTTTTACACAACCTTTCTTTAAAATTTAAAACTTAAAATCTTAACTCTAATACCCTAAATTTTAAACCCTAAACTATAACCCTAAATCTTAAATTCTAAATCTTATAACCTAAACCCCTAAACTAAATCTATAACCCTTAAATTTGACAAGGACGTTTTGATTAAATATTATTTTCAGTTTAGATGGATTGGATCTCATTCCAATTACTTATATTGGAAAAAAATTGTCTTATATAAACTTGATTGTAAGTATATACGAAGTCAATATTTTTTCGAGGTTAAAATATAATTTTATCGTTAATTTAATTTATAATTTTATATTTTAAAAATTTAAATTAAATTTTTATCATTTATAAATAGGTCAATATATATATTTACTATTTAATCTTAAAATAAAAAAACTAAAATAATATTTTATTAAAATTAAAAATATTATATTATCTCACTCAAATATTAAAAAAACTGAAGGCCGCTGTCAGTAATGAAAAAATGTAACAAAAAGAAATTGCTGCAGATGAAAAAACTGTTGCATAGGTTTTCTAAAAATTGTTATGCAACTTCTTTACGATACCAGACGGAATATAAATTAGACCAAAGCAGTGGCGGGACTACTTAAAGAACCTGTGAAGTTCATAGCCCTTAAAATTTTGAAAAACTACCATTATATTCCTTGAAATTTCTAAAGAATTTCATTTACCCCTCTCAAAATATTTGATATATATTTTTATATATCTTTAAAATTTCCACATTAATATATTTATATGTACCTTTATATTATATTATATTATATTAAAATAGCTACTCTCAAAATATAAATTTTATGCTCAAGTTATTATAAAGACAAGTCACAAATATATTAATTTAAACTTATTCGGTAAAATATCAACTAATATATTAACAACTAGTTCATAAAAAATAAGGTATAAAGTTAAAAAGTATCCTGAATGTTTGGCTGAATAGTTATTTTGGCTCGTGCTCTTTTTTTGAACTAATTTAACCCCTGATGTTTTATTTTGGGTCAAAATGGCCCCTCTGCGTATGAAAACAGTGAGTCAACTGATGATAAACAACTTGAAATGACTTGACAAAATGATGTGTCAGAAGAAAAAATATTTTATATTTTATACAATTTTATAGAAATACTTCTTAACTGACGTGTCATTATGTAAAATCAGCATATTTGTCTATATGACACTGCTATGGCAGCATACACTGCCATATAGGTTTGTCACGTCATTTCAAGCTGTTTATTGTTAGTTGATTAATAATTTTCATCCGCGGAGAGACCATTTTAACCCAAAATAAAACGTTAGGGGTTAAATTAGTTTAAAAAAAAAGAATAGAGGCCAAACTCTTTTTTGGCATTATGCCAAAAAATAATATACTAACAACTATCTTTTTTGATATACACACATAAATTTAGTTTTTTTTTTCATTAGGGGTTTTTATTTTGTCATTCTCAAAGATTTTGTTTTAATATTGACTTTTATTCTTATTTCTCAATACCTTTATTATTAGGTTTACTTTCGATAATCGATCTCCAAAGTAAAGCGTCTAATTCCATCACTAAAACAAAGGGACTTTAGACAAATTGTTAACTATCTTAATTTAATTTAATTTAATTTAATTTAATTTAATTTAATTCATTACATTTGAGTATTTAATTTAATATTCCGATCACATTTATAATGTTTAATTTTTAAAAGTTAAATCTATACCATTTTTTGAGTTAATTCAGTCCCCCAATCATTTGAGCATAGTCGATCAAAAAATATAAATGCAGTAGAGTTGAAGCAGCACATGCAAAATCTGTTGGAAAGCTCCAGCATTATTTATTTATTTATTTTTAAATATGCTGGTGTGACTATAAGGTAGTATTTATTTAATTTTTTTAACATTTAATAACGCACACACGCCGTACATATATAATGCTCGAACTCGTATCACATATATTTATTTATTTATTTTTCAAAGGCAAACACTCTTAAGAGAGTGAGACACAAATAATACAGCTGGATAATTTATGGACTGCCCAACTACTCCCATAATTATTTCCACAAGTAATTAATATTTATTTCTTTATTTTAGCGTATACAATTCGAATACATGATATAAACTGTTACTTAAAGTAGTTCCTAATTGGCTTGAATGCCGGTTCACAATAACAATATTGTATGCTGGTTTATTAATTACTCAAAACAATTATAGAATGGCTTAAATGTCAAATAAATGCCTAAACTATACTTTTTAGATAGGTGTTTAAAGTATTTTTTTGGGCCAAATAAGTACTTAATGTTTTCAAAAATTTCATTTAGGTGTCTTGTCGTTAACAGTCATTAAAAAAACTTTGTTAGCCAATAAAAACATGACACGTGGCATGTTTTATTTTTAAAAATATCTTAAAATCCTCAAAAATACTCAAAATAGTCCCAAAAATCCCTAAATTCTTAAGTCTCAAATCTTGATTCCAGTCGTTACTGTCGTCAATCGTCGACAGCGTGCCTACCACTCCTGTCATCGAATCCCCACTATCATTTCTCCCATTCCTCCGTCTTCGATACTCGACGCCTATCGTCGAAATAAAATCAAACTCACGAAAGGAAAAGAAAATAATCGACGGCAAATGGCGGCCGATCGACCGACGAACGACGTTCGAGTCTTGTGAAAAGAGAAGAAAGTTTCATTTCGTCGCCGGCAGCATGATGAACGGCGACGACAATGACCGGATTTACGAATCTAGAGATTTTTAGGGTTATTTTGTGAATTTTGATAAATATAGGGATTTTTTAAAGTAAGTTAACGGCGGGAACCTAAACGGGTAGTTTTAAAAACGTTAGAACCTACTTGACCCAAAAAAACTTTGGGCACTTATATGAAAAAGTTATAATTTGGACACTTATTTTACGCTTAAGCCTCATAGAATCGTTTATCCGCACTCGTTAATTTTAATTTCTAAAATTAAATGTTTATTTATTAAAGTTGTAAAAATAAATTTGTAACAAAACTAATATAATTCATTTTTAAAAAATTATACGATAAAAAATTTGACTTTTGAATCTTTTGTAAGTTAATTTTTTAGCTAGATTTTTAATTTTTAATTTTTTGTCATTTTAAAACGTTTCTTTGTCTACCATTTTAACAGTTATTTTTCTGTCGTTATGGTGCATTTTTTGACTGTCTTTTAGCAAGTTGATGATGGCAGAATATTGTGTAAGTTGAAATTAATGGCAGAATTTTGTGCAACATTGTTCGAGTTTTAAGGTAAAAAATGTGTTTTATCTCCTTTTTATATTTGGAGATCATTTTATGATCTGAACTCTTTACAATAAACACTCCATAATTAAATTATGGTACTGAATTTTATGAACGATAGGAAAAGATACATTTTTTTTGTTGATTTCATGTCCTCTTGAGATTAATGATTTTAATTTATTGTTTATATAATTTTTCTTGGTTATGATTTTAAAATTATTTATTTTAGAGTGTGTATTTTGTTATCTCATTTCGATTTTTTAATAAAATCAATATTTTATTAAGAAACAATGAGACTATATTTCGTAGTAGGTTGTGTATGGGTTCTAAGCCAACTTTGGATTCTAAATCTAGTATAAATTAATACTTTTGCTACACGACAAAACCAAAAATCTAAAATTATACTCCCTCCGTCTCATTTAATATGTTTTTTTGTGTTTTAAAATTGTCCCACATAAAATGTCTCATTGAAAAAATTAACTTTTATAAAATATATTTCCCTTTATACCCTTTCTTTAGTTTCCCAACAAAACAAAATTTAATTTTTTAAGAATAAAGTTGTCGTTTCAATTATTTTACATCATATTTTTTACACAAAATTTATTTTTCTAAAACTGCGTGAAAAGTCAAGAAGAGACATATTAAGTGGGATGAAGAGAGTAAATAAAAAAAAATTAAGGCTTAAGTAGAAATGGGCACGGGTCGGGCTGGGTTTTTGGCCCACTTGAACCCGACCCTGACTCGACCTATAGAAAAAAATAATTTTAGGGACCTAATTGTAAAAAAAATTAGGGGACTTAATCATAAAAAATTATAATTTAAAGGACTAAATTGTAAATAAAAATTTAATTTTAAGGACCTAATTATAAAAAATATATAAAAGGTATTATTATAAATATCCCTAAAAATTTTAGGGAAAAGTTACACAATTCGTCCCGGGTCGGGTCGGATATTTTCCACCCTAAACCCGATCCCGCCCCGACCCTACCCGAATTCACCACTAATAAAAACCCGACCCAACCTAAACTCGATTTTTCATTAAAAATTCAACCCGATCAGGTCGAAACCCGACCTAGTCGGGTAAAATGCCCATCCCTAGGCTTAAGGGTATCTTAAGCCCTTGAACTTTTGGAAAAAAATCAATTAAGCCCTTGAACTTCTTTTGCAATCAATTAATCCCTTATACTCCAAAATTTCATCAACTCACCCATTTGACCAATGTTGACTGTTAAATTGAACAGTTTTTTTAGATCAGTTAGTTCAATGTATCGTGTTACAGTGTTGTCATTGAGTATTTTAAAAAATTCTTTAAAATTTATAAAAAATCTAAAAAACTTTATAAAAAATTATAAAAAATAATTTTCTAAAAAATCAGTGAATGCCTCGTGACAAAATTGTAATGTGTCATGTGGCAGTAATATCCGAAGAAAAAACCTTCAAAAATTGATTGTCAAAATTGGTCAAAGGGCTAATTGATTAAATTTATTAATTTCGGAGCTTCATTGAGTGAACAAAAATTTAGGGGCTTAATTAATTTATTTTAGAAAAATTTAAGGGCTTCAAGTACCCGTAAGCCAAAAACTAAATATTTACTTAAAAGAGCATACTTAATTTTTTTTATAGAAAAGAGAATACTTTATAAGTTGAATAAATTAAACATATCTAACTATTTAAAGTTGAAGTAAAAAAAAAATTAGGTGGCCAAATTAAATTATAATTTTATAATTTATGAAGACATATAATTGTAATTTTACCATTTTGAGGATAATCCTCACAGTTTGATCTATGTGAAAATTTTCTATCCTATATATAGAATGAGTCTACCACGCTTGACGAACACCGCTGAATACTACTAATGCTGAACACCATTAAATTGAGTAACAAAGATTAAAAATCTCAAGGACTCAATATATAATTATAAATTATTTAAAATAAAATTTCAATTAAATTATTTTCCATATATATTATATATTTTAATCCTTTTTAAATAATTGGATCAAATATCAACCTTAGTCAATTTTAAAAATAAAAAAACTGTAAACCGTAAACTCTAAACCATAACCCAAAACTCTAAACCCTAAATTCAAACCCTAAACCTTATATACAACGTTTGAATTTAGGGTTTAAGGTTTATGATTTATTTTTTTTTACTTAAAAAGATCCATCAATATAACCAGTATAAAACAATATCTTCACTATTAAAATTGTTTTGAACTATCAATAATTCTATTTCAAGAAAACCTGAGGGATGAGTTTTCAGTAGTATAATGATACAAATGGCAATAGAAAGAGTAACAAGTCATTTGAAAGAGAACTTGAAAGCACCCACCTTGGAATCGGTAACTGAATCCCAGAAAGATGTTTTTTTTTCTTCTCTGCTTTCAGTCTCAGTTCATTCATCATTGTTTGTTCTGGGGGAAGAAGCCTCTATGGTTTAGGGTTTATGGGTTAGTGTTAGGGTTTCATTTTTAGGGTCTTGGATTTATTGTGTATGATTTAATGTTTAGGGTTTAGGATTTTAGGTTTAAGGTTTAGGGTTTATTTTTTTTTAAATTGATTAAGGTTGATATTTGATTCAATTATTTAAAAAAATTTAAAAATATATAATATATATGGAAAATAATTTAATTGAAATTCTAATTTAAATCATTTATAATTATATGTTGAGTCATTGAAATTTTTAATCTTTATGAATTAATTTAATGTTGTTCAACAATGTTCAGCGTCGGTGTTCGTCGAGCGTCGTAGAATTTTCCATATATATATTGTTACTTTGGTAAAGACAGATAAATGATTTAATTTTCTACGCATTTCATACATATAAATTAGGATAAACCACACAAGATACCATCGAATTATTGGCGTTGTATCGTTTATACCACTAAACCTTTAACATATTCAATTTTAACACTAAATTTTAGGCTTATGTTCAATTATACCTTAGTTCAAAAGAAAGTTCAATTATACCTCTCCATCATCTGCTGTTAAAAGGTGTGATGTCATGGTGATGAATAGATTCTGTTATGTGATCAAGCGGCAATAAAGTGACATAATCATATGTCATATGTGATGACGTGACATGATCATGTGACATTTTTTCAATCAAATAATGACATGCGTCATTTCTTATTAGAAAACTAAGATAGTGTGTAAGATAAAAGGATTTCCTTTTGCGATACATGTATTTAGAGATAAATCTGATGTGTGTTATAAATTTAAGACTTAGTGGCTGAGTACTAATTCTATAATTTTTAAGAACAAAAGAGCAAATTTCAAGTTAGTAGGGAAACATTTTCTTAGCATGATTAGGATGCCGGTTCTATTATAGTTTCTATATTAATATTGTTGGTTATAAGACAAATATCAAATCAATAGATCATCATGAGTATTAGAGACATTAGTGTGACTGGAGAAGTTCACAATTTGGATGAACCATAATCTCAAAATCCACAAACCCCACTTGACTCAACAATTCTTGAAGGAAATTATTTCTCTTCAACAAACAACTCATTTGAATATGAAGGCAAAAATCGAAAATGAAATGAGAACGCGGTAACTACCGGTCCGCCTACACGTCTCCTTAAGCAAGCTCGAGAGAGGAAACTGTAAAAATCTGCACATTGAAGGGTTTAATTGAATGAAATTAAAACCTGGAATCTCAATTGTGAAGTTATGAAAATCAGAGACTAATTTGGATGCAGGCTTGAAATTTACCCCCCAAAAAACCCTATATATAATTCACTTCTCTGTTTAAAAATCATCTTTTGCTTCATTTTTATCTTTCTGGGTCATTTTCAATCTTTGTTACCCTATTTATTTCTTATATATGTATTATTTCTTAATTTATTTCATATTATTATATAATTTAGCATACTTATTTTATTTGAAATATATATATATATATATATTCATATTATTAAAAGGGTGTTTGATTCTCGGAATGTAACTTACCACTGGGAATAAGATTCGGAATTATTCATTACTTGGCATATTACTGAGAATGTTATATTACTTTGTTTGGTTTGTTTGACAGAATGTAAAATTACAGTGTTTGGTTGATGAAATATAAAATTATCAGAATGTATATTTTTACAAAATTATTCTTGTGATATATTTTCTTTTTAATTAGTCAAACTTTCAATATTAAAGTGAAAATATTTGCATAAAAATTCATAAGAAATATACTTTTCTATTATTTTTAATATATATATTTCTTTTATAAAGTTCTTACAGAAATAATTAAATATAGGTTTTAATGTTATAGTACAGTATTATATATTTGAATATTTTTAATTTATTATAATTATATATTTAAAAAATATAAAAAAATTATAAGCTTTTATAATAATCATCACATTCGCTATTAAATTAAATATACTAATAACTAACTTTAAATATTATATTTATATGTTTTATTACTCAATTTATATTATTTTTAAAATCAAAAGTCATTATTTAAAATTTCAAACAAAATTTGTAATGTGATTTAAAAATGAATAATACAGGCTTTTACCATATAAATAAAAAATATTATTCTTTAGAGAAGAAATAATATTAAAAAATATTTCTAATATTTTTATTATTTTTTAATGATGATTCTGGTTTATATATTTTGTTATGCAACAATTTAGGTTAGATAAGAAATTGTTTTAACATATCAAAAAAATATTGTTGGAGAAATAAAAAATAATGATTTATTTGAATACAAAACATTTTTTAATGGTATTTTAGTCCAAAGTGGTAGAAATTGTTTAATACTTAAGAATATGGTGAGAATGGCATTTTCACCATTTAAAAAAAAAACTATTATTGAGAATGTTGTATTACTCTAAGAAATTCTTTTAAATTAAATATGAATATATAATTTAAAAAAATTATTTCTACGAAATTCCCATACGGTAAGGATTGTCCCTAGAATTTGGGATGAGATGCCCTTGCAAGAGGATTGCAGATGTGAGGGTGAGATTGATTTAGAGATTTCATATTTAATATTTAAAAATAAGGAAAAAAAAAAAAAACCAACAGACTTGCGCTTAATTTTATATTATTAATGTGTGCGAATATGCGGCTGTTGGTTTATATTTGCAGTCGGCAGGGCCTTTTCCTTTTTCCCATTGTGCATGTGCAAACCTAATTTCTTAAATATATTGTACAGTGCCCCAAAACATGTTTATGTTTTTCATAATTAATTAAAAATATTATGATATCAATAAAGTCAAATTCTACATTTGTTAATTTTATTAAACTTGATGCTCCTTTGCCACAGAACTTTAAAGTCAAATTTACATTAAATACTTTTTAATATCTTGAAAAAACGTTATTTTGCTTTAAAGGTTATTTTAATAAAATTATATTAATAAAAGTATAACTACTTAATAATTGCCTTGTCTTAACTTGGAACTTACTTTACATTAAGTATTGTCCTGTTTATCTTATGAAATAAAAAGAAAAAAAGGAAAAATAAAAGGGGTTCCTCAAGATTCCAATGCATTTTGATCATCAAACACTACTTTGCACATTTTTTCCTCTTTATTTAGAATTCACGATTTGTTGAAAATTAATTATAATCTCACTAATATTGTATTATTTATTTTTTAATTTATTTTTTAATCAATTTTATAAATAGATTGGTATCGATGAGTGATATTAACTCAACCAGAAAAAAATATAGAGTATAAACGTTTAAAAAAGTTAAATTATTCCATGTAAAAATATAAAATATGGAAGTATTCTGTCAATATTGGTTGGATACATTTTTTATTATTTTTGTTAGTGTTAAAATAAGAGACACCAAATAAAAGAGGTGAAGATGACAGATTAAGATAATTGTGACGAATTCAGGCATTTAGTCCATGCTGATTTAAAATGAAAACCACATATAATAATTTGACAGTTTGAGCCATAACAAATATGAGAAGAGTCGATAAAGAAGAAAAGCACTGCCCTTTTGACATGACTTGCTTTTTTGCCAGGGTTGTTAGTAATTAAATAATGTTAGATTTAGTGATGGTCTATAGACGAATCGGTAGGTATAAGTTCAATTTTCGTGTATTAAATCTTTCATGTTAGGTAAACTGACTATGCCTTATCCTCATATAACTCAAAGGTTCCGAAGTATTAATTTTCGGAACAGTCTTCCTCCAGAAAAATAGTTCTTTGTGCTCATAAAATATGAAGACTGAAGGATATTTGTAAAATTGTACAGAAGCGACTAATTGGGTGTAACACTTTCTAAAATATATTTAATTAGATATTTTATATTTTAATTGGTCATTGGCAATTGATTTAAATAAAAAGAGCGAGAGAAATATGATTAGAATAAGGGGGAAAATTAAAGGATATAAGGCACATGGACTCTCATGGAATCCCCACATGGCCATATGACTAAGACACTTACAACGTGTCATGTAATCATATACGAATAATAATTCATTTAATTAAAATAATTCCACGTCACTCCCTATTACCATATTCTTTGAGTAGAGACGGATATATATTGTAAAAAAGAGCTTAATATTATATAAAAAAATAAGATGTAATGAGAATGCATATTGCATTTTTAATGAGAAAATTTATGTTCGTATTTTAGAGACGACATTATTAAAAATAAGAACCACAAATTCTGAACATAAATCATAAAATAAACGTGAATTGTAAAAAAAGCTTAATATTTATATTAACTGCCTTGTTATACTTAAATTAAAGGAAAAAAACTTTGATACACATGCTGTGTAAATTTTAGTTTACACGTGTCTTTTAGTTTTAGGGGTTAAGGTTTTGATTTAGGGTTTAAATTTTAGATGTTTAGGTTGTAGGGTTTAGAATTTAGGGTATATGGTTTAATGTTTAGGGTTTAGTTTTTAGGGTTAGGGTTAAGAATTTAGCATTTGAGTTTTATAGTGTAAATATACAGGCTTGTGTAAAATTAGTTCTACACAGCTTGTTTATCAAAGTTTTACATTAAATTAAACTAATCATCTATTATTTTAAAATTCTATTCGTAATATTGATTTTAAACTTGTGTTTTAATTTTAATTTTCTTACAAACTAAAATTTCAACTTGGTAAGACGTAACAAAATATTTTAATTTACACATATATAAATTTAATCTTTTTTATGTGTTTTAAATTTATTTTATTTTAATATTTTTAAAACAATGATACGATTTAATTTTCACTATTTAAATACTTTTTTCAAATTAAAATAAAATAGATGTGTTCGTTTGTAGGGAAACAAATTTTTTATATTTATTCTAAAATTTTAAAATATTAATATAAAATTAAAAAATTTCAACAATCTCACATACTATTTTAGACATTTTTAGGCTTATAATTCACTGTATAAATAGAGATATTTTCTTAAGCTTTTAGATATTTCTTCTAATGAAGAACATCATGAGAGTTTATAATCAAAGTTGTGTCATATGTACATAAATTATATTTATTTTATATAAAAATCTAATCTTTGGTTACTTCCAAAACTGAGTATCAAAATCTACCATTATCTACAGATGACATTTGATAAAGAATGAAAAAAAATTATATATAGCCTTTGTGAAGAATGGCACATGGTGGCTAGAGTTGGACCAACGATGCAGAGAAGTGATAAAGACGGTAACAAATATAGAGTTTATGAAAAACAAATATTGATTTTATTAGATATACTCGAAAGTTTCAATGATTTAGTAATCCATTACAATATTTATAGTCCAACCTAATAACCGTTTAACAATCAAAGCCCAACTAACTCAATTGGCTGCTAACAAACTTAGCAAACCACAACAAATTATAATTCATTAATAAAACTAATTAAAAGCTCTAATACCATGTGAAAAAGGGCACAAAAAGGTCAGAGTTGAGCTAACGATGAAGAGAAGTGATAAAGACGTCAACCAATTTAGAGTTTGTGAAAAACAAACATTGATTTTATTAGATATATTTAGAAGCTTCAATAACTAAGTAGCCCATTACAATATTTATAGTCCAACCTAATAACCGTCTAACAACCAAAGCCCAACTGACTCAATTGACTGCTAACAAACTTAGCAAACCACAACAAATTACAACACATTAAAAAACTAATTAAAAGCTCTGATACCATATGAAAAAAGGGCATACGGTGGCTGGAGTTGGGCTAACGATGAAGAGAAATGATAAAGACGACAACAAATTTAGAGTGTAACGTCTCGAGTTTTAGAATCTGAGAGTCGAGTAAACTCGAGTCACGAGATTTGCATGTTGGGCCGAGATGGGGCTCCAAAAGAATTTAGCGGGTTTCATAAGATTTTGGGCTTAGATGTTGGGGATGTGTTTGGATGAGGGATGTTTAATGAAGGGTAAAAGAGTATTTTCCCTCAAGGAAGGCAAAATGCTACTCATCCTTAATGTTTTCTGCAGAATTAAGATGTGGTGAGATCACCTTGTCCCCTATCTCTTTACCTATCTTCATTCTCCTTCAAACACTCATCACCAACTTCAAGAAAAAGTTGAAATCCTATTGTAGTTGAGTGATAATCCCAGATTTGTTGTCAATGGAAGTTTATTTAGCAACAAAGGATCTATCATTCAAGGTGAGCATCCTTAGAATTGGTGGAAGTGGGTTTTGGAAGCTTAAGCCAAGAAATGAGGTGGCAAGAGCTTGTTGGGAGTTTTTTTTCCTGGGAATTGCTTGCTTTAGGTTAGTATATTTCTGAATCCTACATTTCACGAGGATCCTAAAATGATTGCTTTGTGTGGTGTATGGTTAAAGATGGCTAAGATTGGGTTTTAAAAGCTTTAAGCTCCTTTAATGGTAAATCACGAATTAAGTGTTAGGAAGGTGAAAATATAGTAGTAAACCAACCTAAATATCTTTCATAAGACGTAGAATTGAGGTTACAGGTTAAAGGTTACGTTGTGAGGGCTTAGAAAGTGATTTCCCGAGCCTTGAAAGCTTTTTTAGGCTTCGATATCGATACTCAGGGAGTCGGTATCGATACCCTATGTTCTTAAGGATGAACAAAGACTTTTTATAAAGGGCGTATCGATACCCTTTGGGTGGGTATCAGTACCCCTATTCCATTAAATTTTAGTAGCGAAAAATGATATCGATACCAAAAAGAGAGTATCGATACCAAGTATCGATATTGAGTGGTTGTGTATCGATACCAGGTATCGATACCCAGTGGCAGTGTATAGCGATACTAGATGTCGATACCAGTGGGGGAGTATCGATACCAGGTATTGATACCTAGTAGGTGTGTATCGATACCCACTGGGGGCGTATCGATACCCATTAGGCAATTTGCCCAAAAATGTTAACTTTTTCCCGGAGGGCTAAAAATTTATACCCTTCGATCCAATAGACCCCTAATAGCCTAAAATGAATTGTAGTGCTGAGAAACCAAGGTTTAACCTTCATGGATGAGAATAACTGGTAACAACTTGGTAATGACGACTCGATACAATCGTGATGGTTAGTGTCATGCCTTGGGGCATTTGTTGATGATTTGGCTTAGTACCACTTACCTCTCGATGAGGTGTACGAATGCTCGGGGAGTATGTGTTATCTTATGTTATGGTAAAGGAATCCGGATATCCTAGACTTAGTGCAATAGCACTTATATAAGGGGATGTATACTTTAGGCTGTGTGATCGAGTACATCCGACGTATCTATGGGCTATATGATCTGGTTGATATTAGAAACCTATCTGTGGCTATGGTGAACTGGATAAGGAAACATAACTCGATGGGCTATGTGAACTCGAGTAACCTGATTGGCTGAGTGACCTCAGGTAAAGACTGCTTGTGGCTATTGTGATCCAAGTAATGTCTGGGACATATTTGTGGCTATGGTGATCCGGATATGGTCCAACTAACCCGACGGCTATATGATCACGGGTAACCTAACAGTTGTGTGAGCACGAGTAATGTAGGGCTTTGTTAGCCATTGTGTAGGTCTTGTATGGTTATTTATGCTTGCTGTGTGGATAATAGTTGATGGCTATATTACCCTAAGGCTATGTAATCAGGGTGTGGTATGCTTTAACTAGGTGGACTGTGTGAGCTCGAGTAACTCGATAGGTTGTGTGACCTCGTGTATGGTAAGCTTGGTAATGGCATGCGAAACTTCTTATATTTTATTGATACCTTGAGACATGTTTGGGAACTCTAGCTAGGGTAGGCTAGAATACGATCTTTAATTTTATGGGAAGCCTTATATGTCCACTCTTGATTATATCATCATGCATGCTTGTTTTATGATATTCATGAATTGCGGTAGAGTAGAAATGTACCACTGAGCTTTGTTAGCTCAGCATGTGGAATTGTGGTTTTTCCGTGCGTAGGTTGACATGTTATCTTTTGGAGGAGCGTATCTTGGAGAACTTCCCAACACTGAGCTAGTTTTAGAGTACAATACTTGATATTTTAGTTTGGACTAAAATGTATTCATAGGACCTTACCACAGTCAAGTCTGTAACTCTATTTGAACTATTATTTTGTATACGATGTATTTTAAATTGGAGCTCCTATTTTGTAAAACTCATTTCAAATGTTATTTATCTACGTGGATATATGGAAATGAATATTTTTAAGAAACGTCAAAGTTGTGATTTTAAATGAAAATTTTGATGGGTCAGTTTTGAGAGACCCGAATGTAGCACTTCGGATTCGGATCGGGATCATAGTGTTATATAGAGTTTATGAAAAACAAACATTGACTTTATTAGATATATTCAGAAGCTTCAATGACGTAGTAGCCCATTACAATATTTATACTACAACCTAATAACCGTCTAACAACCAAAGCCCAACTGACTCAATCGATTGCTAACAAACTTAGCAAACCACAACAAATTACAACTCATTAACAAAACTAAATAAAATCAACTTATTCTAACAGCCTTGTATATATATATATATTAAATAAAAATAAATAAAGAGGATATGTGATTTTTTTATTCAAAATTTTCATATAATGTATTCGACAATAATAGTATTTTTATTATAAAAATGGAATTTGGTGCACTTATAATGTGTGGTTCAACAATTTGAAGGGAAAATTTTTTGAAATTTATTTTGAAAAAAATTATGTTAATTTATCGCATAGAAGTCTATTTTTTCAAAAAATAATAGATAATTTAAGTGACATAAATATATTTATATTCTTTTATTTTTGAAATTTCTTTAAATAATGAAGTTGATGTCACCGGTTGATGACAATCAATTGTCTTTGGTTCTAATTAGAAAAAAAAATCTTAAATATATTTAAATTGATTTTTAACGTTTTTCCTTTAGTATATTTAATTAAATTGATTTGTTAGAATATCTCGTTTTTATTGTCTTCAACTTCTTGAAATGCATGTCTACTGACAAGTGACAACTAACTTTGAGGGGTGGGGTATTTGGAGAATAGAATTCGGGTTTTTTTAACCTATTTATATATCTCACAAATAATTTTATTCTACGCGTATTATCAATAAAATAAAAATAATAAACTATTCAGAAAATATTAAAAATATAAAAAACATTATTAATAAACATGACATAAAGTCATTAGTAAAACATAAAGAAAAAAAAAAGGTAATGACAAATTTTGTCCGAGTTTGAAATTTATGATTTTTCAAATTTGTGTTTTTTTTTACTTCATACTCACTTTAACCTATGCCATGATTAAGTTGATTGTGATAATTAACTAATGTGTTAATGAAAAACCAAGCTAATTAGTTCGTCTTCATTATGTTTAAGCTTATCTTAATCATCACCTACTCTTAAGTTATGAAATAAAATACTATTCAATAGCATAATTATTTATATCCCATTTCTTCCATAGTTTCGGATCTGGAATCATTTTACCCATATGCTTACATTATTACTATTATTTTTCCTTCAAATATCCATTATGTTTTCTAGAGAAATAATATGCATTTCCTAAAGGTGATTTGGACTCTATAGTGCTTCACTAACATCAGGAAATGAGTGATTAAAAATATATGCACATACTAAATAAAATCATAACATAAAAAGATTATATTTATATATTGTGATTCAAACCTTAAGTCTACTAAATATTATTTTGAAGTATAATAACTTAACTCTATTAAATTGAAGTTTTTTATTTAATCACCGATATTCAACTCATTGAGTGATTAATATGGATCGAGTACTGCAGAGGTCTATTATGGGGTAGCCCTCCCAAGTCCCAACTCAATTTACTTCATTCATAATATCAAAATTCGAACCTTTGACCTTACTTAAAAAATTTAGTGTGTCGTCCCACTAGACTAACTACTTGTTGGTTATTAGATCAAAGTTTAATTGAGTTAATTCTTTATTTTGTAATTAATTCAATAAAGCAGCATAAAGGAGTATACTACATTATTTTGAGTACATTAATACAAAAGAATGGCATAATGGGTTCTCTCTTTTTAATGGCGCATATTCTCCACATTTCTAGTGGTCAAAGTTAATTAATTTGGTCTATATAATCATTTGCTAAAAATTATATTTAATTAATTTGAATTCAAATATTAACACCTTTACTCTTCTATTTTTTTTAAATATAACCTTTTATATACATTTAAAAGGAGAAAGATAGTGTGATGTGTATGTACAAGATTTTGCCCCTTCTCCATATCTCCCTATAATAATGTTTATATCATATCTCTTTCAATAAATACATGTGGGTATATAATATATATTAAAAAATAAAAAAAAAAGTGAGAAAAAAAACCAAACAAGTTTGGTTGTATATGTTAGAAGGAAAGTTGAATGTGGGGTCCAAGGTGCATATTGCACATGGGTAAGATGCACTATCTACCTTGTCCCTAAAATTTGCTAGTTTTTTTTATATATATATAATTTATCCTTGAATTTCATGTTACTTTTGTGGAAATATTGCGCCTGGTTGAATTGGACACCACACCTTTTGCAAATCTATTTCATTATTCTCTTCACATTATATGAAAATTGAAAGTAAAAAAATGAAACATAAAGAATATTGGATATTACAGTAAATGTTTTGGCATGAAGCTCAAACACTATTATTAAATCTCTCCTTTAATGTAGTATTGACCCACCATTTTTTATTAGGGTGTAGAGATTAAATTGTTATTAAGCTAAATTTTGGGTTTGTCTAAGGATCTTTATGTGTGGTTTTGGACATATCCTCACTCATATTCTATTATTACTTTTCATGAAATAATTACATGAAAGTTTGCCATCAATAACAACATTCAAGTTTCTCAAAGTGGGAAAAAGGTCAAAGAAAATTGATTTGTTTCTTGTTTTCTCTTTTCTCAACTTATCTAGCTTATAATGTAAAGTGGGGTTCAACAAGTTTAGTTAAATTAAAATTTAAACTTTTGGGTCAAATTAGTTTCAATTTTTTAGGCAAATCAGTCTCAAATTTGACGAGTTTAATCAATTTGATTAAACTTGGCAAGTTCAAAGGTTAGTTTAACCTTAAAAATTAAAGGGTAAATTTGAATGAACTTGTCCGGTTCAAACGTCAATTTGATCCTCAAAAGTTCACAGGCTAATTTGATCAAATTTGTTAAGTTCAGAGATTAATTTGAATTTTAGGACCATTTTATATTTTAAACCTTATTGTTATTTTGCATTTTTTTACGGGCTGTACATTTTTTTTAATTTGATGTTTTTATATTGTTGATTTTTTTAAAAGAAGCATAAAATGTAAAAAATTAAAGTGTTGAAAAAAATATTTTTGGAACTTGTAAGAACTTAAGTGGAGATACACAATTTTGAAACCTTGACCAAATTAACCCTTTTTCTTTAATAATTTGATTTTCTCTTTTTTAAATTACTTAAAAAAATTAAAATGGGTTTAATTCAACCAACGAGAGTTGGTCCAAATGGTAAGCAGCTTGGTATTGCTTAACATGTCTCGAGTTTGAGGTCCCGTGCAGGAAATCTCCGCAGGTGGACTCACCCACTAGAACCAAGTGAGCAACTCAGATCGGTCCGGATTAATTAGGACAAAGCCTTAGGAATCGAGACAACAAAAAAATGGGTTCAACAAAAAAACAAAGGGTTGTAAGTTCCCAGCTGGGCTTTGGTTATAAAAAAATTATCTTCTAAGTTGCCAACATAATTGTGATTAAATTGTTGTTTAATGAGATTGAAAATGGGAATATTAGGGTTAAATAACTTTACTTTTTATCCTTGATGATTCCTGTAATCATAGAATAATAAAGGCAGATGAAGATAGATGGATGAATTTAGTGTGTGGGTGAGAGGGAAAGAAGTAAAAGAAATATGGGTCCATTTTTAATACAATGATACTTCCTCAACCTGCAAAACTACTGGCTAATAATAACATGCCCTTGCGTTTTTTAGTTAAAATATTCTCCAAGTCCCTCTATTCTTCATCCATTCGAAATTTAGTCCTCTACTTTTGAATTTAAAAGTCCAAGTCTAACTACTAACACCATTACAATTCTTTTTTTTTTAAAATTCTAAATATATGGAGAGTACAAAGACTGGAGAGTGTTTTTAATTTGTTTTTGTTACAAATCTGAAAAAGGTGGATTTGATTTCCATGGCATCGAGATCCAATTCAGCCATTATTAACTGTGGGGGTATAATTACAATTGTAGGTGCTGTGAAAACATCAATGACAAATGGACACATGTGTTTGGTCGACATGACAGACAACCGGTCCTTGCAACTCACGTAGTATTCCTATCAATATCGTGTTAGAACAAAGCTTAGAGATTCTGGTAAACAATTGCTTAACAATGGCCTATCCAATACGTTAAGGAAGATTTTCAGTAGTTACAGACAGGGACGGAGTTGTGTGGATGCTTGGAGACTGGTTTTCATTTTTTTTTATTAGAAATAATATTGAGATTTTTATTTATTTCGACAGTAATTTTCAATTCATTTAAATTTTATCTTTTTTAATAATTAATTATACCCCGTTTCATTTATTTTAAATTTTAACTCTGTCAATAATTAAAGATTTGAACAAGGTATGGTTTTTGTTCATTTAGCGTCTTAGCTCTAAGATGAAATACTAGTTTAATGACTTTCAAATAAGGGTTTTTATTGTACGATTTTAATGGAATTAATCAATCTAAATTCAATTAATCATAAGAATCAATTTGATTAATTAGGTCTTATTTTTTATTGCTTTTTCAAAAGTACTTTTGGGGTCAAAACAACGTAAAACTAGTATAATTACTTACCCGTGTTTATATTTTAAAAACAATACTTAAAAATACTTTTTGACAGCAATACCAATAACGATATAACTCAACATTATTTATTGAGGGGGCGTTTGAAAATGTTTAAATTCATAGGGGTAAAAATATAAATTATATGTTTCTAGGGGACTAAAATACAATTTTACCATTATCTCATCTTAATTTTTTTTTCAATTTTTAAAAATCAGTCCCTTAGAGGCACTAGCCCTGAATACCAAATACTCTTATTTTAAACCAAAAAATACATAAACACTTTTCGAAAATACTTCTCAAAAGCACTTCATCAACTACACTACTATTATTTTATAACTTCGACTAATTCGGTTAATGAAAGTTTGATTCGATCATTAATAAAAACCGATCAATTGAACGCTCTTGGTATTAGATTGTGCTTTTTATGTTTGTTTGAATTTGATTTTCCTAGTAATGAAACGGATGGTGAGAAATTACAATGAATCGAGTTTTGTCATATCAAATTAGTTGCGTTTAGGAAAACAGGACAAAACAAAACTGTTTTCAAAACAACACACTCCATTTGATTTCGTAACAAATTTCATTCGACAACCTTGAAACAAGGAAACCATGTCCCCAGCGATAGGTGTTTTGTTTGTTTATTCAGAAATTTTAGTTGCCATATATACTCTCCTCCTATTGCTATGTGGTTGCCAAATCAACCACCCCACCGCTTTCGTTGTCGGACTTTACTACTGTTTATTTCACTTTTCCGACTTCCCACATCGACGAATGAGATATTAATCGAATGATGAACGACATACGAACGTATGATGAACTAGATATTGCAGCTCTTTCACAAGAAGAAACTTCATTGCGCGACCATAACGTGTCATTCAATGGCGAGGAGAAAGAATCTAAGGATTTAATTTTTTTTTTTAGAAATTAGAGATTTTAGAAGTTTTCTTAAATTAAAATTTTTGTACTTTTTAAAAAAATTAAAAGAAAAATAAAATCATGCGCGCGCCAAGCAATAATTAGATGACAAGTTTTTTTTTAACAGGCGTTAATGGTTCAACATTCAAAATGATAACAAGATGAAATATTAAACACCAACTTTAACCAAAGAACTTTAGACACTTGAAGCAAACATAAATAGAAATATAGCTTGAGCATTTATTTTACAAATTTTTTTTTAAAACTTTATTATCATGCCAGTTTAGTTTAGCTCTATTATTATTGTTGTTGGTACAATATACAAGAAAACGTGACATTAAACATGTTTAAACGCTCAATATCCTTTAATTTATAGATGGAGAGGAATTTAGATAGTATAAACATTCTATTAAATTATATAATAAAAATATATATTATTAACTACAATTATTTAACATATTGATCATTTATAAATAAATTAAAATGCTGTGAAGAATTACATTTTTTAATCTTACTTGCTAAGTTAGAAAAAAATCCATTGTAAATGTACCTTATAATAAAGTCATTAATTAATTAAATATAAGATATTCTTTTATAACAAATTGAGCTTTTCCTGAAAGAAGAAATAAAAAGAATTAAGAATTTTGAACTTTATTATTTTATTTACGCAAAGTCCTATTTTTTTGGAAAAAACTTTGATACACATACCGTGTAAACTTTAGTTTACACGTACCTTTTAGTTTTAGGGGTTAGGGTTTAAGGTTTAGGGGTTTAGGTTGTAGGGTTTAAAATTTAATGTTAGTGTTTAGAATTTAGTGTATATGGTTTAAGATTTAGGGTTTAGTGTTTAGGGTTAGGAATTTAAGATTTGGGTTTTTATAGTGTAAATACACAACAAAGACTGTGTATCAAAGTTTTACCTTTTTTTTTCTTTATTGTTGATTCGGTGTTATACATAAAATTAAAACTTAGTAGGATTATAATTATTAAACCTCTTTATAAATTGGGTCATCAAAATTTAAAAAAACTTTAGATCTGGGCTTAGACTTGAACCTGGGCCCTCTCCTAACAAAAAAATGCATTTTTTAATTTTAAAAATATATTAAATTTTAATTTTATATTAATATATATTATAATTACATTTAAATAAAATGCATAAATTTATATACAAATTTCAAACTAAAATTCTCTACCCAGTTTATAGACAAATTTAGTTATATACATAAAATTATAAATTTTGTCGACCGGATAAAATCATTTAGTTTTTATTTTAAACAATTCCTCACTATTTTTCTTAGATTTAAATCATAATCACTTAAATATGATTAAATTAAACATATTTTTAAGAAATGATTGCATTTGCTAGTTTTGGGTTTGGTTTTACAGTCTCTTTCCCTCTACACACTCTGTAGCTGCTCGTGGGCAATTTCAGCAGCAAAATCTTAGTGAGGCCTAAGCCGGCAAACATTTTTGTGAGCCCATACCTGAAAATGACCCGTTCTCAGTTAGAGCCCATGTTTGTTCATCAGCTGAAAGTTATAATTTGTAGCCTGAAAATTGAATTCGTTGGGTGTTTAGGGATTAAATTTAGGGAAATATGGCACATTAAAAAATATTTAAGAATCTACGGTAAATTAAATAATAGGGTAGAAGACGCCACCTACAGATGACATCATGATATTTTTTAATTAATTTTTTCCTTAAAGCTGACATGCACTGAATATTTTACGTTATAAAAATAATAAACAAACTGCTGGTGGCATCTTTCACCTCCACTGTTTAATTTGCCGTAATTTCCAAAAAAAACTTAAACCCCCATTTCTCTAAATATAATTCTAAGGGGCGATATTTCAATAAATTCTCGAAAATTCTTCCCCTTATTGATAAAATAAATAAATTTTATTTTTTTATTAACAATATTTAATTTGATTCAAATTCTTTGATCTACATCTACAAATCAAAATTATAAAAATTCGTTGTACTAAACACGTAACTTTTTTTATTAATATAGAGCAACAAATCGTCTTGAAACTTATTTTCGTTCATCATCTTACTTGAAACTTAGTACATGCTTTGATTAGGAGTGTGCAAAATAAAACGTAATTGTTAACCGTAATCGTTAATCGTATAACCGTCAAACTTTACCGGTTAATTGATTTACCGTTTAAGTTAAAAGGTTTCGGTAATTAATCACTAAAAATGATAGTTAATGGTTAATCGTTTGATTAACCTTTATGAATTATTTAGACATAAAATAGAGTTTGAGATTAGAATTTTTTTATTTAAATATTATTTTGAAAATTTTAATAAAATATTTGTTAGGATTTATGTTTTGATATAATAATTGAAAAATAGTTTTGGACTAAATTGAAAAGATTTCAAAATTGGTTTTAGGTCCAAACAACTTGAAAATAAGTTTGAGAAGTTTTTGAGAGGTTTTGAAAATGTTTTAAATGTTTTAAAGTAGCTAAACTGACGTTTTCAACACAGGTGTACATATACGGTATACCCCGTATCGATACGGTCCAAGGGTTTCAGCTACTGTATTTTTCCAGTAACCAAAAACCGTACCGATACGCCTCTAGGCGTACCGATACGAGTATGATCATTTCGATACGCTACGTGGCGTACCGATCCTATTTTCAACCTCCCCAACGGCTATTTCCCAACGGTTATTTGAATTGCAGGGCGTACCGATATGACCAATGCGTACCGATACGGTTTGCCAAACAGACCAAGGCGTATCGACATGGTGTACCGATACCGATACCGATACGGGTACACGCGTACCGATACAAATCAAGGTGTTTCGATACGATTAGCAATTATGAGCGTAATGACTAGTAGCTGTACCGATACGGGTACACGCGTACCGATACGGGCAACACCAAAACTGCATTTATTGCGGGAAATAAAGCCTCCAACGGCTCCAATTCAATCCCAACGGTCTCCAACGGCTAGAAACTCAATTGGGAGTATTTAAGGACCCTTCAAGCTTCAGCAACAACTAATGATCTTATTGTCAACAACATTATGATGCCAAAATTGTCTTAGTGCTTAAATTTCTCATTCTTTGTAATAGACAACACTTGTGAGCTTAATTGTCAATGTATGCTCAAGTGTTTTAGGATTTGGGTGAGTGCTTAAAAGAGTGCAAACATCTACCTTGTAGAGAGGATTCTTTGTTTGCTTTATTTCTTTGTTTGAGAGGATTCCCAAAGCTTGGGTTGTAAGCTTTGGATGCTAGACTTGGTTCTAGGTTGTAAAGGTTGCCTCCTAAGCCTTGTTAAAAGGGGAATAAATCTTATTGGATTTGGGAAATCCTTAGTGGGAAGCTAAGGTAGTGGATGTAGAGCTTGTTAGAAGCTTGAACCACTATAAATCCTTGTGTCCATTGTCTATCTTTTTACTTCCCACCATTAACACCCAAAATCGACTTCTCCACCACTTGACAAGCATATCGGTTGAAGGAATTTGAGCCCAACAATTGGTATCAGAACGAGGCTCAATTGAGAAGGTTTAACCACCTATTGAGGCGATCTGGCTAGCTCGACCAACAAACAAGTCAACCGACTTCCATGGCGTTATCCATCGATAAACCGCCCTTCTTCAACGGTGACAACTATGCTTCTTAGAAGCATAGAATAATGTTCTTCATGAAGTGAAAAGACTACTGTCTTTGGGACATAGTTGAAGATGGACCGTTCGTGCCAAATCAGAGCAAGGCGGAGTGGAACGTGGAAGATCGCAAGAAGATGGAGCTCAATTACAAAGCTTTGCATATTCTACCTTATGCATTGGGCCCGGATGAGTATGCCAAAGTATCTTCTTGTGAGAGTGCCAAGGAGTTATGAGACAAACTTGAAGCAATCCATGAAGGGACAAATGAGGTGAAGGAACAAGGATTGGTCTACTCAACCTCGAATACGAAAACTTCAAGATGGACCTATATGAAAACATCAAAAGTATGTTCGACTGGTTCTCTACAATCGTCAATCAACTCAAAAGTCTTGGAGAAGAGATTCTGGAAGAAAAGCTCGTTCGGAAGTTGATTTATTCATTTCCCGAATCATGGGAGAGCAAGAAGACGACTATTATTGAAGTCAAAAACTTGAGGAAGCTCAAGCTTGAAGAGCTCGTAGAGTCTCTTCTCACCCATGAAATGATGTCTCTACCCTTGAAAATGGAGAAGGAGAAGATAATTCAAGAGCAAGGAATCGATGTCAATATTATTGATCTACAATCCTCCACAAGCCAACAAGTAGAATCAAGTTGTAATCACTCATTTTTATCTAGTCTGTAAATACATATTAGTATAATTATTAGTATATTAGTGTTGCATGTATACATTGTATTATATTATGCTATATGTTTATTATGTGTATGAGTGTTACTAATATATGTAAAGTGTGTAGTGTGTGCATGTATATTATAAACTATGTATGTATACGAATTAAATACGGTGTATGTGTGTCGCGCATGTATCTATATTTAGTACGAGCGTATTTGTTTTTACGGATAATGTGTATAGATGTTATGTTAATTATGTGTATGATTGTATATGTACGTATGCTAGTATGTTATATTAATTAATGTTTGCATAGGTACATACGTATGCATTATTGTATGTGTATTATCATTATTAATTGTTGTTATAACTAATATTAATGTTAATATTATTGGGCTAATATAAAATGAAATCCAAAAAAAAACATATTAAACCCTAAATAAATAAATTGCCAGTCCAAGTCCATTACAAGTCTAATATTATTACAAGGCCCGGTTGGCCCAAACCCAAGACCCCATTTAAATCTAATTATTTTTGTGCAGATAACTATGGGCCGTTGGATCAAGATCTGATCCAACGGCCACGATCAAGCAGGGACAAAATATCTAGCCGGCCGCGTGCACTACACGTCTAGACGGTTCGAGTGCTACGCGCGGACTCTTCGATATCCCACGCGTGCATGAGCCCCACGCGCTATAACTCCTCGACTGCTGAGCCCCACGTGTCACGATCTGGAGCCGTTTCACCGATCGAGGTTTTATCTGGGCCGTTCATCCTTCAAGCCAGCCCGACCGTTAGATCAGATCTGATCCAACGGCCGAGAACGCCTCTGGCCGAAGACAGAACCCCCACACCGCCACCATGCTTCCACCATGCCGGTCTCCAACCACCGCGCTCAGACATATCAAAACACAAGAAAAGAAAGATTATGTCAGTATCAGTCCAGATCTGAAAATAGATATTATATTACTTGTACCAAACCAAAAGACAGGCATATATGTATGAAAAAACAATTTGTAAGGCAGCCAAGTTGTAATCGGAAAGAAATACAAAAACAAAAAACAGTCTTCAGTGGTAATACTCTTCTCTTTTCTTACTTTGTTGCATGCATACAAAAAATATATACGTAGTGATAACAGAAAGGGGGGTTTAGAGTTATTACCTTTGTTCGTCTGGGGATCTCCCCTTTACCAGTGACAAGCCTCTTCGGCCTTCCCAGGCCGAATATGGTGAACTGAAAGGAGTGGGAGGCCCTTTTTGGTTTCGTTTTGGGTTGAATACAAAAAATAGGGTTTTTTTGTTTCGTATTTCTTAGATCTAGGACGGATAGGGGCTTTTTCTCGAAATCCAAGTTCGGATTCGTGTTGAGGGTAAGGTAAGGTTCATTTTGGTATGTTTTTTAGGGCTAGCCGGCGCCGGCTAGCGGCGGCCGGCGACAGAGAAGACAGTGGCCGACCGCCGGTTTCTGAGTTCATCAGGGGTGAGTTGAGAGAAAATGAGAGAGAGCGAGTGTTATAAAAACTGAAAAATGAATGAAAATGGGGAAAATTCAAGTCTGGGCAAAAAAAAGGGATTTTATAGGTGTTATTATTTCGTGAAATGGGGAAATTCTGTAATAAATGCCCCCGCGCTTTCAATATTTTTGTTTCTGTCTCGTCGCATGGTATATTTACAATTCCAGTCCCCCTTATGTTTCAAAATCTCGCAATCCAGTCCCTAAATTAAATCGAATCAGTTTTTAAATGGTAAAATTACCCCTTTAACCATCCCACGTTTTTGGATTTTTCATTTCGGGTCTGCCCCTTGGTCTAATTACAGTTTTAGTCATTTCAAGTTCGGTCCTGTTTGCATTTTCGTCCTTAAATTGCATATTATTGTCCTTTAATTTCTGCCACTGATGTTTATTTCTTTTCATTTCAGTCCTGTTTCTATGTAAATATTTATGTTCGTATTATAATCGTGTATGCTGATGTAGCCTTTTGCCTTATTATATATCCCTCGTATATGCCTTGTATTTTTATGTATACATGTATATGTGTGTTAAGTATGATGGTTATGTATCTTTATGTATTTGTTCGGTTATTCGTATTACGCATATTATGTTCTAGTTGGCTCGTACACAACATGTTTTGTATTTTAGTACGTATTGTATTTTCTCTTGGCTTTTAGGTTACGTGTTAGTATATTTTCTTTTTATGTATAATATATTGCTCTATATGTGTTGAAATGTGTTTTATTTCTAATATGTATGTCTTCTTGAAATATATGTTTTTGTCCATACATATATTTATTCATGCCTTGTTATTGTGACATGTTAAATTTGTTTTTATCTACTATTAAGCTTGATATGTATATGTGTGTTTTAATTACGTATTTTATTTATGTTAGATTAGTATTCTGTCATGTTAATATTTATTGCATTTAAATTATTTGCCATGTTTTATATTTTGCCACTAAGATTGCATATCGAGATATAAATTGTCAATGCGGTGCCCTTTTATTCGAGCGTAAACGGGGCCAGTATCAGGCGTAGTGATAGTGGTTGGGCGTTTACTCTCGGATAACGGGGCCCTTAAAATTTATTCGCAATTATAACTGAATTTTAAACTAATTGTCACTTTAACCCGGAAAATCCAATATTAATAAAGCGGTAATTATTAAAGTACCAATTTTGGGCGGTGTGGGGGTGCTAATCCTTCCCCATCCGTAACCGACTCCCGAACCCAACAGTTTTTTAAATCTCTGGTTTTATAGTGTCCGGCCTACCTAAGTGGCCGGTGGCGACTCCAATTTTTAATAAAATGTGGTTTTTTAAAAAAACCCCACGGAATAAACGTTTTATATCCGAAAAATCACAAACACTTTTCAAACACATCGTTTTTTAGCGAAAAAGACATCGCTACACAAGTGAGGAGGAAAGTGAAGATGAAGAGATGGCTTATCTCTTTAAGGAATTGGCCCGATTCATGAAGAGCATCAGACGAATCCAAGCATGAATCAAAGAAGAAGATGATGGATCCTCCAATTGCTCAAATTGCAAGAAGACGAGGCACACCAAATACG
The DNA here is from genome assembly GCA_019671005.1 of Hibiscus mutabilis. Taxonomy (NCBI): domain Eukaryota; kingdom Viridiplantae; phylum Streptophyta; class Magnoliopsida; order Malvales; family Malvaceae; genus Hibiscus; species Hibiscus mutabilis. Next base: position 10,771,554 of record CM033732.1, read on the forward strand.
ATTGCCCTCGCTTCAACAAAAAGGGATCATCATCAAAGAAAACATATGTGGCTACATGGAGTGATGAAGACTCCACCGATGAAGATGAAGTAGCCCACCTATGCATGATGGCCCTCAAAGAGGGGGATGTAACTTCTAACTCATCTATTTCAAATTCTTATACTTTCTATGAGTTGCAAGATGCCTATGACAAATTGGTTTTTGAATTCAAAGCCTCATTTTCTAAAAACAAAAAGTTAATTTCTAAATTGAAAAATGAAAATGATTTTCTTGTGAATACCAATTTGGAATTTAAAGTAAAAATCAAAGATTTTGAACATAAAGTTTTAAATTTACAAAATTTGCTTCAAAATTTAGAAAAAGATCATCAAAAGGAAGTAGATGATCTTAATAAAGAAAAAGATTTGATTTCCAATGAACTTCAAAAGAAAAAAAATTTAGGAAAATCAATTTTTTATCAAAGACAATCTAGTGCCCCTAGATTTTTGAATGGAAAAGTTTTTAGAAGTATTTGGGTCCAAAAGGACTAACTACTTCAACTAAAAAGGATGAAATTGAAAAATGGATTCCTAAGGGGACTAAATTATGTGCTACTAATGTTTATGGATCCAAAGCAATTTGGATACCAAAAATCAAATGATTGTCTTTTGTAGGTGTGATGGAGCCATGATCAACAAGTGATGAAATTGAAGGGGAGCTCTATATACATAAGGAAGAACACTTGAAGAAGGAAGGCTTCACATCCTCCTTTTTGGTTCAAGTGTGGTAAAAATTAGTTGATTTTTTAATTTGATTTATTTTAATTCAGCTAGTTTATCTATATGTTGGACTACATTTGATTGATGCTTGAGTAAGGGGGAGCCAATTTTTGAACAAAACTTATTTTTGTCATTTTTTTACTCTCCATTGTTATTGAACTTTAGAGTTTGAACCATTTTTGATATAACAAAAGGGGGAGAATGTTTTGAAAAATTGATTTTTCAAATGAATAAGGGGGAGCTTATAAGATTTTCAACATTTAATCTCTTATTTAATTTTTATTTATACTAAGGGGGAGAATCTCAAAAACAATTTTTCAAATTGGTTTTATTATATCAAAAAGGGGGAGATTGTTAGGATTTATGTTTTGATATAATAATTGAAAAATAGTTTTGGACTAAATTGAAAAGATTTTAAAAATGGTTTTGGTCTAAACAACTTGAAAATAAGTTTGAGAAGTTTTTGAGAGGTTTTGGAAATGTTTTAAATGTTTTAAAGTAGCTAAACTAACGTTTTCAACACAGGCGTACCGATACGGTATATCCTGTATCGATACGGTCAAAGGGTTTTCAACAGTATCTATACTGTTTGTACACTATCAGTACCAAACCCAACCTTATCAATATTGGATAATTCAATACCGATACTAGAGACCGAAATGCAAAATTTTAGCACTTTTAACCCTAAATTTTAATCAAAATCACCCTTAAATCATACCAACATGTAATGAACACATTACCAATAATTTTTAGAGAAAAACAAACAAATTCACCAATCAAGCATGCAATAACACATCAATTGCAACATATCGTTGTGCACTAACTGACCATTTTGTATCATGAGGCTTACTTTACTTACCTGCTGGCTCCTAATGAACATATTAACTATTTTGTACTTGTAAACACACACACGAGGGGTTCATCTAACATCAAAACACCATAGATTCATTTGACAAATAGTAACATCTTACCATGAATCCAAGAAACAAAGTATTTAACCGAATGTCCAAAGATTGACCCACATTGCCACTAAGTTCAAAGAAATCTCTTACTACATGAGTAGTGAATAGACCTAGATGCCATTCCTTACGTCTTGAATTTATAAGAGCAAAGACATCTCAATGGAGTCGCTTCAACACTAATTTAACAATATATAACTTTATAGATGCATCTCTTGGGCTATTTAGATGGAGGCATCTCAACTTTATAAGAGTGGAAACATTTCAATAGAGTCACTTCAACACCGACTTAGCATTGTACGAGTGGTGGCATCATGACTTTGTAAGATCGATACGAATTATGTGACCCATTTGGTGTTTGTACACATATATGTATGCATGTACCTTGGTTTTCTAGGTTGACAATTCCTATTTTTAAATTTTATGTTTAATTTTCAACTGTTGTGAATTTCTTCTCTTATGCCCGTAATTTTTCTTGTCTAGAAATTTTCACGTAAAATATGTGTTCATTATATATTTTTCCTTTTATCTGTGAGTTCTTTCTATTACTTGCACAATTTTACAACATTAATTTGTGATTTAACAATAAATTTTTCACATATAATATAATATAATAAAAGTACTTATAAACCACCAACAATTAAAACTATAAGTTTACTATGTATATATACATGTGTCGGCTTGAGAAGCAAGTCTCATTTTTCACTTTAAATGCTATAGATTTTGTCCGAAATAGCTAGTCAGTTATTTTATTTCGAACATAGAAAAATCTGTACTCATTGAACAAGTAAACTTCGCAAGATAATTTTTTTTCCGAACAAATATACTTGACTAACAGTCTAACACTATCTTTCATTTTCTAATTATCTTTCAAAAGGGTCTAATTAAAGTGTAACAAATGTCATTGTTGAATATAAAATCTGCATAAATAAGAAAACAATATGATAAACCAGCTTCAAAGTTTTTGGTTTCCAAACCAATAAGGATTCTATGAAATAAACTCCTTATTTGGCTTCAAACACGTCATTCAATATGAAATAATATTACGAAGAATTGCAACTTAATCTAAATAAAATAACTTCAAAATACTATGGTTAAAACTATTCTTATCAACGATTGACTTAGTGGAAACTAACTCAGCCAATAACGAAGAAAAATATGCTTCACAACTTATACATCAATAGTTTGTAGAATAATAAGTTGTCTATATCTTGAGTCGTCTAGAATTTGTATTTTCTCAAACTTATGTTGCCATGGATCTTTGAGCCAGAGGATACTCGTTTTATTCAAGTTTTAAATGGCTCGATTTGATTAATTTTTATTTGACAAAATTATTTTTTAACTTTATTAGAAAGGTCAAGATCTTTGTTGTCGAAACCATTGCAACATTTTGAGTAATTTAATTTGGTAGTTGATGAGGTTTGTTTTCATGATGTTTGCTTTCAAAACAATATATTTTCATAAAATTAGACATTTCTTATGACTTGACTTTTATGTCAAGAGTTCATACTAATTTCTTGGAAAATTTACCTAAATAATACCTCTTTTATTTTTAAGGAAATAAAACTAAAAAAATAATTTAAGAAAATTACACGCTA